>VWZS01001890.1:822153-1017153 GCA_013397075.1 Rhabdornis inornatus | reverse complement strand
GCTCTTCAGTAAGAAAATTTTAGACTGGCCCATCTACATTCCTCTTATGATAGACTTTTGTTGGTCCAGTCACATGCTATCATATTAGAAGGATGGCCTAAGAGACTGAGGAAATGGCAGCTTCTTGAGTGTGTCAGGTCTATCAGTCTGTAAGTTTTTAATGCTCTTCTTTGATTATTTATCATGTTTCACCTCTAATCTTACCTCTGTTATTGACTAACTTGAGACTGGCCTTTCAGTTCTAAGAACCAGCAGCCTCTAGGGGTTTTCTGCTGTTGCTGTGTTATGTCTCAATGTAGAATTAGGAAGGCAGAATTAATTTGTTTATGAAACAATTACTACAGAGATCAGTATCACACCAAAAAAATCCATGGAGGCATTGAATATTCCCTGTGTAGTGAGGAACTAGATAGCAAGGCTCAAGAAAGTCTGGAACTGTATTAGCAACAATCTAACCCTTGTTGAAGTAAGTCAATAACTTTCATAATGTGCACTGAAAGAGCCATGGCTCCTCAGGGCTTTTAATCACGCAATCCAAAATTATGCCATATAGCACAGGAGTTTGATTCAGGATTTCACAAGTGTCTTTTTGGTTGGCATCTGTGAATGTTTGGGCTCTGCAATCCTTTAGAGTAGATCTTTAGTACTTAGTGAAGATACAGAAACATAAATCCCTGATGACAGTGCAATTTGCATGTAGGGTAACTAACCATACTTATTTAAAAAGCAGAGATAGGGATCCCAGGAGTCTCTATTTCTCTCACCTTTTCCTTTGTCCTTTGCTGTTGCGGGTCACCTATAATAGAGATGTGCTTCCTATTGAGTGCTATTGCAAGGAGCACTCCTCTAGCTCAGGGTTCTAATCAGAAGCTGTGGGCCCATGTATCCTTACTTCTCTGGAGTGATGGCATTTAGGATGTTCCAGTGTTGGGATTTAAATGAAGACCATAGGAAAGATCCTACATCTCAAGGGAGGCTGGAGATGAAAATGACATCATAAAATTTTTTGCCAGGATGATTTTTAGTCCTGTGTTCTCTAAATGAGAACACCTGGTCTTGCTGTTGCACAAGTCCTGGTTTGTGCTCAGGAGCACTCCTGCTGCAGAACAGATGTCAGAATTTGACTTCTGTGGATCACCACTGACTGCAGTGGTGATTTTGAGGCTGTGTAATCTGAGCTCCAAGTTGTGATAATCAATCATGAAGTGAAGCTTGGACAAACTACTGAAATGTCTGTGGTGTACAGTAGAACACAATGCAGAAATCCCAGTGAGTCTGAGCGAATTAGCCTGACCGAGCAAAGAGGTATGTTAGTTTAATCATAATCCTGCGTCAACAGCTCAGCAGCTTTTGGAATTGGAGCAGGCATCTCCACACAGAGCTCTGTTGTACCATGTGGATGCAGCAAATACAGGCACTCTTCCCTCAAAAGTACTTTGGTTCACTCTGTTCCAAAGTACACAAAAGTACATCATATGTGACAACTGAGGTCACTGAAATGAACTTTCATTATGGATAACACCCAAAGAGCTGCTGCTTTTGTCAAACGTGTCCATTATAGTTTTCCCAGTATTGTAAATACTCATTATGTCCCTGGCTTCACTAAGAACTGACCAGCACATGTGATTTAGTTATTGTCTGGTTTGTGTTTTCACTTGCACTCATTCTTGGTGGAGGTGAAATGAAATCTGCCCAGTCCAGCTGTTAGTCTGTCAGTTAGCTGAGTAAGGATGCCCATTTCCCTTCATATGATGTAAATGTTAATTTAAAAATATTTCCAGACTCTGATGCATTCTGTAATGTTCTCAGTGGTATTAGATATGTTAAACATTTTAAGAGTTTGACTGAATAATATGTGAAAGTCTTCTAAATCACATCTGTGGGACAACTGAGGGATTGTTTGTCAGTAGTGCTAGATTTCGTGCAGTGGTCTGGATTGTATGGCAGATTACTAATTGTTGGCCCACTTTTCCAAAAATTGCTGCTGATGTACTAACAAAGTCAGTGTTTTAGGCATGGAAAATGAGACCGATTGTTAGAAAGTGTCGTCTTAAAAATAAGCATTTTCCTTATCCCTCTATTTCTACTTTGGATTAAATCAGCTGCCTCAGCATTATTCTTGCCCCTTCCTCATTGTCTCTTTTAACTCTGCTGTTCGAAAATTGTTTTGGTCTGCTTTGCTCTTGAGCAGCTTCTTGTGGTCGAAAGTTTTTTTCCACCTCGCATTTTAACCCATCAGGTGTCTCAAGGTTGTTTTCTGATTTAGCTGCTCTGTGTTATGCTCACATCCTCATCACCAGCACCGTATTCTTCCTGCTGGAGGAAAGAGAAGAATCAAATGCAGGAAACACAGAGGTGATTCTTTCCTGGAACAGCAAATGTAGGTGCATCTGCCTTTCCAACTTTTAGACAGGAAAAGAAGACCTACGTTGCACACAGGATATACTTAGGATATACAAACAGGGACACTGACTGGAAGTCAACCATCTTTCCTATTACTGATAAAAGGTTTCCAGTTACTGTTACTTGCATGTTTATTTCCATTCAGAAGTGCTTCTTTTTCCTCCTAAATGCTGTAGACACCCCATTCCCTTGATCTATTGGGTATTAATTGACCCTATCTTTTATGATTTTAGACAATTTCTTCAGATTTTGTTTTCACTTCTCTCTCTCTCAATGTATTTTGTGGTCTTGCCTGTCTTTCTTATAATGGAAGCCAAACGAATGGGAGCTTTGCCTAGAAATTTGCCTCAGAAGCACCTCCTCTGTTTCACCAGGGCTGTCTTCAAGACTCTACAATATTCTTGTCATCTATGTGCTTCCTTTTTTTGTCAAATCTTTTTATCTGAAACAAAAATCTTTAACGTTTTCTTAGATACTGTTTTTGATGTTTTGCTGTGGAGTTGTAGAATTGCCATGTTTAATATTTATAGGTTCATGAATTAATTAGTTGGGAAATACTGTATAAGGATGAGTACACTTATTAGGAAGAGGAGAGACATGAGGTTCTGCCCTCCCAAGGATGTGTTTTGTTTAAGTGTGTACTTGCCATGGAACATGCTGGTTTGAGTTTGCCATTACGTATTGTGGCACATGGGTTCCAGCTCCTCCTGTGAAATGAACTTAGATTTTCCTTGAATTCTTATGCAGAAAGAGAAACATTTTCACCCTCAAAGTATGTCATCTTCACTGACAGCATCACTAATGATAGCTCTTGTCACACTTTTGGCCTCGACTGCACTATTGCCCACACAGAAAATCTGTGACATGTTTTTGAACTTGACTGAATTGGGGGGTAGCATACTCAGTGAGGTTCATGGTTTGGTTCCACATTAACACAGGCTGTAAGCTGAGTTTCCATTTTGATGTGAAAACCCCTTAACATTGAATTTGCAGCTTAGTAAATGCAACAAATTTTTAATCTAATACTATCACTTAAATCTCCCTTTACAATGAAGTAAACATATAATAGTTCTGCACCTGCTCTGTCCCCTTCTAAAATGTGGGGGTGGGAGGAGGGCTGGAGCATTGTAGCCATCAGAAGTTGAGGTCCAAACATCTGACATGGGCTGCAAATAAATGAGACAAGTTAGAAGGCATGTGAGGTGCTAAGAACTTGCAGTTCCACTTACTTGGAGTTCAGGTTTTGGGTTTGTTTCTCTTAAATATCAGTGCCATATAATTTTGCATCTATACTGTAAAATGGATTCCTCCCACTGAGATCCGAGCACTCTGTGCATTGTTTTTCCACTTGGAACATTAACATTGCTTTCCTCATCTGTAAAATGGGGCCAGTAAGCTTGTGTACTTAAAAAGCATGTTATGAACATTAATGTTTGTATGTTATGCAAATTCAAACTCCTCAGTTTGTTTCGGAGTATGAATTTAACATGCATACTCTTCTGGGCATGATTTGTCTTTGTGTCTTTTATAAGGTTGAGGACAGACTCATAATGAATTTTAAATAATGGAAAACACTCTTTAAAATCATCAAATCTGTCTTTTTACAGATACTTTATTTTGCCTGTCCCTTTTGACTTTGTCCGTCTAATTGGTTTTATTAGTTGCAATAACTATTAGATCAAAAGAGACTTTGATTAGCATTTGTTAAATCTGCACTGCACTAGAGAAAATCTTGGAGTTTTCTGTGCACCCACTCATGTTCAAGTGCTGATCATACTTATCTCTAACTGCAGGATCTTCTCTGCATTGTGTAGTATCTAGGCTTGATTTTGGCCATTAGCTCAGGCAGAGTACTGGCTGTCTACCATCTATTTTAGAGGGCTTAAGTGCATTATCTGCTTTTTTTTTTTTGTTTAATGGTCCGATTTTCCATAACAACAATGAAATTTCAGTTCATTTTGCAACTATTTTTTTCCCAAGTTATAACCCACAAGAAATGAGCATCTCTAAGTTTCCCACAAAAATCCCCGAAGTAAGTCATACCTAATATCTTTTAGTCCCTCACTGACAAAGTTTCAAGCAAAAACAATAACTTGGCTTTGACCCTGCTCTCTTCAAAAAGGAAGTTACTTCTGAGCAGCAACATCAAAAAGAATAAATAATTGTTTTTCTTTTTGTTGTTATGATATGGATCATCTGAGCAGTTAGTGGTAAGCAAGCCGTCTTTGATTTGTTTCAGACGCCCTAGTGCTTCGTCCTCTATTTATGTCAGCATGTTCCTGTTCCCACACCAGGAAAGTAGAATCCCTTGATTAAATTCATATTTGTTTTAATCTTTCCCTGTGTCTGATCTCAAGCTCAAAGATTCTAATGAAAAAAGTAGTGTATCCTGCTGGGAAGAGTGCTGATGTCAGACTTTAGTCTGTTTGTTCTGTTCTAACCTGATAATGCTGGAAATGCTCAGAACCCAAAAGCTCAACTCCAGCAGATTCTTAAGACAAAGATATTTTGATATTTCATAGAGGGCTATAAGCAAGACTTTTTATTTGTAGAGCTAAATAAAACCAAAGCAAAAAAACCCCAACCAAACAAAAAGCCCAAAGAGTTTTTTGACAAATATTTATGACAAAGTAATTGACCACAACAGTGAACTTAATTAATCTGACCTCTGTTTTCTTTATGTAAAGCAGGATTTTCCAAGTTCAACACTAACTCGGTGAGAATAAGGAATACTAATAGGTGTTTAATTATGTTTATCTTTTGTAAGCTATATTAAGAAAGATTTACAGTAATTTTCTCATTTATTTTCATAAGCAGAAATAAGCCAAGATGCATTATGCCCCACGCAATGGCTGAAGGATTGTTTTTTTTTTTTAAAAATCAACAGAACCTAAGGCATAGCCAGATGCTCTCTTCTAGCTGGAGAGATTGGAGACGCTCCTGCCATTTTTCCCTCCCCCCATCCTTCCCTGTGCTTTCCCTCCAGCTGCCTCTCTGCTGGAGGTTTCTGCCCTAGAATGCCTGCAGGTGGAACAGAACGTGTGTGGTCATCATCTGGTCTAGTGTAAAGTCGGCAAACTTAGCTAAATTCTCCTCTCCTAGTGGTTAAAACTAACTTGACTTGTCTAAGCAGCTGAAGAGGACATGCATATCTCGTTCTGCTGGCAGACATCCCACCAGTGGTTTCTTATGGTAATACACATTTGCTAATCCAGTTGGCATTGCAGAAAAACTTGCGCAGATGATGGAAGGTGCCATGTGCATTGTTTCATAAGCTGACAGTGCTCAGCACCTTCAAGGAAACATTCAGTGCCTTGGAGAGCTCTGAATTGGAGATGAGATTTTTTTTCTCTCTAAATGAATTGTACAAGTATATGTGGCATAGCAGCCCTTGGTTTTACCTATGAACTGCAGTGATAATTACTTTTCTTCAGCAACCCATTTTGTAAGATCTGGGTATCTTGAAATTGGTGAGTGTAGGGAATGATAACACACACCAAGGTGTGGTGAAGTCTAATTCCCTCATCCAGAATGAGTTATTCTGAAGTAGTTAAAAGATATTTTCTGGACCATGAACTGGCATTTGAGTTTTTGCTTTATCCCAGTATGTCTAACCTATATTGTTGTTTTGTGAGGGACTGGGGCAGATGAAGGTGGAAGGGAGTAGTTTTTTCTTTATAATACAACGTCGGAGTCAATATGAAATAAATAAATAACAAAAAATAGACAGAAGCACTTTCATGTACTGACAGAAACATGCCCCAAGATATGAACTGCAGGATACAGCACTGCATGTGTTTCTTCTAATGGTCAAGTGCTTTATTGATGAAAATAGGAACATCTAGGTACCCAACTGTCTGAATTTCTTGTTATGTTTTTGAGCATCTCAGTGTAGACTACAAAAATCCTGTTATAAACATCCATCTTTGAACTTGTGTCATGTTTTTATTGGCAAACCAAACGTGATGTGATAGTGCAAATCTGTTGAGTTTGTGGCTATTCAGTGTCCAGAGCCACACAACAGCAGTGACTGTAATTACAGATGGGAGGGAGGCCTTTCCCTACTGTGGGACAGCTGGTGAATGTCCTGAAGGGCTATGAGGAGCATGTGTGTAGTACATTTATACATTTGTACTTGCAACCTTGTCTAGTTGATGACTAATAATTGTGCAGGCTTTGAACCAGTCTTTCTGTTTTGGATCTTGGCCAGAAATTCCTTGGGCTAGCTACTTTTGTTGTTTAGTTGAGTGATTTTAAGTCATTTTACCAAAGAGATTTTATATAAATAAGCAGAAATGTGCATTTAGATGCAAAGCATACAAAAGCTATAGCGACCCCTCAAGACTAACAGAAATCCTGGACTTAATCTGAGTATAGGCCAACAGATGCCATTGTCAAAAGTGTCAATGAGGAAATATTTAGAAAGTGTCCTTTTCAAAACTATTATAGAAGTGGTTGCACATAGAAAAACAAAATTATACTTTTAAGGAAGTTTTGGGTATTGAATAATAATTTTCACAAATCACAGATATAAAATTAATGGTAGAGGAATTTTGAGATTTTGATTATTGGATTCATTTCTCTCTTTTATTTTAGCCCAGTATGGAATTTTTTGTTTTTGTTTTGCTGCAATCTACCCAGATGATTTTCTATCCTCACTTGTCCCTGTTTTATTTTGGCAACACTGTAGACACTATATCCTCTGTAGAGAAACACCAACCTTGGCAATGTTCCTGACAGTCTTTTATCTCTCCCTATCCATATGGCACTATATTTATTGCCTAAAGTGTATTGTTTACTTCTAATGATTAACCAATAGAATGAACAAGTTGTAAAATATCTTCACATATTATTTATCTATTCAGTGCTTATGTGCTGTTTTGCTGTGTGCTCTGGGATCATTATAGGATGCATGGTGAGATTTACTTTATTTAAAAGAGACCAGTGATAAAAGATGCAACAGATTTCACCCTAAAAAATATCCTAGTTTGATTATTGTTCCTGGACCAGGCTTTTACACGAGTGAAATGATAATTTAGTTCTTAACAAAATTGTTTTGGTGCTTTACTGTTAAATTATTTTCAGGTCACCCCACCCAGAGTAGTGTTGGATGTTGTCATTTTCTATTTATAGATGCAGTTTGGATTTTTTTGGCTGACTGATTTATGCAAGCATGGTGAATCTCTGCTCTTAGTAGTTTTCAAATCTAAAACCATAGGTATATTGATTTTTTAGCTTTTGTTCTTATAAATATCTTTTCTAATAGTCTGCGTGTCATGCACAGAACTCTGTGTGTCATTCACAGAGCAAGCATATAGCTGTTCGTGCTGGTATTCTGTTTTGTCTTGAACAGTCTAGATTATAGATTGAATTCTGAATTTTATGAGAACCAGATAGGAATCTGCCTATAAATATCCTTTGAATGTTGATAGACCTTCAGTTCTTCTGCCACCAATGAAGGAGACAGATTCTTCCCTAAATGGTGGAGCTTACTGGAAAAAGTCTTGACATGAGCCTGTATACAGAATCATGGGATACAGATTTTTGTCAGAAATTCCATTGTAGAAATGGGAAATCTCCTTTAATTTTTTTTCTTTTTTAATAAAATTATTTCTACAACAGGAGAGTTTTGTAAAACAATCAGTTTGCAATGAGATAAAAATATTTACTACAATTTTTTTAGCCATCTCTAATTTTGATGTGTTTTGAATATTCAGTTTGCACGGCTATTTGTCAAATCAAAGATATGACAACTGTTATTAAATAATATATCATGATATTCTATTTGTATTTTGGAACATTTATATACTGGTATGGTGGGGTGACCTACGACTTTTTCAAGGGTGTCTCTTGAGGCAGCTGACTCTCACTATGACAGCTAAAATTGCATTTGCTATGAGAGGAAAAAAAAGGCCAAAGTGACTCTACAACAGAAACTTTACTTTTGTTGGATTCCCAACACAGAAATCTGAAATGCAATCACAAAAGCTGTTCAGCTTCTGCTTCTACTAACCATTATAACATGAGGAATAATTCCTGCCACAATTTTTCATTGCAATGCACTGAAAAAAGAGAGCCTATTCCTGTAGTGTCAGAGTGATTGAATTAATCCAGTTATGTGGCTTTGGTAGGCTTGCTATTTTTGTTTCACCAAGTTTTTAATCTATTTTTGTCTCTTTCTTTATATGTGCGTTATGTAGAAAGAGAAGGAAGCTGCTCTCATGTTTAATTCCCAATGCCTCCTTTTGATTGAAAAACTATGTATTTCAGAGTAATGAAACAATGAAACATTATATGGAACTGGTTTTTTTTTTGTTGGTAACTAGACATCATCACACAAGAACTTCGGTATGAGTGAAAGATTTGAAAAATTATCTTATTTCCTGTCCTCGGCCCCCTTCTATGTACATAGTCTTGAAAAACAGAGCATGGAATGTAGATTCTGACAAGCAGAAATGCTGTATGGGTCTGAATACAATCCTCAGTTTAAAAAACGTGGGAAAGAAAATGGAAACCTACTCGGAGCAATTGAAGAGATAGGAAGTGATGTTTTCCATCAGTCGTGTCTACACCTACAGGAGACACATTTCTCCAGTGGACATTACAGGCTAAATTTCCAAAGGGGATCACAAACAGTGCACAGAAACACTCTTAAGAAGTAACAGAATTTATACATTTACCTCCCACTTGCTGCTTTGAAAATCTGGCCTCACAAGTAGAAATGCTAAAGTGTGTTAAAAATGTGTGCTTGGTAGGAATAGAATTGATCTCCGAAAAGGCCCACATTAGAGTCCAGGCATAGTTTATTTTTCTGCTTTACTATCAAAATGTAGAAGATTTTGCATAGTTATGGAAACTTGTAAAGCTTAAACATTTTTCTGTTCCCAGTGTAATGTGCCTTCATAAACCAGAGGATTTTACTGAAAGGCTTCTCTGAGCTGAAGCTTATCCTATAGGTAAACCTGTACCTTCATTTCTGCATGTACCTATACCTTAAATAATAAGCTATTTAGACTTAATAGTGGCTTCAGCCATTGCTTACCCTATAAAAGAATTCTGATTTCAACTTACCTTGTTCTAACCTCCCACCCTTTATTTTTGCAATCTGCTGAAGCAGCTACCATCAACCATTTGCTTCCCATTAGGTCATCACAGAATGTAACAAACCTTTAACTTCTGTGTTAGCCCAGGTAGTTTGAGTTCCACAATCATTTCCCCATGAGCCACCATTTTATCAATAGCTCTGGGCTGTTTGTAACCTGTCTGTGCTGGTACCAGACACAGAATTTCTGTAGGGTCCAACAACATGCACTGTAAAAGTAACAAAATGTGCTTATTTTTACTCCATCGGTATAGGAATTTAATTTTCTCTGTTTTCATAAGTTGGTCAGTATCAGATGACTGCTCAGTCTAAATTCCTCAAAGACTTTTCTAGAAAACCTTCCTACTCTGTTTGGACTGTAAACAAGGTTGGTTGTTTCTGACCATGCAATTTTTCTTCAGACATTACTGGAGGCAATGTTATGGGGATTTTTTTGTGTTAGTATGAAAAAAGGCAGAAAAAGTGGTGTGTCTTTATGAAATGGATATAAATAGTTCATTATGTGATTTAGGATTTATGTCAACAAGCTATATGTAGTTAATGTGGTTCTATATGCTAAATCTCTGTTTTAGCAAATCAGTGTCACTATATGAAAACAGTGTCACACTCTGCAGTGTTCGGACAGCCTACACGGCCTCACATATGTAGTATTTGACTATCAGTGTCGGTTTAATTTTTTTTTTTTTTTTTGCTATGGCTTTATCTCACTTTAAGATGTAGTTTTACTTTTTCACTTGCAGCTGTAATTGAAGTTGATTTTGTCTGGACAGAAATACATTAGGGTTGCTTATGTGACCTAAAACTTATGTCTCATTGACAAATAATAGCTTTTTAAACTTTTCTAATTTCATTGTTTCTAGTTGTCTGACTAATATGTCAGCACCTTAAAAGTTTTATCTCTATCTCTTGGCCCTCAGTTTGTTAGGTGACTTGAGCAAGTTGCTGGCCTGCTCTCTGCACCTTTTTCTCTTTCTTGCCTCTCTTGTATATCTGTTTAGATGACAAGCTTTGTAAGGCAGGACTATTTCACAGTGTGTACCTGTAAAGTGGTATGAGGTGTCTTAAAAACTGCTGTAATGTGAATACACTCCTGATTTTTGTGTGTTGCTACAGCTCTTCAGACCTAGGCTTTGATCAAACTGTCCTCTTCCAGATGAGCAGGCACTCTTAAGCTTTCAGGTTGCTGCAACATCCGCTAGTTTGGAGAATCAAAGGACCCCTATACTTGGGGGCAGTCATGCACACAAATGCATATACAAAGACACGGAAATATTTCTCTGTGTCTAGTCTAATTCACTTCCTAATTGCTCCAGCAAATTAGTTGCCTTGCTGAATGCAGCGTTGAGCAGATTTTCTCCTGGTAGGCTGTGTGGAGTGTACCATCATCATTGCTGGATCAGGCATTTAGAGTCATTAGGGTCTCCATTTTCTGGGGAGAGTATCTGCAAAGAGGAGCCAGCAAAAGAGTCTTATCAATTCAGATACCAGGAGGCATCAAATACAGGTGCTTTAGTTCATGTGATAATTGCAAGGCATAGTGCATTTTGACCATCCTCTGTTTTATGATTTACTGGCTTTTTTCCCCCCTCTGCTAACCTTGCCAACATTCCAGGTTTCTCCTGATAATTCTTTTAAACTGTCTCTAGTCCATCATTCTCTTCCTTCAGTGTGTTTTTTTGCGTTTTGTTTCTTTTAGCCACTCCAATTCACTCGCTTTCCTTGCCCTGCAGCAAAAACCCCCAGACCCTTACCAGAAGGGCTCTGTGCTCAATGCTCAGGTGTTTTGTCGCTCCCTCCCCATCCTTTGACTGTCCTGCCCATTGCACTTGTAAGCCGTTTGAGGCAGCAGCTATTTGAATAGAAGATTTTTGGCACAGAACCTGGAAGAACAGGACTTATACTGGGCAGGTCCCTAGGCACTAAGCAGTGCACCCTTTATCAACACAAATAAATTGGAGACTGTAGTGGGTTCTTCATCTTCCTCATCTATTAAATGAAGAGAGTACCAGTTGTGCATTTTAAAATCTTTTTAGGTCTACAGATAAAAAGGCTTTAGAAATGCTAAATATTAATTATTAGTATTCATTAATATTCCTGTACTCTTATCAGTGATCTCATTTACACTGTATAGCATACTCTTAATGGCTCCTTTACCTTTTTTATTCAGCGGCCCTCCTACTAAACAATATTTAGGAATGATAAGTGGATTTTTTGGAATTGGACTGAGATATATCTGCTTTTTCAGTTTAGCTCGTGCATTATTTTTTCCACATCACATACATTCTGTGTCTGTGTTTTGTATAGCTGACATTAAAATGTCAGTACACATTAAAATAGGAGGTAATAATAGCAGACTGTGATTGTGAGAGGTCTTCTCCTCTGTAAGAGGCCTTTGAGCTGGGCTCAGCCCATAAAACTGGGTGAGCAAAGATGCAGGACTTAAGAATTAACTGCCCAGTGCTATACTGGCAATGCAATATGTTTTGTCCTTCTGCAAAGAAAATTGAAATGTAGACTTTCTCCATTATCACACAACATGTATGGACTAAATCTTGGACCTGACCCTAATTTTCCTGTTTTATGCTGGTGATCTAGCCACATTATTTCATCAGCATCCATAGAATGCCTGTTTCTCCAAAAATACCTAAGAAACAAACCTTAAATAGGTGGGCTTTGAATGTATAGGTTTAAAGTCCTTAGCTACAGGAGTTCGCTTGTAATTGTAGGCCCAGTGATTTGTTTAGCTAAATGTAGAATAACCACAGAAAAGCAGCTGTAGGCTCTCCTGTCTCAGTTTCCACCTTCTTTTATTAAGCTTGAGGTTGTTTCTTGAGATCAGCTGCTGGTGGTAGTGAATGGAAATTGAGGAGTTATGCTGCTGCCTACAGCGGGGACACAATTATTTAACAAAGTTGAAAGTTGCATGTTATTTGTCAGCTTAGGTAGAAACTACTCATCTGAAAGATAAATGGACATTTCTAGATGACTTTTTTCATTAGTGTTTACATATCTAGGCTTGTTACTAGTGCTGGTTCCTGCTGCTGGACCTATTCTTGCTGCTCTTCTGTGCAGGAAGGATGGATGTGCACTCATAGCAACTGTTGTACGACTCATTCAAGGATCATATTCTACCAAGGATTGTAGTGCAGTAGACAGAACTGCATTATTTGGTGTATAAACATGAGATAAATACTTTCAGAAAAGGTTTATGCATTAAAGTTCTGAAGCTGCACTGGAAGATCAGTGGTGGATAAATGATGCTTAGGAACTTCAATCGCTTAAGCAATTTGATAACGATGTCTCTTCCTAAATTCCTTGTTCATTTCTGTGTCAGTCTGGGTGCATGGCTCTTGGTGTCATATATCTCATTCATTATCAAGCATCTTGTGTTGCTAACCAAGAGGTGTTCATGGGGATTTATGTTGCCTGTATCAGTCTCAAATTTGTGCCGGAAAAGGTACCTAGAAAGCATTAGACCACTGGCTTGCTTTTATACTGTCATATTGCGGTGCGCCTCCTTTCCCCTGAAGTATGTGAATCTTCTCTGACTATTATTTGAGATCAACACGGAAGTTTTTAATCTTTTTCAAAGTGTAAACTATCTTTCAAAGAGTCTTGAAAATTCATTTTATAAAACCAGATCAAATACTTCTGACATTTGCTAGCTAGACATTTAAAGGCATAGTAGATGCAAAGCCATTTTTCAGTGGGTGATTTGCTGTAGATAAAGGGCTAACCTGCATCTATCATTATAAACACAAGGAGTCCAGCATGTGTCAGCAATGTCCTGGGGAGAAACATCATTTAAATGTTAATCCATTGCTTAAACTTTCGTGCCTTCTTATTTTTTTGTGGAAGTAGGACTTGACATCAACGGAATTTCTCAGTTGCTTTTTAAAAAATTTGCCAAAACCTAAAACTGCTTATGTTAATTGGTGAGTTTAGCCTAAGAAGTCCTTATAATAATCTTCAAAGTGCTTACTCAACAAATATGCTGAACTCATATTGGCAAATTCAAATCCAGGATTGAATCAAATTAAAAATGAAAGTTTCGTCTACCTTTGCACATAGACTACTCAAATGGATATATGTGCTGGCTGGGAAAGGAAAAAAGGGATACAAGAATCAAGGCTCATTGCCATGATAAAGGTACATCTACTGCTCATCCCTGTTGGATTTCAGTGTATTTTATCTGAAAGCATTTAATTGATATAAGATCTGATAATTGTAATCCGAAATTGTTAAAGACATTTACTGTATCAATAGGAAATCTGAGTCTCCTTTAAATACTTGTAACAGGATATCTCATGGACTTATCACTGAAGAAAATATTTCAGTGCTTGTTTTTTCTTGCACACCGGTGTGTCGGAAAATTGGGCTGTTCCAGCATTTTCAAAGGAGGTGAACTTGGGTGGTACTTCTTGGGCTAAAGCCAGACATGCTGTGTTGTCAGGCCTCTAAAATTCTTAAGGCTGTGATTAGCAGGGATGCTATTCTGAAAGAGCTGTAAAAATTATGTGACAGTTTTTATGTATAGACAATTGGATGCTAATTAATAATTTTTGCATGCCATAAGAAAAGAGAAGGGTAACTGCTGCATGCCCTTATCTGGCTGGGTGTCAGAAGGCCGATGGATGTGTCTGCCAGAGCTGCACTGGATGGATTGTTTTGGGGTGCCACAGCATTGCTGTAACACCTTGTGAGCTGTATAACTGAGTGTTCACATCCAGCTTTTGCTGTGTACTGAGCCCTTGAATCCAGGCACAAGCTAAGAATTGCTTGACTAGTTAGTATTTTATGGTGTTACTTCCTAAGGATCTGTGAGCTTAATTATCACATTATGTCCTGAGAGATAAGGACATATTCATTGCAGTCACACTGCTGGTTGATTTCGTTGTTGCTCACAGTTATCACATTGTTAAATCAGAATCTTTGGAACATTCATGGTTGTGTGGCCTGAATATTTCAGTCCCTTTACTAGCCTAGATAAGTTGCTCTTTTATATAGTAGCCCAGATTTGTTTTTTACACACTGCTGTGTTGAAAATACTTTCCAAACTGCTTAATTTCTGCATCATATTCTTAAATGTTAGAGAGGGATAAATATTATTATCCTGGGTTTACTAGCAGGAAAAAGAGCAGGGCACTATTTCCCTAAAGGCTGAATCAGAAATTGGAGAGGTATGAAAGGGCATGTGTGCTGTACCGGCTGCTCTGTGTGTGCACGGGTGCCGGTGTGCTGTACCGGCTGCTCTGGGTGTGCACGGGTGCCGGTGTGCTGTACCGGCTGCTCTGGGTGTGCACGGGTGCCGGTGTGCTGTACCGGCTGCTCTGGGTGTGCACGGGTGCCGGTGTGCTGTACCGGCTGCTCTGGGTGTGCACGGGTGCCGGTGTGCTGGCTGTAAATGGGACAGGTCAGGCCCCACAGCCTATTGCAATGGGACTGTGAAATCTGCTCCAGCCCCTCTGTGGACAGTGGCATTGCACTGCTCAGTAAGTCTGCTAATCAGTTGTGTACTGTTCTGTCAGAGTGTACTGCGCTAACAGGGATTAAGTGATTATTCTTATTGCTGGCATCAATTAGCTAGTACAGGTATGACTGACACCAATATTTCCCCTATAACATGGAATGTTCTGTAAAGATTAATTCAGTTTTTTTAAAAAATAATTTTATAGTGAACACTAGAAAGAAACACAGCTGTTCAGGGATTACACGAGAAATTAGCTTGTTGTCACACATACAGCCACAGTCTATCCCAAGTTTTGATAAGATAATGTCCACTAAATGAGGCAACGTTCTTGTGGAAAAAGAGTAAATGTGAGCTTGTAATTAAATGCATGCAATTTGATAATTGATACTCACAAAATGATTGATTAAATTGAAACTGTGCTGAAATTAACATTGTTTACGTAACTCTGTATCGGACTTGGAAATACCATCATATACTTTTCTTTGTAGATAATAGCTGTAATTACATTAATCAATAAACAGATCTCACCACAGTATTTATCTGGTTTGTCCTTGGCAACAAAATTAAAAGAGTTCAGAAGAACCTCATATCCTTTCATTTAGTAAATAAAAGCTTGTGTGTGTATTGTTCCTTTAGCAAAGGCACACAACTCTTGAGCATTGGATTTCCAGGCACATGTGATGTAGCTAATGGACCCTTAGATTTGATAGTATGACATACATGAAAATAGCTTTGTGGTTGCAAAAATAACAGGAAACAAGTTAAATAGTGTAACAGTTGAGAGTTTGAAAACTAAAAATTTATTGACAGGATGGGTTAAGGACTAGAAATTAGGTATGTTGCTTTTCACTTCAAATTATTAATTGAAACTAATGTAGGCTGGCTGCATTAGTGAGAATCTAGCTGTGGAGTAAATGAGCTTTTTTGCCTGAACTGAAGAATACACTTTCTAATTGTTGCTGTTGTCAAAGAACTTTGGAAAAGTTGAAAATGTCTTCCATTAAAAAATAATTTAAAGTAGAAATTACCTTGAGGGTTACCCTGAGATTCTTAATTCTCTGTGATATTTATAAGAAGAAACAAAACCAAAATTTTGAACTGAACAGCATTTCTGTTCTAAATTAATGTGGTAAAGGATTCATTTAAACAGCAGCAAAAACAACTCATCACCTGAAAAAAAGAAGAAAATAAACAAAAACATCTTCTAAATGACTTTTTTTTACATGTTTTGATGAAGCAACTTCCTTTTTTTTTTTTTTTTTTTTTTTTTTTTCTCTTCTGGTCCAGACCTGACAGATGCTGGTGGAGCAGTTACCATCTGTGTGGTCTGAGTGACAAGTGATGTAGTGAAATAAAGGCAAGGGGAGATGTTCAGACAGTGAGGTCTATTAAGCCTGTTGAATTACTAAAGAATCAATATTTGATTTGTTTAAGACTCTCCGTGCCAGGCTTTGGGAAACACATACGTGATATACCTGGAAAAGTCCAATTGGTACCAGTGATTTATGGGAAAAGTAGAAAAAGGAAAAAATGCAGAGTGAATTTCTGCCAGTATTTTGGTCTGGCTAGAGCAAAGCTCATTGTTTGCTTTCCAGACAGATCTGGGTTTGCAGGATTGCTGATGCCCTGAGTGAGGCTGAGTGAGAGTGCAGCGAGCAGAGCACGCTGTGCCATCCATCAGCTGCCCGGGGAAGGACAGAGCTGCTCAAGTGGTTTTCTGTTCTCCCCCCACTTCCCTGCTTTTATTGGCCTAGATGAATGTTACAAAGAGGAAACCAGATGTGAGACAGGGATGACTTGAAAGGACAGGTAATTAATATCATCTGCCTTAACTTTCTTATCTTGATGGGCTGATGTTTACGACGCTGACCCCGGGGTGGGGGAAAGCACGACCCCCTCAATCTGAAATGAGAACCGTCCAAAGGCTTTCAAGCCTGAGAGAGCTCTGCTCCTCTTGTAAAGTGCAAAGAGTTTGATTTTGTGTGTGTACGTGTGAACACTGCCAGGCAACAGTTTATTCCAATAGCAAGCTCTTTTAACTTTCTTTCCACTTAGTAAAAGCATTAATGCTATTTTCATATTGGATCTATCTTCCTCTTTTTAGTCTTTTTTTGCTTTTTATTTGTTTTGCAATAAATTCATGTTAAGTGACCAAGAATTGAGTGGGGGAGCGGGAAGGAGAGACCTGCAAAAACCAGCAGCATTTCCAGTAGTTGATATCTCTCAAGGAAAACAACCCACCTTTTGCACTTAATTATTTCTGACATTTTGTCCATCATATTGTAATGAGCTTCTTCAGAGGAAATAAAAACAGCTTGTCTCTTTGAAAGCAGAGATGCAACTATTTTTTGTGTGTTTGTTATCAAAACACAAGCTGTTTTTCCTTCCTCAAAGGACGCCTTGCTGTACAATGGAAGAAACATCAAGAATTAAATTAGACAGCATCAAGTTCACATGAAAGAAAATACATTTCTTTAAAAAGATTTTTTTTTTTTATGGGAAAGAAAAGATGTAAGGGTTTAGCAATCTAACTCTTTTCCAGTGTGTGCTACTTTCTTGGCATAGATGTGATAGTAAGGAACTGAATGGCAGATTTCATGATAACAGTCTAATTGTGAACAAGGGGCTTGAATTAACTTAAGTCATTTGGGAGGTCTTTGATAATACCATATATTAGCAGGACCTGGTACATTTTCTGGTTCCCTACACATCTCAGAATGCGTATCTGACTTTGATCATTTTACTATGTTGAGCATAAATCACAGACTAATTTACTATTTGCTCTGAGTGGCTTTTTATGTCTTTGACAGTTTTTCTGAATCAGCAATAGAGTTTATTTTTTAATCCAATGTACTTGAAAACAGTACCATTTCAAGTAGGACCTCTGAAAATGTGTGCTGGAGGCCTCTGATTTGCAGGCTATTTAGAAGATTTCAGAATATCAACTCATTGGTTATGGGCCATAGCTGTATGTATTCAGATGCAATGATTGAGAGTATTTTTATAAATAGGCTGTAGTAATAATTTTTGTTTTAAAAGCCACAAGTTTGTGGGTGGTCTCCAAAATTTTCTAAGCCATAGGTTTCAAAAAACCCACCACTATATTTCTTTAGGCTAAGAAGAAAATGAAAGCAAACCACATAGATTCTAATATACTTTGATATACATGAATTTTAGTTACAGATCTGTGTTTTGTTCTTCTAGTTTATGGCTTAAATGAGTCTACTAAATAGATGTAGTAAAACATCTCCAAAGGTGAAATGATGTAAAATAAATTTGTGTAGTGAATTTCTGCTGATACCACATCAGAACTGCAGTCCTGCATTGTTTTAATGCAGTGAGCCATTTCACATCCTCTCAGGTACCTTTCCATTTAGATTGCCTTCAGTCTGAACCATTATTTACTTATGGGTATTTTCATTACATGATTAATGAATTCTTCAAAGTAAGAAGTAAAAAAAAAAAAAAAAGCCCCAAGAAAAACCTCCCGTACTGCTTTCTTCACCAGTGTGTTAGCAAAAGGACCCAGTTATTGTTTTATAAAGCGTTTGTTTGCCAAGAGAAGCTTTGTATTCCAAGCTTGTTTGCC
The DNA here is from genome assembly GCA_013397075.1 of Rhabdornis inornatus. Lineage (NCBI taxonomy): Eukaryota > Metazoa > Chordata > Aves > Passeriformes > Rhabdornithidae > Rhabdornis > Rhabdornis inornatus. Next base: position 998,589 of record VWZS01001890.1, on the reverse strand, counting down.
ATACTTACTATTGTCTTGATCCTCTATAATAATTTTCCTTTTTTTGCAGTTGGTAGATTTGCGGTACTTACCTCTAAGATTTCAACAAAAGGATTATATAAAAATTGTGTCTTAATTAGTGTGACAGTTTATTATTGAATTGGAGTTGGTATGAAACAACGAGCAGACACAGAAAGGTACCAAGATGGGTTCGTAGTGGAAGTGATCATGTTCACTTATTCAGTCAGAATGCAGTTTCACTTGGGCCATCAGTGAACAGATATTTAAAGAAATCTAGAGGATTTAACTGCTTAAATCCCCATCAAATTAAGAACTGCCTCAGATAATCTTCAACTCCCTTAGATTTTGAGCAGCCCAGCCATGTTTTTCAGCTCTATGAGTGAATCCTCCTAGGCAGCACACTCCTGCACCCATCTGGCATGGAGCAGATTGAGAGTGTAAAGATGAAGAGGTGGAAAAGCCTGCTTTAGCTATGGAGAAAATGGGTTTTATTTCTGAAAGTTACTCAAAGTCAGTGGAGGTAATGTGTTAGGTTTGAGCTTAATGCTATATTAAATCATCTTGGTCTGAATAGTTACCTGAGCTTTGGATCATTTATTTCACTTTCATGGAAGGCATGGAAGAGGGCAATGAGTAGGCAAAGCCTCTTTTCATAAAGGCAATAAGAACCCCATTTTCAAAAGTGTTGAGGTATTTAAGGTTGTGAATGGAACTCCAATGAGCAGACCAGACTGAAGATGGTTTGCTACCTAATTAATATGGAATTCTTCGGGAATTAATGTAAATGGGAAAAGAGTTTGATGGGATACTTAACATCTGATGGAAACCTACTTAGAAATTTAGTGTGCTTTGAAAACGGTATGGGCAACATTGACATCTTCAGCAAGACATATGAGAAAGCAGCTGCCAAATATACATTTTGAGATACATGATTTGTTCTTCTTACAGATGATATAGCTATTTACAAATTCTGTTTTGCTTTCAGACTGGTTAGAAATTGTGGAAAAAGTAGGACAAAAAATTCATAATGAATAAAACACCTTCTGAGCCCCTATAAAGAAATATTTAACTTTCAATATCTTTGAAAATAATAATAATAAAAAATGTTTTCTTTTCCTCAAAAGTTACTTTTGGGATAGTTTTCAACCCAACTGACACAAATTTGAAAGCACTTAATTGTCACTGATTGGAGGTTTTTCACAATAAGAAAATCTGATGATAGTAAAAATTTCTCTTTTACTTCCTACTTGCATGTTTTTCCTCTGTAAATGGAGCTTCTTAAGTAGTTTCATATACCTGATAATTCATGCATATTGATTACTTTTTCTCTTTGTAAATCATAACATCATAGATTTTGATGTTTCCTTAATGATTTTCAGTTCATTAATACTTCTGTTATGCAGATAATTATGTTCTTGAATTAAATACTAAGGAAAATATTTAAATGTATTTCTGTGTGAGAGAAATGCAAATTTATGATGATGGTTTTGGTTAAGGATCTGAAATCTTCAAATATCCCATCTTCATTTATATCTTCATATATAGTTATATGTAAGTAGCTTAGATTTGTTTCCTTCAGGAATATGAGTTGAGTTAGTAGAAAGGTACCAGATATTGTAAAGAGACGGGGACAGTGCTCTATCTCTCTTAATATGATAGTTAGAATGGGGTACATGAATGATATTAGTTATGAATCCTGTTAAACTTCTTGTTTTTAATAGCTAACCACTGCATAGATTGTTTGAGGCTAGAGACCTGCACAGAGCCCATAAATAGTTCTTGTATGCAAGATGACTTTTGCTTGGTTTTGTTTTTGCAAAAACATTCACAGAACATGTATGCTAAAGGTATGCAACTTGAAATTAAAGCTCTCTATCAAAATTTTTTTTTCTGGAAAATCAACCAGCATTACATAAACTTTTTCATTAGGATCTGTTTTCAACAAAATCAAGTTTTCACAATTTCCAGATTTTTTCTTTCCTGAATTAAACATATCGATACCTTAAACTGAGCTTCTGATGCTTCTCTTTGGAAGTTACTGAGGTCTTACAGAGTATTTGAGATATTTGTTATTTTAGTGTAGACCAAGTTTAACAGTGAGGATAGTTTTGAGACCTGCTGTCCAGCACAGGATATTCCAAAATTAAACTTTATTTGGCTGTAAGGCTCTTTTCCATTGATTTGTCAACATTGCAGTCTGTCTTCTGAACACACACACAGAGAAAATGTCTACTTGAATCTTGACTGAACATTACGCTTTTTAACATAGATTGTCTCTGGAGTCCCAGAATTGCCTGGGAAAAACATCTTTCATGGCCAAATGGTAAGCAAAAGAATCTTTATTTTCTGTAAAAACACCCCTGAGATCTGTAATATGCTAACAGGAATGGAGAAGCTTTCTTTTTGTTTGTAATAATGCTATCAGCATCTTAATTGCATGAGTAAGTTTTCAAAAAATGTAATATTCAAGTAATGAATATTGTGAGAATGCTAACCTATATATACAGCTGAACTTCAGAAGCAGAGAAAATTACTGTAAATGCCAGCAGTTAGATGCTTTCTTAATTGGTCATTTTAGAACACATGTGCTATCCGAAGTGAATGCTTCATAGTTGGTATGTTTGCACTGGGACTCCCAGGTGCACAGCCCTTGTGTACAGCCAGTCTGATGCTCAGAAAACTCAATTAGCTGTGCTTCAGTACTGAATCCTGGTACAAACTTTTTCTGACTGAGTTAGGAACCTGTAAGATTTCTTTCCTGGCAAAGAATTACTTTCTTTTGCTCTTGCCTCCATATGGCTCTTCATCTCTGTGAAGAGATTTGTCTCAAGTTCTAAATGCCTGGTTTTGGGATGCCCTTCAGCTCGGGAATTTACTATTTGTATTCATTTTTCCCTCCCATATTTGTTTGCCTCTTCACCTTAGTAGGTAGCAGATGATGAAACAGGCCTAAAAGCAAAGAACTCTCCCTTCTGAGTTGTGAGTGTTCTAGAGTGTTCCTCAGTTTATTTCACTGCTTCAGACACAGAGTGATTTCAGCTGATTATCTATAGGCTTTCACTGCTAAATCAGTGCTGAAGTGATTAAGGATGAGCTGCTACTTGTGTTTGTGTGTTCTCTCCTTTATTTCCTTGTAGCTATTTTTATCTAGTAGCTCTCCTCCTTATGTTTGCCGATGACACCTCTGCTGGATTTCAGGTTGTTGATATTAGATTTTTACTTTATCGATTTAAATTCTAACTCTTCTTTCCAAAAATAAACTGACCTGGCATTTTCTGTAATTTTTGTGTGCCTTTTTATTTTTCTATCTTGTAAGTAGATTGAAAATAATCGGTAGAACAAAGAGGAAGGAGCTAGACTTCATGGTAACCTTTAGATTGATAAGGTATTGGGGTAACCAGCTTTTGGTCATGGTGCTCCTAGAGCAGCATGGGTCTGCAGCCCCTTCCTTTCATTTAATGTTTCTTGGTTCAGCAGTGATTCTGTAGTCTGAGGAGTTTGGTCCTTGCTGGAATGAAAAAATGCAGATTTAGTTAGTGGAATCTGAATCTGGTTGTGGGCAGAGTTATTACAGGTAAATTAGAAACCAGCAGAGGAGTCCTCCAGTTGAAACATTGTCCCTGAATCCTTTGTTTGTCTGACATTTATTCTTTGAATGTTGCTGCTCTAAGAGATTTTTCTGGCAAATTTCTGCCAACATTTGAGTTGTCACAGAAGGAACACCTGTTTTAGTGCCAGCATCTTCTGGAACCCCACTGCTATGCTTCTAATAACTGTTTTGCTATCTTTAACGAGAAATGACAATAACAGTATTGAGTTGTCCTTGTACCTGTACTACTTATTACCTTGATACTGTTCTTTGAAGGGTACAACCAGATAATGTTGACTCCATTGTCAGTGGGTATTTCAGGTGAATGATTAATTCAGAACATAGTGCACTTTCGAATGAAAGGTCTCTTTATGGCCAAGGAGAGGGAGAACCCAATTCCTCTACTGCTGAGGCAGAGTATTTCTCCTGTTGGCAGTGAGGGAACTGACTACACAAAAACAAAGTAGATTAAATCAGTGAGGGAAGATCTGGTGGGAGCCTGGCAAAGACAGAGTTCCACTGAGGAAGGGAGCAAGCAGGCTCCACCTGCACAAGTGTCCTTTTTGCTGTGGAATTTTATGGGAACTCATTCAAATAACTCAAGTCTCAAGATCCCCTTAGTCTTGCAATCCTTTTATGCTGCATTTTAGTAACGAGCAATAAAGCGGTCTTGCTCAATTTTCCTTCCTCCTTGTTATTGTTTCCTGTCTTACTTTGTGTGTGAGTGAAACTATTCACTAGGGAATGATATTCACAACCTTTCCTGAAGGAGTTCACAGAGGGAGTGTTTATAAGAGTCTTTAGTCTAGTAACATTTTTTTAATAATTAAGTTAGAATTTTTCAAATTGAAATTCTTGAACTTGAAGATTTTTTTCTGCACGTGAAAAATTTTAAAATAAAACCAGACTTTCTTTTAGTTACTCTCACATGTGCAGACTCTCCTGTGCTTTCTCTGATGACTTTTAGCTGTAGTATTTATTAGTGATATAGTGGAGTTCTGTAACATATTTTGAGTACGAAAGCCTGTGTTCAGCAAATTGCTTCAGCTAATGCCATATCCAGTTACCTGAACGTTGGAGGTATATTTTGTTGCATTGCCAAAGAAAGCAACTAATAATACTTCTAAGAACTTTAACTGTAGGATATAAAATGTGTGGTGTGTGTCTGTTCTTGGCAATAACTTTAGAGGGAAAACCAGATATTAAGATACTGGATATAATTTATTCTGTATATGTGCCTGCTGGCTTTTTTCAGCACAGGTTTGCAGTTCTTTCATTACAGTAAAATTCCATAATAGTCGTTAGGAAGCATTAGTTGTTGCATAATCATTAAAAGAGTACTAAGGTGTACTTGAAAGTTCTTGTGGTGTTTTAGATTGCTGCATATTGATACTGCATATTTCAGTGTACAGAAATGTTATGTTTGGATTGACAATCAAATAAGTTAGAGGTACTGCAGAAAATATTTATGTAGTAAAACTGTGTAAGATTCTGTGTATTGGAGGAACTTTATATATAGCATAATATGACTTAATCTAATATTGTTTGCACAGGACCAACAAAGTCCCTTTAAGAATAGAGAGGTGTTTCCACTTCAGTCACCACTTTTTCTTGCCCATGGATTCATCATGTAACTCTTTTGAATCAGCTAACTGGTCTACAAAATGGCCAAGGTAGTACCTACAATGTGGGAATGCATCTATCCCACATCTAGGGCCTTACACTGAAGTTTACATGACAAATGCATTTAGAAAGAACCAAACTCAATATAACATGGAAAGTCCATCTGCAGAGGGAAATAGAGATCACTTTGCAGAAACCATAATTTGGCCTTTTGGATTCCAAGGAAGACTTAATGCCAGAAGTTCTTAATCTGTATCTACGGAATTACACTGTAATTATAAACCAGCAAATTGTGCCCCTTTCTAAGTGCATATATTTTAAGTTTAAAACTCTGCACCACAAGTAGCAACAGGACTTTATACCACACGTATGACACTGTGGGACTCCAGTGTTTGATTATAATAAATCTCCTAAAGTTGTCGGCCTGAGACTTCTAGACAACCGATGGCCTATACACAGAATTTAAAGGCAAGGTGAAGCAGCAGGCACTGTGATGGAGACAGATGCTCTGTATATCATTTTAATACCATAAATTACTTCCCAGTAACTTTTCCTCACTAGTAATTTTGAATAGCAAAGCTTCAGCAGTGTTGCAGCTACAGCGTGGAATGATGAGACAGATAAGGAGTAGGCCATCCATAGGTCTACATTTCAACTTCAGCATTTGTTTCTTATAGAGTACTTGTTTTTTAACATAACAATTTTTAACACATTGATTTAGTATATATTGAATTAAAGAACTTCTAAATATTCCTATGATGGTAAGTAAAAACCTCTTGAATTTGAGGCGCTACAGAAACCAACTGTACTTTTACCCGCTGTATTTCTTTTAAACATTAAGAAAGGGAAATTGAGTCTTCTATCGTCCTTTGTTTGGTTAAGGTGTTACCAAATAGCGTTGCTAAAATGAAACAATTTATATATTTTGTCTTAGATTGCAAATACCAAGGTTTTATAAAGTAATTTTTGAGACCAGTTATCCTGAAGATATTTTTGCAATACATTTGGTATGTCTTCTTGAGCCAAGAAAGTTTGGAAGTGTTAACATTTATCTTTGTAATACAATACACTAACATAGTGTTTTATCCCTCCAGTGTCTATTTAATTTATTTTAGTGAAATTGTACATAGATCTATGCTGCAGCCAAAGAATATTGTATTGCTTGGCTGTCGTTTGTTATATTTCCAACAAAAACAAATTATATTCTGTCATTTGAATGAAATGACAAAATCTGTAGCCAACTTGTATTGTTTATTTGTTCTTTGTAACATTAACCCTAAATGGATAAGGAATATATGGTTTCTGAAAAATTGTATGGTTTAGGAGGTAACCTTTTATCCTCTTGTTTGAGATACTTATGTAGCTAGGGAAAACATTCTTGGCTTTTTGGTACTCAAATTTACGTAGTAGGTCTTGCCTTTCTGTATCCATTGCTAAACTTTCTCCTTTTCCTTTTCACTTCTTTTTCTCCTTTTCTTTTCCTTCTACTTTTTCTTTTCCCCTCCTGTTCTTCTGAGATCCTGAGTAAATTGTGCTAGCAAACTTGCAGTGCAAAATTATGTTGTATAAACATGAAGTCTAATATTTGCCAATCAAAATCCACCACAGGAAAAGTAGATCTGATATAGCTGTCTTCAGATCCACAGATTTTGGATCTCTTGGGTCTGACAGATTTGTTTTGGAGAAGTTTACCATTTTACAACTGTTGAACTAAGCTTCAAGAAAAAAAAGGGATGTCTAATTTGTATATACTCAAAGCACCTAGCAAGGTCCTCAGTGTCTGAAATCTTACCAGTTGCACCTTTCAATTCAGTCATGTTGCACCATTCTGATTTCACTTGTCCAGTTAAAACACGGTGGCCATTCTTCTGCTCAGTGACTGATTTAAACCTTATCTGAGATAAACATCCATCTCAGTCAGCCACTAACTCAGCTGTGGTGAGAGCCTCTCCCTTAGTTATAAAGATCCATCCAAAGGCAGGTTACTCACAGAATTCTGACTTCATCTGTTCTTTGCACTTTACATTTTCTCCCATGAAAAAGCTTTCGTTTGCCTCTTTCCTCTGACATGCTTTTAAATGACTGATAAATCTCTTAAATTTCTTCTGGCATAAAGTTTCTTAATCTTGTAAAATCTCTTAGAAGTTCTTGCTGTGCTGGTTTTAAAATGGTTCTCTCTTGGTTGCAGAAGTGTTATACAATATACTGAACAAAAGTATTATATAATAGAACTGCACCAAAATGATAACTGATGCTGAAGTACTGAGGGATAAATAAGACATTAGTATTCTTCTTCAGCCATTTTAATATTATGAACAATCCTTAATTGGCAGTTGGAAAATCCCATGAGCTATTATATTAATCAAACACATGGGAGGACAGTTTGTGCAATTCCCAATAATTATTCTATAAGCAACCTTTTGTAGTAACAGAGCTACAAGTTTGTGGTAAAGCTGCATGCAGCATGCATTTCCAATGTGAGTAATCAGTACAGAAAAATTAGTAAGGCAAGCTACTTAATTCCTCTTTTAAATGTAGTGCTTTGTAGCAGGAAATTGTATGGCCTAATTATCATGAATAAACAATTTTACGTGTGGAGGGGATGATTTTTTTAAATAAAATGATATGTAACTTCTAGTCATTCATAGCTAAATGGGTTCACATCGGCTTTCAAAAGCATGTGTAATTTAATTTTGATTCATAATGAATATGTACAGTCCTTTAAAATGTGAAACTGTTTCTAAGTCATCCAGGAGTACACTCATCTCCAGCCCAGTGCAAAAATAACAGAGCTGGTGAATGAATAAAAAGCAGCACCGTCTTTGCTATCATAAGGTCACTTTTTGGTGGATTGCAATTGCAATTTGAAATGTTGGGAAGAGGCAGCACCATGCCTTGTCACCTCCAGTGACCTATTGGCAGCTGCCTGGTGTCAGTGCTGTGTGGAGCAAAGTGTGCCTGAACCACTGACCAGGTGTTTCCATCTCCACATCCCAGCCATGTGCAGCACCCCAGGTGGAGGTCAGATGTGGGTTAATTTTCAGACCAATGGCAAGATGAGGGGATGAAGCATTAGAAACACTTTATACATGTAGTACATGGGCTGCCCTGCGTACCTCATAAAATCATGAAGAAAATTAAATCACATCAGTACAGCACCTTGTGTTTGCACTTTGGTTTCCACTAGCAGGGCATAAGCAGAATAAAAAAAAAGTGCAATGTTTAATCTTCTTTTACTTGTTACTTAATTTTGCATGCAAATGTACGATGCAATACAGCAATATGAAATATATATACTAAACCACATGAATTCAAACCCCCATTTATTTTATCAATTGCTTAAGCTCATTTGATCATAAGGGACAGGGAGACCAAACAGCTATAAAAGAGCTCCATTTTCTATCAACTGAACCAAATCCTCCTTTGATCTGTTAATCCCAAGTTTATAAGGTTAGGAGATAAGCAAGCGTAACTAAATTCCTTTTTCTTTTTGTCCACCTAATAGTCTATGAAGCAAAGCAAACATAATAAGCTTCTTTGCTGCTTTTCAGCCTCCTCTTGCTGAATAATTCAAAAAGTGCATTACAGGTTTTATGAGTACAACTGTACACACAAGCAATGTTCCATGATTTTTTTGCATGCCTCAAATTTGCATAGATTATATTTTTATTTTGCATTTCTGACACAGAAGCTGACTGCCTACTCGTTCTTGGCTTTTTATTAGGTCTTTGATGCTTGCTGGAGGAGAAGGCCTCTTTTGTCTCTGATAGCCTTAAGGCAGATCTAGGTTAGCAAGAAAGCCAGAGGTTTCAGGCTTGTTAAATGTCACAGTAATGGCTGTCTTTACGCATTGAAATACCAGCCTTCTTCTTTATAGGAAAATGAATCACATTACCACCAAGGGAAGGAAAGCCTTTGTTGAAGGAGACTGCTAGTCTGCTGCTTAAGAAGGGGATTTAATTTTCCCCTCCAGGCTTTTTGGCCAGCCCACTACAGTTGCCCTTGTGGAACTCTGATATCATAGCATGTGAAGGATAGCAAACAAGAAAGAGCAATTAGCCATTAATCATACTCATTTTGCATTGGATGGACAGACTATTTTAAATACTGTGTGTATTCAGTACATGAGCAAGAATAGCCTGTGTGGACAAAGCATGAATGCATAGGGTTTTATTCCTGCATTTTGGCAAAGCATTTCTTGTTTAATTCTTATTCAGTGTCACTGAGCTGGTGCACAGTAGTTTTTATTAAACTCTTCTCACAAGTTTCAGTGTACAGAGAACTCAGTTTAGGATTTATATTGCCTAAAAAGTGCTTGTTTTTAATTTTTCATAAATTGGGTGGATTACTTTAAAAATTTAAGAACTGCATAATAGTTCTGCAAACAGGAAAAATTGGTTAATTGTTTATAATGTTTTATATTTATGTGTTTATCTGTTTCATAAAAGAAATAATAATTGATTAAATTACTATGTTTTTGCATATATAATTAGATGTTTTTCTAGATAAACTGTATGTAATTACATTCGAATGAAGGGAATGGAACTTTATTGAACTAAATGAAAGAGTATGTGTATTGAGTCTTATGTCAAACATTATTTTGAATTAAAGGAGGGTTTTATTCATTAAGTAACAGCATTAGCATGTGTGCTGGGGATGTGTTAGAAAAGGCAATTTTGCCAAGACCTTTTGCATTCAAGACCAATTTGCTAAAAAAAGAAAATGCAGTTGGTAGGCTGTGAATTGACCTGATTGTTTCTAGTTCCCAGGGCCTTTAAGTTCCTTGGACTAGTAGGTCCTGTGCTTCTATTCAAAACTGTTATTCTTATGAGTAATAAGGAAAGTAAGTTAGTTATTCTGCTTTTCCAGGCTTATACATTTAGATGAATTTGATATTGGAGTAGTTATCTATCTGAAAATAGAAAGAAATAAAGCATCTCTTGTTTATCTAGCAAAGCAGTTTCATTTGAATACTGACCCAGGTACTTTGATCCAAACATGATCCTTTGTTTTCTGAGCTGCTGCGGAGTTGTTTGACTTTTTGGATTTGATTTATGAACTTTCCTGAGATCCACCCCCTAGAGCTGAGAAGAATTCTTATAAGAGACAAAAAGTGTTAGTGCTTATATCAGTTAGTGCTTGTAAGTGCTTGTATTGTTACATCCTAATCAGTCTGCATGCTGCTGCTTTCCAAAAACTGTCCAGAGCCTCTCTGCTCCTTGGTCACTGAGAACAAAGTGGTCTTCTCATCTTTGCACCTGTCCAGAAAGATGCCTCTGCATGACTTTTGTGTACATGTTTTCTTGGTGAGGAAAGCAAGACATCACAATAGTATTTTCAATTATTAACAACATTATTCCATGACCTTCTCACACAAGAGGCATGCAATATATGTCTTAATTGTTATAGATTTGACAGTCATGTGGTTAAGATTTTTGAGATTCAGATAATTATTTCTTAGCTCTCCTGCTGTGCTCCTGGGTGATCTTTGGCAAGTCAGTGTATTGGTTCCCTAATTTTAACATGACTTCTTAATCTCCATGGCATCAAGTTTTCTAGATATATTATGAAATAAGTAGATTTAAGAAGAAATTTAAGTGAATTTAAGGGACAACATTATTTTCCACCTGAAAACTTTCATACTCTTAAACCATGTTCTCCAAACACAATGGATAGAGATTTGGTAGAAAAGAAAGCAGAAGTTTGGTCTATCTTAAGAAGATTCCAAAAAGCTAGATTTTGAGGAAAATATCTACAGTCACAAAACTCTCAGAGACACATTTGGCATTATTTTTATTATTTGTGTTCATATTCCTTGTCCAAGAAAGCGAAATAGGAGGTGAGTCATCTCAATGTCTTGATCCTGTGAGCCATTTCAAAGGGAATGCCAGTTCATTTTTATGTGGTGTGGTAATTCCACATTGTCTTGGCTGTCCTGAATGAATAGAATTCAATGTGTGTCTGCTGAGGTTTGGCACAATATTGCTTGGTTTTCGTTCATATGTATGGCAGCACTTCCCGTGGCAGTGCAGGCTGTCAAACCAAACCTGAACTGGAACAGGCTGGAGCATGTCCCTGGGGCAGGGAGAGGTCATGGCAAGTTCTTCCTTCTCGGATGTTTTGTGGTTTTTAAGTACCCACATCTTTTTACAAAAAGAGGAACCTGAACTTGGATGATCCTGCCGTTATAGACATTGCTCCTGGCAATCCTACTGCTAGAAATGGCAAACCAACACTTGCACACAGCGTTGGGAAATGGGGAAATGGCATGTTGGCAGAATTGCCATTCCATTAAATCATGGTAGTGCCATTTATTATTGTAGGTGTAACCCTTCTGTATGGCTAACACAAATTGATAGTTACCCTTTTCTTTCTTGTTTAAAGGTTAAAATAGAACTCAGATCTTAAAATAAGTCTGTATATCTAATTTTTTGTTAGGGATATTGGGCTCTTTTTTTTTTTTTAAAGTGCAACACTGGTATGTGTAGATTTGAATGCTTCCTGATGGCACAGAAACATCTGGTGTCGTTATTTGTTGTGCAATGCTCTATTCTGTGGGTGTGTGGATATTTGGTGGCTTATTTCTAGTGTGTTAGGGAGAGAGGAAATTCTGAAATTGCCAATATGATCAGGAGATGTGCCTGCTAAAGTCCTTGTAGTGCAGGAAATTTTGCCTGCCTTACTGTAAGACACTTTTTTTGCTACTTTAAATATTGCATGCTATTTATTTTAATTTTCTTAAATTTCAGAGTTAGAAAGCACTACTTATTTTTCTCGATTTTTTTACCTAGTCTTATTCGCCACATAGTTGTATTTTCTACCTGTATGTAACATTATTCAAAATTAACAAGTATATTTCTTTCTCCCTTTACCTGGTTATTTTCTAAAACCTATTTGTTTCCAATTCTACATGAGGATAGATTACTGGATTTTCCTTCAATATACTAGTAGTGCCTATTATAAATAAAGTCAGTAAAAGCTTTAATTTTTATATTGTGCAGAATTTACTACTGTTATTTTGATTTGACCTTAACAGAATAGTATAAACTGTGGTGCAGATCATGTTAGAAAACATAACTAGTTTTCCAAGAAAGGTGTGTAAGACAAGTATCTGTAGCTATTTCAGTATGTGACTTTTAGATCTGTGTAAACCTGGCCAAGGTGTGTGATATCTGTAGCAAGTTACAGCTCTTTTTTCAAAAATGTTATCCCTCTAAAGATAGAATCTAGGAAATGGAATAGTGGGAAAAGTCAGGGTGGAAAGCTTATTTAAAAACAGTCATAGAGAAGACATGAGAAGATTGTTCCTGGGCACAGTTACTATCTCAGTGCTACAAACTACACAGGTAAAATACTATTGCAAAGATATAGCTGGAGCAAAAAATCTCCAAATGAAGACTTTTTTCCCTAAAGAAATATTAGTGTGTTCATAGCAAACAGATGATTTCAAACAGATAAGCTCACAGGATTGCCCTTATGGGAAGGAAATGTCTTGAAATCACTTGGTAGTTTTGTTTCAGGGGCTGATTTCTTTCTCCATCCAATGTTTTAAAATGAGGTAAAGACTAGTTATTCAATTTCAAATACAGAATGCACTGAAAATGGCTTTATAAGATAGTGCTGATTATTCTTTTTAACTTTATGTTAGCTTTCTATTCATTTTTTTTAAGTATTGGTGAAGGGAAAGTGTTGACCCAGATTTATAGATAATTTCGAAGAATACTCTAGCCTACCGAAAACGAATGCATGAAACCTTTTCATGATTTCTGCTTCATAGTTCCAGATCTGTTATAAAACACCATTTTTATATGAGGTTTGGAGAGTGAGATGGGAGGTGGATTATTTGAGGAAATGTTTTCCTGTGGCTAAAAAGCAGAGCACTAAGTGACTGCACATATAGGAAAAATACTATTAGGTAATTAGGAGTGAATAGTGGTATCAGCCTCTAATCATTCAACTACAAAAGGTGTAATATCAGCTCCCAAATACTCACATGAGTTCTTTTTAGAACACTGAGCTTGTTAAGTAAACCTGTCTTTCTTGTAAAAGTGGCCCTGACATATCGATGGTATTAGGGTGATCCAAAATCTATTTAAGACAACAAAGAAATTTCTAGAGGTTTCAGAGCCTCCTGGACCCAGGATCATCAATCATAAAGTACAAGTGAAACACAGTGAAATAATCTGTCCTTGCATGGAATTTATTGAATAAAAAAAATTAAAAAACAACCAAAAAAACCCAAACAAACAACAGAGGGAAAACCAACTTGTCATATTTGTTCATTTTGAATACAGTAGAAAACTAAGACTAGTGCTAAAAAAAGCCACAATTAAAAATAAGTAGTGTTTATTTTATTTACTTTCAATTCAAATTTAGGCAACAGCTATCTGACAGGGAACTGAAATAATAAAAAATAATAATGTAGAAGGATGTTGTGAATTACTTTTCTGTGAGAGTTTTTGCTGAATATTAGCTGTTTACATGGCAGTGTACAACCCATCACCTACTCTGAAAAATTGCTTCTATAAAAATTGTATCTATAACAATTTCATGTAGTTGAAGAATATGGGTGCTGAATAGCTGTCATGTTATTTATTTTGGTCAATGAAAAAGATCCAAACATGTAGCTTTTAGAGTAGAGAATAAAATATGCATAGTTGCTATGAAACACTGTAGGGTGCATCATATTTGGGGCTTGCTGGTTTTGACCATGTATTTTCTCATAATATATCCCCACATTCTCATACTGAAGAATAAGGAATATAAGGATATTTATATATAAGGAATATAAGGATATTTAAAGCAGTGTTCAAATGGTTGATCCTTGTAATATAGTAGAAAATATCTGGTTAAATGAGATTCAAATCTTGTATGGATCAAAGGATCAAAAAAGCAGAAAATCTGATATCTGCAATATGTCCCAAATGCACAGAGACATACATGTCTCTCTAAATATCAGATGACCTATTTTAGGCATGCTTTAGTTCCATAGTTTAGATAACAGTCTTGGGATACTCTTATGTAGTTGGATTGCTGTGCTTAACCTAAGAATGCCAAAAAAGCTCTGTATAAATGAAAAGGCTTTGCAAATGCTGTGCATGGTGTATATATAGTATTTTCATACTTCTTATTTATAATAATTTCAAATTTAAAGCTAAAATTCATATTCATGCCTAGAAAAACTGAATTTGGGGCGTTCAACACAATGAGTCTTATTGTTGTTGCTTTTTTTTTTAATGGGCAATTCCCTCCTACTTTCTGTTCACCTTTTCCAGCTTCTGCATAATTTGACTGATAAATTTGTGCTGTCTTTGGCTGTAGTGAATCTCATGTCTCTTTATATTCCCAGAGAACGGCCTGTCCCTCACCTTTACATCTATCACCTTTACAGTTGTATGAGGTATGGTGAGTTGTAGTTCTTGTAGGGAATGAAGAAACAGTGAGACCTCAGTGCCAAAGACACACAGGACATCTGTGACAGAATGGTGAAAGCACTTCGAAAACACCATGCCTTGCCTATGAAAATGTCTCTCTTCCCCTTTGTGAGGATTTTCTGCTCTTTCTAAGTCAAGTGGTGAGGATCGAGTGGATATTACAGAGTATTCACCTGTGAGGAGTCAAGTTCAAGCTCAAGCTGTGCCTTGTCCAGAAGCCAGAGGAGATGCATCTTTGTCTCCTGAGGGTTCCCTGCAGTGGAGGAGCCATTGGCAGTTCAGTGTTTTGGGGCCCTTGTTGGCTGCCAGTACTGTGGTGAAGGGGAGAGCAGGGGAGGGGATTTTCAATCCTCTTCCTGCTGAAATGCTACAGGTAAAAGTAAGGTAGGAAATTCTCTGTGTCAATAAAGGGAAGCCCAGGAAATTCTTTGATGAAATGAGTCAGGACTGTGAGGGATAAATACTCAGCCAAACCCTTCCAGTGTGCTTCCCACTGAATACAATCTGTTCAGATATGAGAGAGGCATCCTGGAAAGAGCTGTCCTTCAGCAGAACTGAAAGATGTATTCCAATAGGAACATAACCCCTTTGTGTACCTCTCTGCCCCTCTGTCTTCTCCTGCAGTATGCAAATCTCTTTTTTTCCCCTCTTTTCTTGCACAGCTTGATATGTGATTGGTTCTTTCTTTCAATGCAAATGAGTGTAGATAGATTTTTCTATTTATATTCGATATCTATGCCTTGGTTCTTAAACAGAGGGAAAACAATATAGTTTTGCCTGTAGGAGGTTGAATTTGTAAATATATATTACTTTGGAAATACAATGAGAGATAATAAAATATTCAAAAAAGCAGCCTGCTCTTGTGGGATATTATTCTGCACAGCCAGGGAGCAGATTAATGACACTACACAGGGAAAAAAAAAATATGCACAATAAAATATGGATTGGAGTAGCAATGTGGAAACTAAAATTCCAGTCCTGGCAGCCAGTGGAACATATGTGTTTTTACAAAGTTTATCAGCTTTAAATAGCAACACTTAAAAGCAGTCATTATTTAATTGGCAGATGTGGAGTTTTCTACCCCAGGCATCTACCCACAAGTAAAAAGAATTGAAAAAGTGTGAACAGGATCATCCTCCTGAATAAGAATTAGGGTTGGTAAGTCTGTCTTGGGCAAGTTTTGCAGGTGTATTTTTACTTTTTTCAAGAGTGTTCTGCTAAGCATGCTTTCAAGAGGCTGTGCAGGTAGCAAAAATGTTATATTTGTATTAATTTATGTTTCATTTTATAATACAGAACCTAAGCTGCAATCTTTGAGTACATTTAGGTAGAAGGAGGTAGGAGAGAAGTGTCAGAAGTGGTGCTATTTTGCTGTCCCCCTGCCTGGGATATGGGACTACTCCATGGTGAGCCTGTGGGCTCTGTTTGCCACCTGGCTACTGACCCCTCCAAGTGGGGCCACCTGATCTTGGATTCATAGAGGACAACTTCCAGTGTACTTTAGAGATGGGAGTGTTGTATATCTTAAGTACTTGTGCAGTTTGGATGGAATTTGTCGTAGAACTCCCCCTCCAGAGTCTTCAGCCCAATTTGCATTTTAACGCCACAGGTGACAAGAGGTGACATTTGCTGTAGTCTTTTGCAAATGTGTGGGTTCTTTAGCCAGTTCTAGCACTACTTCTTGCTGACATCTTACCCAAAATTCAGTGGCTTGGTTTGAAAACTCTCCTTCAAGACACTTGATTTTAGCTGACTTTTCCCACCTTAAATTTCAGTGAAAGTGGATGTGCTTTTCTGGGATAAGAGTAGAGAGATATATATCTGCACATAATGAAGAAATCATGATCCTGACACTGAAAGATGGATTGACTCCAGGATGCCAAATTCATTGTGGAGCACAGCATTGGTGTGTTGTGTCAGTGGTGTGCTGTTTTATCCTGGCTGTGGACAGGTACTGAGCTCTCTGGCAAGTGAAGCTGCTCTTGGTGGAACCTGCTCGTTTTGCAAAGCCAGGCAGAGGCTCCCATTTTTGGGATCCCACTATTGCCTTCATCTGCTCTTCCCTGGCAATTGCAGCTCTGGGCTGCTGGGGCTGGGCTGTCTGAGCACCTCCCAGGGAGGGAGGCTGTTTTCCTCCTGCCATAAATAACACATCTGTTCAGCCCAGCCTGCAGGGGCAGGAGGCAGCACAGCACAAGGGTAATGGGCTGGGACGCAGATCGGAGAACAAAAGGACAGAAAAATGATGAATGTGTTCCAGAGCTGTTTGAATTATGGTTGTGCACACAAACCTGTGTTTGATTGTTCCCCCTTTAAGAATGGTAGACCTTTCAGCTTTTTAATGTCAAACTTCTTAATGCTCACTCTCTGTATGTGTATGGATATAGACAGATACACACAGAAATACACATAAGCACACAAGCATAATTGATTTAATAAGACAGAGTGTTAGGACTAGGTAGTAAGTTTTAATAAACTTTTTTCTTTTTCTCATAAATTTTGGTAAGTGAGCAGCTGTCTTTAATCATGAAACATTTCAGTTTAGTTCGTATTTTTCAAGGCATATGTAGATTTTGAAACAACATATTGTTACTTTTTAACAGTTTTTTAAAAGGTTTTATTTGGGGAAAACTTTTTAATTATGAATAGTTTTAGTCTCATGTTATCATAGTCTTCTATGAGTCTCACAAAATTGCAACATGTTTCGAAGTATAAACCCGAGGATTTCTTTTCTATAAATCCTTTTGAAATAGTTTCTTCTGTTCTTGTAGTGACTTGCCTTCCTCTTCCTTCTTCTGAATATATTTCTTCTGTGCTGCTGTATCAAAGTATTCTTTTTCTTTTTGCTGATTGTTTATATATTTGAAGATAGCAAAAGAGGAAGTAAGAACACTGTACGTATAATTAAAGGCCTTTCCATGGGCTTCTGGTTTTGAACTTCAGTTCTACTTTTGAGTAGCTGTAAGCTGTTTCCTCCTGCCAAGTAACAACCATAGATCAAAATGAGATTGGCTTGATTACTAATAAGTATGAATGGATTTAAAGCTTGAATTGTCTAGTGCATGGTTTTTGGGTAATCTCTGGGAGTTTGAAATATACACTTCCTTTAAATTATGGTAAAAGTATAATCTTTTATAGAAGATATTACTGCAAACACCAATTTAATCAGACAGTGCTAAATATTCTAGAGCTGCTCAAAAATTCTCTGTAGCATCAGGGTGGGATTCTTATAAATGTCAATAGTCATTACATATCTAGCTCCCACTGAATAAGTGTTTTTTAAGGTGTCTGGTGATGGAATGACCCAAATCATTGGTGACTTTCACAGATCTTGAGTGGAGAATAAATTCACTAGCAGAACGATTTACTAAAGGAAGTCGAAATGAAAATTAAGCAGATGTTGGCAGAGCAATAAACATCCCATGAGCTGTATAACTATATACTGAGTTGCATGGATCTATAGCTGATATGAATTATTTTATCTTTATGGTAGTCTGTTTTAAATGAATGGAGCTGTCTTGTGTTAGCTGAAGATCTGAACCAATTGTGATATTTTCAGCTTATTTTTTGTCAGTGTCATTCTTGTGGTTATCTCTGTGGATTTGGAAAAGACAGTACTTGTAAAAAATCAGTGCAGGACATTGTAATGACTAAATTAATAACCTTTATTTCTTATACTTCTACAACATAATAAAAAAGAAGTGTTGGTGTAATGCAATGGTAAATTTTGATAAGTATCTTTATAAAATACCGGCAATTGAACGTATCTGTAACTGCTGGAAGTATTTGGAAACCTCTGTATGAAAGGAATTTTCTTGCTGGTAAACTAAATATCCATGTTCTCTTGTGGACAAAACCTCCTGCTAGTAGAAGCTGATGTATCCTGTTTTACCTCATCTGATGATATGAAGAAAAGTGTTAAAAACTGACTTTCTGTTGATATTGGGGATCTTCTGGCACCTGCAGAGGTTTAATACGTACTCATCATGTACTTTTGCTGACACATGTACACAGAATCATAGAAAAACCTGGGTTGGAAAGGACCCACAAAGATCATTGAGGTCCAACCCTCTGGTGCTTACAGAAGCAGTTGTGTAAACTCATTATATTTGGTACTATTGCAAGGAGAAAAATTACTAGCAGTGCTGTTTGCTGGATGCATAAAGAGTCCTGTGAGCATATTTTTGAAGGCTAAAATGAGTTCTTGGAATTAAATTAGAGTTCCAGAGTTCCTTGCAGTCTCTGTGACAAAACAGGTTTTTTTGTTTGTTTGCTTTTTTTCTTTTAAGTAATGCTATTTTTATACATATATATTCTTATTTTCAGACCAGAACTAACTCTTTCAGCAGACTGAAATCACATTTAACTCTGCTGAAACTCTTTCCTCTTTGTTGACAACAACAGCAGAACCTAGAGATTATAATTCCAAATATATTTTTGTATGAAAAACAGATTCCTGTTTTACTGGGGAGAACTGCTAGTTGTTTTGTGAGTATTTCATAGACATCAAATTGTCACACAAACCTACTGCCATTTCTGTGACAATTATGGTAGAAAAAGGAGAGGGGAAAAAATGAGGATTCCAAAGGAAAGAACTTTCTCGGGAAATGGGTTTGCATGTTTAGAGCAGAATTCCTAACTCAAGAATTTAACTGGAGGGAAAGTGAATAATTGTTTTCAGTTTGAAAGATATTTACCTCTTCTACAATTGTATCAAAAATAACAAACAGTCACTGATAAATTGAATTAGTATTTTTCAAAAGATAGGAAATACTGCTGCATAAGGATGACTAATTCTAAATTAGTTATGTCAACCACCTGCTGAGCTTTTTGCAGAACTGAAGATAAGGTCAATGTTAAATTAGTTTGCTTTTGTGTTATACTGGCTTGCAGGAACCAATGTTTCTAAGATTCAAACAACACCAATTGATAATCAGTTGAGCAAAATTATGCCATGGAGCAACCTCTTTTGGAAAAAAAGGATAAACTTGGTAGTTAATGAAAAATAAGCTTCAGTAAGAACAGTGATGACATAATGAGGATAACAAAAATAATAATTTAGAGATAAAATTAGAAAGAGAAGCATGTGCCTGAGTTTTATTAAGGCTGTACTCATTTTTAACCAAGTAGGCAAGACTATTTCTATATAGTATTTATAAAATATCCTGCAAAATATTCAAGAGTTAACTGATCTAAATTTTTACTATTAGCAAGCCTTAAAAGATTTTTTTCTGGCTTGTAAAAATATTCCAGATTTATCCATGTAGCTGTGACTTTTTGTTGTACAGGTACTAATACAGAGGGGTCTGCCTTTGTGGGTTGCTGTTTGACATTATTCAGCATTCTTTCTTGTTTCCCATCTGTTTCTTTATTTTGGACTCTGTTTATTTTCCTTTTGTTCATATACCAACAGTGATCTGTACTAGAAGGACTACAGCTTGTATGAAATAAACAGAATGGTTTAGCTACTTTCAGATTGAAAGATGAGAATCTCAATTCCATAGCTTATAAGACAGGCCAAAATGGAAACCCTGCTGGGCAACATATGCATTTTTATGGCTTATTGTCGACCCCTTTATTCTTTACACAAATGGATAGAAGAAGAAGATGACAGGATTAAGAGATTAGTTATGTCAGTTGCTTTTGGTTCCACTATATTACTGCTGTTTTATTAAATCGGGCTACTGACCAAATGTCTAGTTTCCCATTCCTGTGAGGGGTGTTTCTTCATGCCTACAATTGATTTTCACACTTTAATCAAAGACTATTCAAATTTTTCAATAGAAAACTCAGGTATGTTTCACGGACTTAAAAAAATAGAATAAAATTAAAAACGTTTACATTCTAGCCATGCAACACAACTAACTTGTTGTTTAAGATACATGTCTCTGCACTGGAAAGGCCTTTTCCCCCACTGGTGTTTTGGTAGAACACTGCCAGACGTGATCTCTCCCTTTGTGCATCTGTGTCACATTTAAAGGAGCTGCTGCTTGTCTCTGGATACTTTGCTGTTATGGCAGATTTGGAGGTAAAATCGTGGAATATCCTGAGCTGGAAGGGACTCACAAGGGTCCTGGAGTCCAACTCAAACTAAACAAATATTTAAATAAGCCTGTCCTGTAGCAGGCTACAGCAAAGCAAAATTAATGACAAAGTATAAAAAATTCAAGCTGAGCAGGAACTGTGTATTGGCTGGGCCTTACTCAGCTTCAGTAATGGGAGCTCCCAGTGTCATGGCTACTGTGGAATATCCAGCAAATATGTCCTGAAACACATTTGGAGAGTAAGAAGTCCCTCATTTAAAATGGGATGGACAACAATAACCCTATAGTATCTATGTTTTGCCATCGGGTTTTAGCCTTAGGAGCCCTGACATAACATAATGTAATGGAACACCTCAAATATATCTCTGCATGAGTGGGGGGAGTGTTTGTGGATGCAGATGGTACACAGAAGCTTACTTTTGAAATTATGAGATTGCTAAAAATGTGTCCCATCTCAATTTTAATATTTTAAAAGTTCACTAACTCGCATCATCTATTGTAAAGCTTTGATCTTGTAAGTACTGGCACTGTGCACAGCAGGAGCATTTGATTTAGGCTAAGTGCATGTGGTGACTGCCACAAAACTCAAGTGAAATTAAACAAGCAGCTGAGGGCTTTGTGTTATTAGAATTCTAGAGCTTTTTGTCTACCTCTCTTTCTCAGCAACATTAGGTAGGAAATGAATATGGAGTGTGAACAATGAAAAGGCTAAATAACTGTGTAAGCTCAGCCTTGCTGACAAAGGAGATGCCCGCTTACATACCTCTGTTTGCAGTGCAGCCACCCCACAGTTCTTTTCTAAATGATGCAGTGCATTTTTTACCTTATCTGCTTTTCTTATCACCTTCTAACTTAACTCTGCATCCCACTGCCTATTCCTGCATGGTATAAGAGTGGTTTGCAGCTAGTAATTTGACTGCCTCCCTCCTCCCTTTCTGAACATTTGGATTTCTTGGTTATACCACTTACTGTGCCCCAGCCTTTACAAAAGCAAAGCAAATTAATTCAAAGACCCAAGCCCATGCTATACACTAGAAAAGCTGCTATTATTTGCAATCACTTCATTTGCTGAAACTAGAAATTCAAATCTCTACAAAGCTTTACTGCAAATAGTATTCACAGACTTTTATGCTGAGATTATACTGTCATTTTAAATTGTATATCTGCATTCGGTGGACAAACTACCTTTTTGTGAATTCAGCAGCAGCACTTTGTCATCCTAAAGAAAATTACCAAAGGACTATAGTACGATAGTCATTTATCAGCTGTGCTACTGTATGGGATTGTGGATTGTCTTCTATCTTCTTACCACAGAAGTGTCTGCTTAGCTTTCTCATTATTTTATCCCTTTGCTTATAGACATGGTAGGAAATTAGGATATTTTACTTATAGCCAGTGATGATTGTTATTTTTATTCACAAAAGGCAAAGACAGAGAAGTTATTAAACTTATTCTCTTGAGTGAAAAAGATAATAATCGCTTCATTTTTTTGTTACTAAGATTCTCCATTTGCTTCACAGATTTACTGTAAGGGAGGACTGTGTTTTGAGGCTTAGATTAGCATGACAATTAAGGAGATTCAGATCAACGGCTGCTGATATAGATATGATATGTTTAGTACTGTTTTATGCTCACGGAAATGAGTTATTTTTCTGTACAGTGCCCACATATAAGATAAACATAATTCCATACTGACATATGAATAGCTGTTCATTACTATAATGTTCCAAGGAAAAGTACTCTGTCTCTTTCTAGTGCCATATGGCTGGAGGTTTAGGATTCAAAAGTACAGCTCTTGAATAGCTTGTACTAAATGAGCTTTTTCAGCTGTTATTTGAAGTATTGTGAATAATCCTGTAGTATGAATAGAAATACCACTGTGCCATAGTTATCATTAGCTAATGCTTTTGAGATATTAACATTTATGTAACAAAATTACATTAACATCTTTGGCTTAGGCACTCCATTAACTAACTTGATTCCAGTTGCCATTCTGTGCAATTTGTCTTTCAATCAATCTTATTTACAAAAATGAAGGGTCAATGAATGCCAATATGGTTTAACATATTATATGAAGTACCCACTAAAGTACCAATACCAGCATTATTTAAATCAAGAGTGCAATCAACCTCATGCACCAGAATCTCCCAATGGCACAGTGCATTTGACCGTATATTGCTTGAATTTTTAAACTCTCTTATTAGTGATTTATTTTCTCAGAAGTGGTAACTGCCAGCAAAGTATGCACAGCAAAAAGTATCCCCTTGCAACCTTTAGCTGTTCAGAAATCCTTCCTAAGTTATTCAACATCTTTCTATTTTTGTTAAAATTTACAATAAAATGCTTTTATTTCTCTTCTTCTCTAATTTGATTTTCTTCTAGGTTATTAATTTTTTCAGTCTTAAAATACTGTTAGTTGCTTCTTCTGTTCACACATTTTTGAACTCTCCAGTGTATCACCTGTGATGAGCAAGTTTTTGTTTTACTTTACTTGCCATCTTTTTGCTATTTTAAAGCTTTCTTTTACTCTGGCACATAAAAAATTAAGAAAAACTAATACTATGTTTGAAATGAAAAGCACAATTCAAGTGGAAATTCAGATAATGTCAAGTTATTGCACTTTACTGTAAACTAAAGAGATCTAGATGAAAATATTTAGAAATTTAGGGTCCAGTTAATCAAGGTCATTCAAATAAACCAGGAGGATTACTCCCATGATTAAATCCTTATCAACATGGATGAAGGATCAAAATGAATAAGGCATAACTGGACCACAAATGTGTTATGGTTGAAGTATTTTATGGAATGTATTCACAACTGATGTTAAAATTAAAAAAAAAAAATTACCACAATGGCTGTCCTCCTGACAAAGGAAATACAGTGGGGTTTTCTGAAGCACCATACAGTCTTAAAGCAGGTTTTTGCTTTGGAATCCTGTAAAAATAAAGCCACACAGAAAAAACAAAGCTGTAGGTGCAGCATAGAAGTAACAAGTAAGACAATACCCCCAGACCACATGATTTTATAAGAAAAGGGTTTGAAATTACACTTGGATAAGTGTATTTATGAATTAAGGGAATGATGCCAAATTACTTTTGCTCAGGGATGATCAAGAAATTGCCTTGGTTTCTCTGCCATCACAGAGCTTCTGTCTTGGTAAGATTTTGACTCTACCCATTGCTACAGTATCTTTTGTCTACATCATGTATTTCAAATGAATGCTCTGAATTTCTAATGACATTTTGCTTGTGTCAAGCTTTTGCAAATTAAGAGCTTAATAAAAATACCCATAAATCTTTACCTAACAATTGCTGGCTTAGAGACCACATCCTTCCTTTGTCACATGAACTATTGGCTAGTCAAAGAATTCTGGTGTTCCAGTGGTCCATGACCATTGTTAGCTGGTAATTACACTTTCTAAGATAAAAATCATTAGGACTTCAATTCTGAGGCTATTGCTTATTTGACAAAGGATCAACACCACTGACAGCCAGAGCTTTACCTTTGTTTCCTATGCTGTTACAATATTTAAGAACACTCTACTATGTACATGCAAGTATTTATCTAGGTGGGGATAAATCATCAGATTAATTTGCTTGTTTTATCCAGTAGCATGTGATGAATTGATGGTTATTGATGCTGCTTTGTAAGTTTGCTAGTGTGCTTTGTGCCCGAGGTTATCACATAGCACCACTGTACATTGTGGGATGTCAATTTAACCTGAAGAAAACTCTCCAACATCTGGGAACTCTGCTTGGAGCAGTTGGTGGGCATGTGGAACCTGCAGTACAGCATGACTGACATGGTGCTCCTGCAGCTGGAGTGATACATGGAAGTGCTTTAGCCTGGCATATTTATCTGTCTTTGCAGAGATGCATCTACAAATAAAGGAAATTTTGTTCCAGTTTATGGAGCACCTATGGAGAAACATTTTGGGGTTTGACTCATGCGAAAGAATGGTAGTGGGGGACAAGCACCAGAACACCAGGATGAAAAAGACTGCTTTCCTGAGATTGAGGCCCAGAGATGATTTCCCACTGTACCAAGAACGCTGTTGGAGGAAAAAGTTTCTTCATTCTTGCAAGACACAGTCGATTGAGCTGGAACATTTATCATTATCTAGTCCTGCAAGAGCAGAATGTAGGAACTCTTAGGCTGTCAGGAGGAAGGGAGAAGATTTTGTTCTTCTGTTATGGCACCTTGTCCCTCTCCTAGAGTCAACTCACTCTCTCACTGTTTGAAGTCTTTCAGTGGATGTTTGGACAAGAGACAAGAGCTGTTTAATTGTACCATAAGTGGCGCAGAATGAAGGCAGAATGTTTGTTTACAAGACTGAAGGGTACATGGTAGTGCTTTGTGACAAGTCTGAGTGTTTTTCAACAAATGGAGTTCCCCTTGTTTCAGGAAGAGTTATATACTATATGTGATGGGTTTCACTTTAAGAGAATATTGTCTAGGGAAGCAGGAGTTGCAGGGTGAAAAAATAGCTATTACAAAGTAATACTTCTAATTACAAAATTCTAAAGATTTCACTGTGACACTGAAATTTAATTCGTGACTTTAAAGATTTAGAGGCACAATAACAATTTTATTTGTCCTCAGTTTCCCTTGTTAGCAATGGAAGCTTTAGTTTTATCTATTCTTTCACCATGTTTTTACCTTGCTGAGCTGTTTTTACCATCCTATTTTACATCTGAAAACTGTTAGAAAAAGTTATTCAAATATATTTTTTATAGCATGTAAATTTCAATATTTGTTTGGTTTGCTCTTCCTCACATGCAAACTATGTAAACCAGATTCCAAGAATGCTTTAAAATAAAGCTGTTAGTCTAGTGAGGGAAGGTCAGAATCAGGATTTTATACTGCTGTTGATTTATAGCACTGCGTGGTTTGTAAAAAGACAAAATGATAATTTAGGCAAACAAGATACCAATGCATAAATCTGCCCATTCTAGGGGTGAAGTAGTTTATGTTTTTCTGCCTGGTTCATTTTGTCTTAGTGACAAAATAGTATAAACAGTTCTAGCCAGGGCTATAAACTGTGTAGAGTTTAATTGTTGTGCCCAGTAGAGCTTTAAGTTCCAAGCCTTAAACAGTAAAGGAGATTTCAACTCCTAAGGGTCGTACCATATTTTTAGTTAGGACTAAAATATAACTGTTGCCTGAGGAAGAAGTTTTAGTCAGAAAAATATTTGAAGTAGGCAAAAGCCTTATTTAAAATTTTACTAGAAAATGAGAATTCCGCGCCGGTTGTCAGAAAATATAACATGCTAAGCCACAGGAAATCTGTCTAAATGCTGTTACTAGGTGGGCCAGTGAGAGTATTTACCACAGCTTCTGGTACCTGTCAGTCACAGCATTTGGGTGGAAAATCTTCTGGCACACAGTGCAGCAGGCTGAATTTTTGCCACTACTTATCTGTCACTCTGAGAGGAAAGGTGAATAAAACGTTCTTTAATCTGGTCTAGCAAAGATCTAACGAAGAAAAAGGTTTTTTGTGTTTGTCAGCTGTACAGTTCTTGTGGTTGATACACCTGTCCACCAGGGGGACAGCTGAGTTCTCTGGTTTGCACGGGCTGTTAGACAGCTCTGAGAGACTGACCCTTCCTTCCACAGCCATTGCAACTTCTTCTCTAAATGGACAGCCACACTGAAACCTGATGAATGTTGGCTGATGGAAGGGGAAAGCTCTGCATTTAGAACAGTTTTGCTGATTCTAAATAGTGCCACCTTTCCCTTGTCTAAACCATACTTGCTTCTACCATCAAGAAAGTCTAAAAGACGTGCTGTCTCTCCAGAGAGACATTGCAGCATTGGAGAAATGGTCTTCTAATGTCCCTTCTAGGCTGGGATGTTCTGTGATTCTATAAATGAGGTGCAGTAGGGATGTTGAGAGGCCATGACTTGGTGTCCCATGGAAGGAGTCCTGTGCTTATGTCCTGAATCAGAAGGGTGCAACCCACTCAGTTGATTCTGTTACTTCTTTATGGATAAAAGGAGGTTTTATACCATATGCAGTCTAATTATATTTTAAATAAGGAGCTCTCAGGTTTTAGTTTTTCTGTGACTAT
Organism: Rhabdornis inornatus; assembly: GCA_013397075.1. Lineage (NCBI taxonomy): Eukaryota > Metazoa > Chordata > Aves > Passeriformes > Rhabdornithidae > Rhabdornis > Rhabdornis inornatus. Next base: position 971,828 of record VWZS01001890.1, on the reverse strand, counting down.
TGTGAGGGATGGACATAGAATATTTTATAATGGACAAATAACTGCCTGCTTCAGGAAGTAGGGAAAATAGAAGCCAAATGTAAGCGTGAGTAAGAGCATTTATACATGATTGTGATTCAAGGGATAGAGCCAGAGAACAACTTCAAAGATTCCTGCTAGTCGACAGGACATTTGGAACAGACTGAGATGAGAAAAAAGCATTCCCTCTGCATTACAAAACTCTGGCATTCTCTTTCAAACTGCTAATTAGGAAAAATAGGTAGCACCCACAGATGAAAGCACTGTATGCATCAATCTTAAAAATAAAGACATGATTATGGAATTTTTGGTACCAAGCATCTAGACATTGGTCCCCCATAATCTTGTTTGCGTATCTGAGAAATAGAATTTAAAAGTGTAAAAGACTAACTTCTCTAAATAATAGTGCAGAGTGCATTTTTTTCTTTTCCTTTTTCTTTTTTTTTTTCCTCCCAGATTTGAATTGCTTTCTGTTTAAATGATTGGTTTCCCCAAGCATTTTTCTGGGGTATTTCCACCTTAATACCATGAAAGTGAACCTTTCTTTTACAGTCAAATGGTTTGCAGATCAGAGTATCACAATATATTTGATCATTACAAACATTCTTTGAGGATACAGGTTGAAGTTTGCAGACACATCAACTCTTGCTAAACTGAAACAGAGAAAAAGGCATGTGGTTGGTTATGTACATAACCAGAGTTTTCCATAGTCCTAAAACCAACATGAGGATGTTTCAGGCATAGCCTGAATTAATTATTTGAAAAATTTTATGGCTTCCTCCTATGGAGATGCTGTTCTGATTGCAGCTGTGTGGGGCTCTAGGATGATGTTTATGGTAAGATGGCAAGATATGTGAGAAGATTCTGTCTTAGTTCTGAGACTTGATGTAGTTGTAACACGGAGTCTGTCTCTTCCCAGAAATTGTAACAAATAGATTTGACCCTTCATTGCATATATGGATGGTACATCTGAATTTTGGCATGCCTATCAGGTCTTGCTGCAGTAATTATATTTGCTTAGTTGTCCTATTGAAGATTGTCATTATTTCCCTTCAGAGCTGAACTGAGATCAGTTATCTCAAGCCCATTACTATACAAAAAAAATCTTATATTTCATCCCAATCAATATTAAATATTGAACTATATATTAGTCACTTGTATATTTTTTGCTGAAGTTTGGTTGTCAGTTTTCAGACATATGTGAAATATTCAGGTAAACATATGGAAATTTTTCACACTGGGACTTTTATACTGCTTTACCTAATGAGAAAATGTTGTCTTCTGTGGGTTAATTATTCTCACATAATATCTTTTGTCACAGCAGCTGTGAAGGCAGCTGATAAACCAAGGAGAGAGCGTCAAGACCCTCCTGAACAGAAGTTTCCTGTGTGATTATATTTGCAGGGAAATATAAGAAAAGTGTTAAAATTTGATGGAGTCTCCTCACATTTCAGAGTCCCTAAATAGTCATGTGAGCGTATAGAAAGCCAGCACCCTTCTCTAAATTGAAGTTCTTTCCTGTGAATGGATGCTGACCAAACCTCTGACTGGGGTGGTGTGTAACCACCTGTGAACTTATCAGCTGCATGTAGAGAGGACAGGTTTTTTTTTTTTTCTTTTCTTAGTTAAGCATTATATTTTTCTCTCCTTCAGTGTGCCTTTCCAGTTTCTTAGTGGTGATGAGACTGAATTGCAAATTGTTGTTTTGTTTGTAAATAAATAATTGCGTTTAGTTTCATTTACTTTTGCTGGAGATAAATACAATTTCAGACTAAGCAGAATTATATTCCTCCAAGGATAGTGATCCTAAGAGGCATTGTATTCCTGCAAGGGCAATGATCCTTAAAATTTGAGCACCTTATCCTGATTTCCAAGGCATTTCTCTGTGGCATGTGAAGGATAGCTGAACCATACCAGATCTGTGTTGGACTGTTTGATTTAGGAAAGAATAACACAGCTATGTGTGTGGAAAAAATGCCTTCTGATGACCTGTAATAGCCACAAGAATTTGTTGGCATGTGGAAATGTAATTAGGAACACGTGGATCCCAAGAGCACAGGAGAGTTTGTGGCACAGGGGCTAAGCATAATGTGCTGAAGTTAAGAGTAGAATGACCAGTGACAATGGTGTTAATTATGTGTATTGGTAGCATGTAAAAATATGCCTGTCATAGTGCTGCTTTTCATGGTAATTGCAGAAAAAATGTATTGGGTTGAAAGTATGCAGCAAGAGTCATGGACAGAATTAATTTAGGCTTTGACAACTTCTGCTATCTAAGTATGTACAGCTCATAGGTTCTGTTTGAGCTGTAGATATCTTTGCTGCAGACTCCAGTTGGCCAGTAAGACTGAGCTTTTGTCCTTGCATTTTCATCCTGGACTGAAATATTTAATGCATGACTGAGGCCTTTTGGAAAAGTGTAAGGGAAAACAAGGCAAAAAGCAGTTTATCAACACCCAGTTGAACTCTGCATGTACACTCAGAGCTAATGGGATCTAATGCAGATGTTACTGCATGACCAGCTGACTTTGGGAACTCTCCCAAAGATGTGTGGAGTCAGTTTGATAACATAAGGGCCAGATCAAGCTAATGCAAAAGGACTGCTTTTCTATTGAGAGGTTCTGGAATGCCAGTCTGGCAAAGTGAATGCAGTGTGGGAAGAGATCACACAATAGAGGAGGCAGGAGGTCACTTTTTCTGCAGCATTTACACTCCATGGGGGTTTACACCTGAACAGCAGCATCTTTGTTGGAAACACTGACATGCAGCTGGTGGATTACTGAAAATTTCAATTACATTGCATTTTGTTCCCTTTTCCAGGACTGCTGCCCTGTCCACTCACCATAGTGTGCATCAATCAGCCACTTTAATTTATATCATAATAATACATGATTACTTATATCAACAAAAGTTGTTTCTGCATCTGTACGCTGAGTGAATAGTGTAACATGTTGTATTCTGAAGTGTTTCCTTGTGATTTAATCACTATGCATGAAATCTCAGAAATAAGAAAGCCACTTTTTATTAAAATTTTCTATTACAAAATTTATAGGGCCTATCAAAGTTACTATCCAAAGCAGATTTTTATGGAGATGATCTCTTTCAATTCCCTGCTCAGCAGTCTCAGGTGAACTACCCGTATGGGAAAGTAGCTGCTTAGAAGATGTTTTGCTCCAGACATTTTGTGTTACAGGCAGATGAATGGAAGTCTGCATCAAAGAGCTTCATTTTTTTTATGGTTCCGTGCTCAGGTGGAATATAAGTGCAACCAAAGCAAATGCTGACAGCCTTACATTCATCTCAAGAACCTTTCCTTCCTTCCCTTGAGAGAAAGGGAGCCAAGAAAAAGGAATCTGTAGAATTGCATCTAAAATTCCCTAATTATATCATGTGATGTTTCTATAGGGAATTAAAAAGTCTAAGGCTAAAATGAGGAAGATGTTTTTGTTCTCTTTTTGTTGTTTGTATATGACTGTGCCTGCTATAAGGTATCTTGAAGACAATACGAACATATCATTTTGTGGTGAAGAATTAGCCCATTTTTAAGCTACAATGACACTTTCAATGACCAGTATTTCAAAGTGTGAATTCCATTATAATACTGGAGATAGATGTATTTTATTTTTTCAATTGGGCACATCAAATAGATATGTGCCCTGCCATCTCCTAGCAGCTTAAGTTAGGTGCAGACTTAGTTAAACACTACTTCATGCTTGCTCAGTTTTCTACATGGACATTGCTCTTTCTGATTTTACAGACTAAAAGTTACATCATCTAAGTTCATCTAGCATTTGCTTTAGAATAAATTTACTTTCTAATGCATCTACATTTGTGAATAGTGAGGTGCTGAGCCCCCCTCAAAAAACTATCCAGTTCAGGTTTCACGCCATTAAGTTTGTAATGGATCTTGTAGCTGTAGAAAGTGCAGGTGCTAACTGGAGAGATTTTGCACGTGACTCCCATGTTTAAGTGACATATACTTTTGAGATACTTCAGAGAAAGAAAATGTATATAGATGGTGCTCTTCACAAATTGTTTCTCTCAAACCGTATTTTCTTGCAGACACAACGTGAATTATTCTGCCTTATGCTGTTGATCTAAAACTCTTACTAATATTAATGTAAATTTTAAATGCTATTAGACTATTTTTTCCAAAGTGGCCTGCTTAGAGAAAATTGTGACTCTTCTGGGAAGGACGTCTTGAAGCCCTGTCTCCTACAACTGCTGTTGCTGTGATGTGGCTCTTTTGAGGCAGTACTTGATCTGCCATCAAAACTGACAGCACAAACTGCAAGTTATGAGAAAACACATCTGCAAATGTACCTGTTAATGTGGTTTATCATTTAATGGGAGTATTGCATAGGAAGTGGCTCACCCATATAGAGCCAGACACCTGGCTGGGTTTTCACTGTAAATACAGCCTCATACATCACTGTGTCTCACTAGGGGACAGGTTTTGGTGAATAACCCCATAGAGGACCAGACAGGCCAGACAAGGAAGAGCAGTTTTTTGGTCCATCCTGGTCTTCTTTCAAGTAATGTATTTTTTATTACTCTAGAAAACAATAACTTTCATGAAGGATAATTAAACACAGGCATGAGAGAGAATGCAAGGCAAGGAGAGCAGAAACACACAGTGTCACCACTCAAGCAAGTGGGTCTCTTGAGGGGCTGGTAAGTACAGCCAGCATGGAAAGTCTGTGATGCTGGAAGATAGTGAGAGATAAGGACATAATTTATTGGCAGGAATAGGTATAGATTTGTGTGACAGGGTAAGAATATTACTAGCAAAGTAATGATTAAATGTGTCTTTGATACTTTCTGGAATGTGTTGCATGCACCATCAAACGTGAACCAAGTTTGCTTTATAGTATGGAAAAAGAAGCCATGAAACCATCATTACCAGTGACTAGAAATTTATCAGCTAGTGCTTTCAAGTAGCATGAGCTTGGTGAATGGAAGGCAACAAACTAGGGGGTTTATAAATAACAACCCTCATTGAGTTTTGCAACTGCATTCACTCTACATATTTCCAGATATTTCTGAGATAATATTTATTTAATTAATTATTCAATCTAATTTCTGTAGAATAGATAAGCATGTTTATTTTAAAGTTGTGGTAAGACAAAGGAGGATGCATGTTGGTCATGTAATAAATCTATGACAGATCAATATAAGTCAGGGGAGAGGAGGATTACTTGGGATTTCTGATTTCTGCTCTAACACTGGAGCCCAGGATAGTTTATAGGAAAGAAAGGTTAACTCTAGATTTTGGTGTCTATTGAGCTATACAGCAGCTGAAGGATAGGTTTCATGGTCAGAATTTTGGCCATAGGTGTTTTATGTTCATTGTCTCTCCTAGTCTGATATCTGCTTCTTGTTTATTTGTTTGTAAATCTGACCTTGTGCAATTAATTCTGTCATCTGTCCTGAGTCTAAAATCCTTGAACATTTCTGCCTGGAAAGTAGTGGCAGAATTGGGCTGATGGTCAATTCTATACAAATATTACAAACCTCTGCAGCTGAATGGACCTTGCTCTGTGAGGTTTTTCCACCAAATCTTAAAGTTGGAACTGCACATGAAATTCCCTTGGATCTCAAAGGACAAGAGAGTGAAATCTCAGCTTAATGCTTACAAGTCAAAATAATGATTTTCATGATAGCTACATCCCCATTGTCTTCTAGTTATGGAATCAAGAATTTTTGGTGATGGGTGGGATTTTTTTACGTAGAGAGAGTAAGTTACTGGTTGAGACTGTTTCTACTTTGCAGCATGGCTCATAGTACATTGTTGTACCCCTTTAGAATGCCACTTGCTCAATCAGGAAGCTTCATCAGTCTGTGCTATTTTACATGGGAATTACAGTTATAATTTCTTGTATTGATTTTTAAAAAAAAAAAATTCTCACATCGTTAAATAAAGAACTTTAATTTAAATGAGTTGTTACCAGCCTAGGATCTGGCCTTTATCCTTATTCCTCAACATTAGCCTGAAGGTTTAATTCAAGTTGTATTTAGTGCGATACTTTTGTAGTCCTTCATTTACATGTATGCCAACAAGCTTAAATGCACTGCAACCTTGGAAGACTTTCAAAGGAAGTAATAATTCCTCTGAAATAGGTCTTTTGAAAGCTTTATCTTGTTCTTTCTCTTTTTGTTAATCTTGGAGCCCCTTAGCATGTCAAAGCAATTTTTCTAATGTCACATCTTCTAGACATTAGCATGAAAGAGCTTTAAAAGATGATTTGAGAAAGAATAAATGTTGAATGAGCATTTATTATAGAGCCGTTTATGCTGCATTTGCATTTTGACTGTATTTTTGACGTGAAATGTTTGAAAAGCAGGCTAATTCGAAAGTCAATAGTCTCTAAACAATGTATACTACAAGTCTGTTTACCCTGAACTGTTTCCTTTGTATATTAATGTACAAAAATAAGATTTCATTAGGTTTAAGCTGATTTGTTTATAGGGATGAGATTTAACTAGTCTCATTAGTCTTAACACTGCAATCATATTCCCTTTAGAAATTCGGTAGTGATCAAAAGTTCTCTTTGAGTTAAATTGAAGAGAATAGGTAAAAACTCATCAGTCAATTGATATTGATCTTTTTTCCTGAGTTCTGATTCCTTCCAATTCAAATGTTATGGAAATTAATTAGTGAAGAATGCCCAGGTCTGGGATAAGAAGAATAATGTTTATTCATTAGAGTACTACAAAGGGATTAAAATAATTTTTTTTCATTTTGAAAACATGGCAGACTGAAATAATCTATGAATGAGTAGTTAATACAGTGAAGCTGTGCATAATTTGGACGATTTATCTTTGAGCATGGAGACTGGCTAAATAGCATTTGGAATATTGATACCAGTAATTGTATGTTACAAGGTTCATACATCGTATGTCATGCACGTGGATGTGTTATTTGAGATATTATGGAGAAAGTATGTAAAAAATTCAATTTTCAGGCCTCATCTTAGTAATAAAAGTAATTTTTAGAAGTCCAAACTAGTGTGTAGTTTCTGGAAATACTGCTTTGCAGACAGCTTGCTTATCACCAAAATTTAAAGGAAGTAAGAAAAAAAGATCTTTCATTTCTACATTTTCAGTAAAATTTCAGCTTTAGTAGAAGGACTGAAATATTAGAAAGAGGAAAAAAATAAGCAAGACTGGTATCACTAATGGCCAATGCTTTATTTTAAATATACAAGGGTTTATCATAATGACAGGATTATTATTATTTCCTGGATGACATTTGTGTTGTGATTTCTGACATGTTCCTGTCATTGAGTCCTCAGTACAGGAAAGACTCAGAATCTGTATTGGTACAATTCAACAAAAGAAGGTGTAGCATAGAGAAGGGAGTGAGCATTTTACCACTGCATAAATCCCATAAGCAATACTCTTGATTTAAGTAATACAGAAGTGAACCAACTTTTCCCTCATCTTTGCTATAGACTTGACTCTTTTGGCCATCCAGAGAGGAATTGCAATGTTCCCAGCATAGAAACCTTAAAATACTGCTAATAACCTATCATTCTGATGTCAGGAAAGCCATAATAATTCTATGTATGGCTAATGTGTGTTTACACAGAAGCTGCCCTCCTTAAACAATCCTTTTTAAGTTATCACAACACATAGAGGGCAAATCTTGTGGTGCCAAGCTGTAGAGATCAAAAGGCCCTTGTAGTAGCAAGAATGCTAAAGTGGCAATATTGTCAGAAAAACGGGAATCCACAGAAATGAACAACTTCTCCGTGGGTGTTCTTGGAGGTATATTTTTAATTAATCTTGAGATATCTGGGTTACCTTGTTTTTATTTCCTCTTTTAAAGTTGTGTTGAAATACTTATTTTCAGAGCAGCAATTCACTGAACAAGACTCAGGATACAGCTAAATAAAAGATGGTCTTGTTTAGGCAGGTATACATCTTCAGGAGCAGAAAGGTTGTCTGGAGTATTTGATTAGGTTTTCATGTGTATTCACATAGAATACATATGTATATGCAAGTGTGGTATACACACACACAAATGTATGTGTTTTTTTGTTGTATATTTAAAAATACATAGAGCAGCCTGTGGTGAGTATCTGATAACAATTATTCTAATACTTGAAGCTACAATCTAATTGAGAGGGGATGTCAGGGAATGTTTAAGTCTGAAGCATAACAGAGCTTAAATGGACTCCCCTGGCTCTTCAGATGGTATTTGTTGTAAGGGAGTACATAAAGAACAAGTGAAAGATTTACACTCTTGCTGTTATTCTCAGACACACACAGGCATACATAGAGGGAAAGAAAAAGAAACTATTTGTGAGCCTTCTGAATAAGGTAAGAGTGTTCTCATAAAAGTAGGATTTTTTTAAAAGGGAATTGTTGAAAACGGCCTAAGAATAAAACTTTTGAACACTGTCTCCTTTTTTTTCCTTGGTATGAATAAAAGCTCTAAACGCTGTAGCCTTTAACCTTTTCAGGTCTTTCTATTCATTTCCTGAAGAGATTTGCATGAGAGATGTTCTTTTTTGTTTGAGTTGTTTGATATAGGTGATGATCATGTAACTGCAAGGGCCTATCTTTCTCAGAATCTTAGACCCCAGCACCAAGGTAAAAGGTCGCTCTCAGCAGTAGATACCAGATGAAAATGCCTTTGTCCTTCTTCAAACGTTATTCCCCTGGAAGTTCTAGCATTTCAGGGCTAATTCTTTACTACTTGGGTGCTTCCAAACCCTGGCCTTCAGATAAAACTGTAAGAGGTTGTACAGTACCCTGGGCAATCCTGAGAGGACATCTGCCAGTGTGAAGCAGTTGCCTGGGGGCTGAACTTCATCAGTCATCATATCTGTATAGTCTGGGTCCCTTCTCTCTTTCTGTATATGCCAGTGGCTTTTGCCCATGCATTTAGAGATGAGAACAGAAACATTCTTTAACTGGGAGACTTCTAGGGAAAGATGAATTCTGAAGTGAACAGTCCTATTGTCTGAGTAAATTCTTGCCCTGTGAATGCCTTTTGGAAACTCACTCAGTGCTAAAGCATAGCAATTCAGGAAGCAGAAGCCTTGTAGCTGGGCTTTAACATAAAGTCCTTATCACTTCTATATATTAGAGATTTTGTAGCTTCTTTTATGCGAGCAAATAATAAACTAGGCAAATGCTGGTCTTTCTGAAGTTGGCTTACAAACCCAAACAAAAATCCCAAACAAACTAAACCATTCCATTTACTAGATCTAGGATTTAATTTATTTGCCATAATGGATTTTTTTTTTCAGAATCCAGCTAAATTAGTTTTTCTGCTTGCTGCATACTTATCTTGCAGCTTGACCATTTCCTTCTTTGTTGTCATTCAAGACTTGCTTTCTAAAATTTATTCCATGTTATTTCCTTTTCAGCAGGAGGAATTACTAAACTATTAGAGCAGTTCAGCAATTTCACTATGTTTCACAGTGCATTACATAATGACTGCTTTATATTATATTATATTCTCTTTCCTCCCCAGCTGTCACTTAACATGTCTGTGACCGAGGTTTCCCTTGTGCTGCCCTCTGGGGTAGGAGTAGCACTGACCACTGATCCAGGAGCAGCTACTGCAATTTTTCGTCAAGCTTGCTTTGATGCTGTGATAAGAACAACTACTGAACCTACTGGTGACAGGTGAGTAAAAATGGCCTTTTTTTCCCCCCAGTTATGATAATCTGCTCTAACAAAAATCTTTTCTAAATAAACCTTGCTTCAGTAGAAATGTAGAGATGAGGGGAAGAGAAGGCACACAGGACTCAATGTTCAGAAAGACAGGAACTGGAGACTTAAGCAGCCACCTCCTCTGACAACTGCCTTGTGCTCCCTCTTGAGCAAACCCTGGCCATACAAACAGGGTCAAAGCCCAGTGTTTAGCAGAACCTTGGATTTTGTTCACATATTTAGATACAAGCCACAATATCCCATTTTGTAAAGTAACGTCTGCAATTTCAGCACACTTAGGTCACTTCCACCCTTTTAAAATTATTACTTTTTACTTTCTGTTCTGAATGAGCCCTAGTGTTGGAGGTTAATTTAATCCAGTTCATTTACACAATAGCTTTATTCTTTGGTAATATACTCTCTGAATCTTTCTTGACCTTCTCCCCATTATTGTTTTCCTCATGTAATCCTGTTTTCCTGACTTGAATTTTATAAGTTCATTTGCTTTCTTTGGAATGATACCTTTCAATACATATATTTTTTTTCAGTAGCAAAATTTGTGGTCCCATTCTATAAATGATTTTCTTGCTTTCATGCACCTCCTTCAGGTGATTATTTTAACAAAGAATCACAGATTTGCTGCACATAACCATTGTGCTGATTTCTAGAAGTTACCACTGCTAATTAGTTCTTCTGCAAGCAAAAGCTGATTGTTGAAACTGTAGTTTGTAATTAAAGCTTCTGACTAGTTTTGCTTTTGGAAAGTGAGGGAATGTCAAGTTCAATGTAGGAAAGGCTGCTCCAACTGTGTTCTTACCTACAACACATTAAAAAAAAACCACTGAGTTGTTTTGTCTGTTTCTCTGAAAAAAGAAAAGAAGGAATGAAAAGGAGAGATGCTCAAGAGAACTTGAAGAGGTCATTACCCTTTGAGGTACAGGTTAGAGGCTAAAAAAATGACGGAAGCCAGACTTCAGAATCACTGAATCCCCCTGGAAGAAAAGCGGCTCCCTGGTTTCTCACTGGTTCTGGTTCCCTGTAGAGTCCATTAATCTTAGAACCAGAGCTCAAGAACATCCTGTTTTGGTGTTCTTGAACATGTTAAGCTATTCATATGGAGAACAATATCTGAGGTTGAGTTGTTGATCAGCAGTTGAATAGAATTTATAACTTGACTGAGTATTAATTAAACAAAATGTTCATTTATGGTGCAGTTTTAGAGTGACATCAAATGTGATGTGCTACACAGAACTACACTTTAGTAACTCTCCCTGCTGACTGCTTAGTCTTTTACTAACATGTCTCTTTTCATGTCCCTGAGTCCAGGTTAGTCAACTGTTACTTTGATACTCTTGCTGGTCTAAACAAAACTTTTGTGTTGAACGGCAGCTACTGTGCTGCCATGGAGAGAATGTACATGATGCTATGTATACCCAGTCCCCATGGCTCCTACACAGGCTCATAAATAGGTATTAAAGGCCTATTTATGCCTATTCATCCCTGTTCATTGACATGGAATATAAGAATGCGCTAGTCCTGCTATTTTTTCATGCTCTAACTACAGTGACCAACTCCAAGTTTGAACAGAGTGTGATGAAAAGTTTGTATGAGGCAAGGCTCTAGGGATGCTGTTTTGTTGGCCAGGTGACACTGACCTGTGGACCTCTGAGGCAGGATGCAGATGGGTTTCTGTGCAATGAGCCTGGTTTACCCCTGCCTTGGGTCTGGCTGCTGCTTTTCTCTGGGTTCATTTTGGTATGAAGTGATTGAGAAAACTCCAACAGACTTCAATTAAGAGCTTGGTCTTCACTCCTCACTGGTGTAGTAAGTCCTTTTAAGGTGATAACATCACAAGTTCCATATGTATGTGGAGGTAAAAACAGTTTTCCTGCAGGACACTGGAACGAACCCATGAACTGTTCCCAGGCTATTTGGGTCAAAGGTCCCCTATAGCTCCCCACCACCCAAGATGAGCATTGTTTGGGTCCTGGGGGAGCAGAATTTTGAAGTACCAGTAACTGGGACTTGTCTGTCCAATTAATAATCAGAGAAAAATGCAAATATAAAAGGGAACTCATAGTGATTCTACTATTAAAGCATTAAATGTTTTGTAGCATAAGAGCACTAAGTCAGACTTCACTATAGCATTTGAAATTAGGATCTTTAAAAAAAAATACAGCAGTTGGAAGAAAAAAAGTTCAAAGCTGCTTTTTCACCCCCTTGGAAACCTGCTGGTGTTAGGATAAAATGAATAGAGAAAAGAGAAAGGTTTGCCTTCTAATAAAGCATCTGTTGCCCACTTTGAACATTTCTTACTTCTTTGTGAGTGTGTCTCTTCAGTTATGGAAACTACTGACAATGAAGAACAGAGGTATAGAAAAAGACAATATCTGTTATATAGCCAATATTTCTGATTTCATGTCACTTTGAACAGAATCTTCATTTGACCACATGCTGTGTGCAAAAGGAATTTCTTTGTTGGTTAACCCAAAGATGCTGTAAGATGCTCAAAAAGGTAAACTGCGGGAATCTGTTCAATAAGAAAGATAAAAACAAACCTTACAATTCATTCAGTGCACTGCTATCACTTTTATCTTCACCCTATTTTGACATGCTGCATAAAAACTGAATTCAAATGACTTGTGCTTTCCCCCCCTTTTCTTAATTTTGTTAATTCAGTGCATGAACTATATCTTTCCTTCATCTTTGAAATAAAAGGTAATAAAAGAAATATAGCTTCACATAGATGCAAAATGTGAGAAAGAATAAGAGGTTCACATGCATCCCTGGATTGCTAAAAGCCTGTGGACAGTTCTCATTGCCACTGAATTTCAGCTGCAGTACCCACACTTTGTGAGGGTTACCCTCCACTAAAGACAGGCAGCCTTTTGTGGTAGGAGGTTCTTGGATTTGGCTGAGCTACTCACCTGAGTGATTCAGGAAAATTTTGTCCAGACCTCAGACTCTTCATTCTTCTGTCTTCCATGACTGCTTACAATTCAAGGCCAAAATGAGAGGAGATTGTTTTCTAAAGTCTTCCTTCATCTCTTCCCAGTCAGCTTTTGTCCTGCTTGCAGTGCATAATGTCAGCCTGTGACTGGCCATTGAAGCACTGAGCAAAAGCAAAGCAATGAAATATAATCTCAAAGCTTGACCAAATTCAACTGAGTTTAGTGAAGAAGAAGGAAAAAAAGAAACCAAACTTCTTTCATTTTAAATAGATATAGGAAAGAATTAAGTTTTTAACTGACAAATATTTTGATCTTTGAATTACTTAAGGTAGATATGGTTGCAAAGATGACTTTGCTTGCAGTGCTTTGTTTTCTTAAGCTCTCCAGACGTTCCCCTCAGATTCTTTCCTATGTTAGCTTCAAGTTGATATTATAATTTGAAGAGCTCTTTAAGGTTGTGGTTGTGTGAGGTTTTGTGCTGGAAAATATGTATTTGCCTACAAGACAGGTGAATGAGCCCTTCCCTTGGATAGACTTCTCTGGAAGAGAACCAGTTTAGCACTTAAAGAACTTTAGCCTGATATGGCCAGAAAAATCATGTTCTGCTGTGAAGATGAGCAGGCTTGCTCCAGGCAGGGCAAGGTGCCAGGATTTGACAGACCATATTTCTAACCAGCTTTGAGCAGCAGACTCTTCCTTTCACTGCTGTCTCCATTTCAAATGAAGCCAGAGGAGATACTCCCATTTAATCATTAGCAACTTACCTCTAGACTGGCCACCCTCTGTCTCATTTGAATTCCTTGGGCCACAGTCACTGCCAGCTTTCCCAAGGATTTTACTCTGAATTATGCATTCCTTCTGTCAAGTCATCAATAACATTACTCAGAGCAGATGTATTTCTGTAATTGATTAGTTATCTCTTCATGGCAAATAGTAGTGTTTGTGATCGAGTAACAGGTTCATAGATTCCCTTGATCAAAGCATCAGAATCTGATTATACTTCCTGTAAAGAACAACCTTTGAAGTGGATCAGCACTCAAGTAATTCAATTACCTGCTTTCTGGAAAATTCATCTTGAAAGGAGGTCATTTGCTCAGGTACAAAGAGGTGGAAGATACTGTTTCCATTATGACCCATATGGTGACTTTCTGTCAGCCTCAGAAAAAAGGAGTGTGTGAAGATTATTTACTCTGTTGGAGAGGTAAAGATGTGACTTGGATTTTTTTTTGTTATTCTATATATTAAATAGATATTTTTTTTTAATGAATCCCATATTATATTCATCTGCATCTGACCCTTAATACAGTTCTAGGAAAAATGAACAGTTACCAAATTTAAACTCATATATTTGTTTGCCAGCCAATTTATTAGCTTTTATTGTCCTCATAATTCTTGATGGAAGTCACTTTTTAAAACCAGGCCTCACTCTTCTTTTTTCTCTCCTTTTACATGTGGCTGAAAGTTTCTAAGGGATATCCAGTAATCCAGGAATTATGTTTCCACACTTTTTCTTTGCCAGGAGTGTGTCAACATTTCTTATTTCATTATTAAAATAGATCAATCATTCTTAATAGGTTACAAAAGTACTTTATTACACAGAAATTAAAAGTACTGTTGAATTTTACTTTGGAGCTGAGAACTCCTAAGAAAAGTAATGGAAACAAGTGAAAGGCCTTTCTAATTTGAGCACTTTTAAACTTATTAATTTCCTTCTTTAACATTAACTTCTGAGTATCATTATACTGTAGATACAACGAAGCACAATTTTGCAATGCTTCAGACAAGGCTTATACAAGATCCTGTTAGTACTAAAATCTTTCTTTACTCTCAGTTAAGGGGAGATGATGGTGCATTATTGCTCTGTAACATGATAGAATTGATCCTGACACCCTCAGGAAGACTCCAAATGAATGGAAGAGATTTTTTCCTCAGATGTGGAGATAGTATCAAAATGTGTTAAAACAAAATTTGTTCTTCTAAAGATCTATGCCAGAACAGCCCTGCTATAAGCTTTGCTTTCTTCTCAATAGGTAGATTAGATACCAGGAGGGCCTTTTTTATTTTTACCGTGGGTGTGATGGCTGTTGGAGCTGATGAATAGTGAATGGTTAAAAACTAACATGAAGCTGAATGAGTAAAAAGAAATCAGGTTCAGGAAATGGAAAACTCAGCATTTTAAAATAACTGTGAAAGTAACCATGTAGTTTTGTGGCATGTGGAATATTTAAATGGAGGCAAAAAAATTAGTTAATTCTGTATTCTTTACTGCCTTCACTCCTCTTTGGATCTACTTGGATGAATTCTGTGGCTGGTATGATGCCCCAGTTCCCATCTCTGTAACAAACAATGGGCAAAGCTACAGGACAGGATCCAGCAGCAGCTTCCAGTTAGGAGTGGTTATCTTTCCTGTCTTTCTTTAGCCATTGGGAACATGTCTTCCAAGACAAGGAAAAAAAAAAGGATGTGAAGGTATCATAGCATTTGTAAAAGTGCTCTTACACAATCTTTGTTATCACTGGACCTCAGGGACCATGTGACAGTAATATTTCCTGCAGGGGTGCAGTGCATGGTAGATCTTTGAATTAGCTTGAGTTATGTGAGATTTCACTTTAGTTCTCTACCATCCATCCTCTGCTGGTGGGTTTTCAGTGTCCCTTGGTAAATCTGCCCAGAGTAGAAGACAAGGTGGTTCCAAGACTCAGAGTTTGTAAGAATGGACAAATTGTGCCAAATACATGTTCCTATCCAGAAGGCAGATAAAAATGATAAAAATGGAAATAGCTGAAGGAAAATTAAAAATAGTCAACCTTTTAGAATTTTCAAGGGAGAAAACTCCTTAGGACCAGGTGGAATTTCTGAAAGAACTCTTTAAACCTCTCACTGTGAAGAAATGCCTTTTTTGTGAAAAGCAAGGCAGAGCCACAAAAGTATAACAAGGATTTGAGATCTTTTCTTTCTTCTCTCTTCAGCTGGTGTCACTTGTGTCTCCTCCTTGCTCTTTAGGCTCCTCCACGTTAGCCCACCTGTCACCCCTTTGAGATACTTTCAAGTATAAGAAATGTTCTCTCTCTCTTTGTGATGGGAACTTTGGGCTCTTTACTCTAGCTGAGATTTTTTATAAACTAGTTTTGTCCCTCTTGGGTGACCTCTGAGACTAACCCATGTTAATTGAGACTTCCACAACCTTCCATATGTTCATAGTCTTCTGTGTATGCACACCTACATACTTTCTGTGTTAAAAATATTTCTGAAATTGTGAGATCATGACATTCATGTGCAAGATATGGCTCTTCTGTACATCCCCTGGCTCTCTTCAATACCCATTTCACCTGTTCTACATTTCTGATGTCCTGTGGACATATTTCTAAGTATTTCAAAATGGTACATAAACCACGTTTTCTAACTGCTGTGAGGATTTATTTTCCTAGTGGAATATGGTTACAGCACTCAGTTTTCACATAGAAAGGTTGATTTAAGTATATTTTCAAGGCAAAAAAGTCCTTGCAGCTCTCCAGGCAGTGATCTGCTCTTCTGACTAAGGAATTAACTTGTTTGCTACCTCCCTAGTCTGGATGTTAAAACTCATAATAGTCCCTAAGAAACAATTGCTCTTCGTTCTGTCTTTGCATGCCCTTTGTTCTTGGCTGTACCTATATATGTAACAACAATAGTTCAATGGTAATGTCATAATTCCTTTAGAGTAGTGCAGTGTCTTTCCTTATTCTGAATCATATTGACGAAAGCTACACTTTGAGACATCAGAAAACAAACTTTTCTCCAGAAACACAGTCCTAATGACCTGAAAGATACTTTGGCACAAAGGAAGAGTTCATGCATCCTTTAACGAAACAAACACGAATTTTCAATCTACTTTTCCTCTTCTATCTTCAAGGAGTGCTGAAAGCTGTCTGTTTGTAGCAAAGAAAATAAATTTTGTATTTACCTACTTTAACATCTGGGAGCAAGAAATTCACATCATCATTAAAATCCCTGAAGAGATTCCTTGGGTTTGAGGCTTGAAATTACATTTATTCCCAAGAATGAGTAAAAGTATTGACAGGAATTTTTTTTGTCTTATTCCATTGTGGTGGTTGCTTTCCCTGGCTGAGCTCTGTGTTTCGGCTATGCAGACTTGGGCAGGAGGATCTAATTTCATTTGCCCATGTCTGTCTAGTTTGTAAACTGAGTCACACAAAGCACAGTTGCCTGTTCTAAGATGTTCCTAAAGCACTGCAGTAGGATCCAAGTCTTGGTTAAGCCTCCTAGATGCCAACAACTATTATTAATTATAATAATGAATAGAAGATATTCATTAGTAGTTTGTATTTTGCTAACAGAGTGGAATGGGAAGCTCTGTCCTTGGAAGTGGTTAGATACTGTGAGAACTGCAGGTATGAAGTAATAATATGTTGCTTTGGCACAGTTGACTTAAATTAATTATGATGGCTCTACTGAGCTAAATGTCATGACAGTATTTTTCTCAAAATGCCCACACTGTGAGAATTCCTTATTGTTTGCTGTAACTGGACTATTTTATTTTTAAACTCTATATGTGATTTGAACCAAGGTAAATTATTTTGAAGTGGAAAACTATAATCAAAAATAAAGAAAATTTAGCTGTTTCTTTGTTTTTACTACTGCTGAAGGAATGAAGTCCACTTAACATAATGAAGATAGTGTTACAGTATGTGAGTGATCATGGAGTTATTCCATTGAAAGTCAAGGAACACTGATAAAATGTAGACATGAGTGCTGGAGCAGTAGCCAGGCAATGAGGAAGTTAAGTGGATGAGACGGTTGGAATGGAAATGGAAATCATTAAAAGTAGGTGTCAGGGTTTTGACATGAGACTGTGACTTTAGGCAGTTTTGCAACTGATATGTAAAAAAAAAGAGAGAAAAAAGAAATATCCTATTAAAAAAAAAGTTTTCAAACTTTGCAGACAAAAAATATAAGCCATTCAAACAAAGCACTGAAAACCCTACTACATTTCCATATGTTGTACTTTTTTCATAGCTGCAGTTTATAGTGACTTATTGATGGAGTGGCAAGAGAATATCTGCACTGACCAACTGGGGGTGCCTGGAGCCCAGCAGGAATAATTCTGCCTCCCGCTGCCCCAGCAGGGCTTGAGCCTGGGGGCTTGGGGGGTCTGTCTGATGGGTGAATGAGATGGAAGCTTAATTCTTTCTTCTTCTGTTCTCTCTCTCCTTGCTCTGTGTATATACCTCTCTGTATCTCACACATACTCTGAGTCATTAGTGGACTGCCTGCTGTAGAGATCTCTGGGCTTTACACAACCTGGCAGTCTGTCACTGGAAAGGAGATCTAAATCAAATCAGAGGAGAGAAGAAGAAAAATTTCTCTTGTGAGAGCTGTCACCTGGCTTTTAAAGATGGCTAGGATTTGAAGGGGAAAAAAGTATTCAGAAAGAATGTATTTCCATAATCCAGCAAACTTTTTCTAGTTTGAAATATTTTATCATTGTACAGGGAGTTTTCATTTGTCTCCTTGGTCTTTGTGACCTCATATGCATATTTGGTCCCTCACATCCCAGTGTGTACAGTAATCTCAAACCAGCCTGTCCATGGGAGACAGTAGTCCCTGACTCTAACTCCTAGGAACAACTTCTGGAATGAAATAATGCTATATTGATATCAATTATAAATGTTATGAATATGCATCTGTTTCCAGTGAGTCATGAGTTTCCTAGAATACATGGAGCTGTGGCTCTGATAGCACCAGAACTGTTGTATGTCTCTGCTCTCTATGCCATTTAAATATAATTATTAAAAAAGGACTTATAATTCTCTTGAACTCAATACTGCAGCTGGACTGCAGTAAAGGTTTGAATTATATCTCTACTGTGGTGAAATGCATTTGATTCTGTGTAAGAGATTTTGCTAATACTATGTCTACACTGGTTCATTGTGAATGTACAATTCTTCTTGTGACTTTGTTTCACCACATTGAAATCACTGTAATTTCTTTTTTCCTTTGTCTCTCTCCATGTGAAGGCAAAAAAGAGGACAAAGAAACCCCCAAGGCTCTGGTGCCAGGCTGTACTGCCAGAAGCCCCACTGGCACCAGACAGAGTGAACACCTAACTCAATTTCCTGCACTTTTGGCAAATCAAATTTGATATTAACTGCAGTACATTCTTCTTGATATAAAAATGCTTTTAACAGCTTGATTAGGACTTTGTCTTCCACAGTGCTGTGTTTATTGTCAAGTGACATCTGAGATGATTCCACTCATTAATATTTCCTATGTAATAAATGCTCAACTTCCACAAATTTCACTTGCTTTCTAGAATTGCAAAGTGAAGGACATTTCCAATCTGAGATGCTTCATTGCAAAATTGAAGTCTTGTCTTCCTTTGAACAAGTCGGGCTTTAAAAGGTGGAGGAAATGAAAACTCCAGTATGTCAGCAATTCCACCCAAGCCATGATTAACGTGCTGGGATGGATTCTCAGCTGTGCTGAGTTTGGCCTTGGTGAAGCTGAGCAGAGCCAGGGGGAGCAGTGGCACAGAGCCACCTTTCCAGTCCTTTGATCCTGGGCCAGGCAGGGCAGGACTGGCTGTCTGCATGCTTTAAAGCAACCCAAGAGGTGTTTTACACTGTGCAGTCACAGAGGGGCTGCAGGGGCTGCAAACCCCAGAGCTGCCCAGCCCCTCCTCAGTGCTATCCTGGGCACTGCTCTCCTCTGCTCCACAGCCTTGCTTGTGACCCTAGCACTTGTCACTAGGCATCCTTTAGAGCTGCTGCTTTTAGAAGTAAAAAAGCAGTCAAAGTCCGAGAAAAATACTGCCTGCAGCATTTACACATAGAAGGAAATATCTCTTTAACCAACAGATTAATCTTATTTTGGAACAAACCCATATTTTATTTTCAGAATTTATATTTACCATTACCTCTGTTTGAGGAAATTAAATTTGCATTTTAAAAAGCATTTGCATATAGCAAAAAACAGTTTCCTGGATTAGGGTGAAACCCTTCAATTTTTGCATAAAAATGTTTCACTTTTTTCTTAAATCTATAAAATGTTACTTCCCTGCCATAACTTTATTTTGTGTTAATTTTGTAGTAATCTTAATTCTGAAGAAAATAGTCTTCATTAGTCACATTCATAGTTTACATACTCATGAACTTTTAGATTAATGTGTTTATCACAAAAATATCCAGTAGACTATTCTATGGTTGTGATCCAATTTTCTGGATTTGAAATTTACAAATTATTCCATTAAAATTTCTATTTCCAAAGGTAAAAGCTATTTAAAATGGAAGCCTTGCTACTTGCTGCTACTGGTGTGCTCTTTGAACTAGGTTGTCTAAATTTTTCCCTTTGGATGAGACCTTTATGGAGGAAGGGACAGATGATCCTGTGTGTCTGCCCAGTGTGTGGTTTCTGAAACATCTGGTGCTGGCTCTGCTGGAGGCAGAGGAGAGTGGGACAGGGAAGAGGGGGAGGAAGCATTCTTCTGGAAAAAACTGCTTTTTCTGTTGTTTATTTTAAAATCTCATCCTGAATATCTTCAGATTGTTCTAGTTTTGAAAGTTCTGGCTTTCTCTCCAGTTTACAACTGAGTTTTTCTGTCCTCATACATGTCAAGTGTATAAACAATAGAAGTGAGAGCTCTATGGTACACTGTTCCTGAAATAATATTGTTCAGCCATCAAGCCAGCAAAGTCTACATCTTAGTATTAATCTGTGCTTAACTTTCATTTTGTGAATTCTGACTTCACCTGTGGCTTTAGTGTTCCATTATTTGTTAGAGCTCATGAAAGGATAAATATATCTCAGCTTTGAGAGTAAATTTCTTTTTTAAATATAGACATTTAATTATTTCTAAATATTTGTTCAGCTCTAATATTTTGCTAATTATTTTCAAGGTTTTGTAAGTTGGGGTTTTTAAAGTATAATAGTAAGTACATTTTATAAGAAGCATTTATCCTAGCAGATGCCACCAGAACACCTTTGAAAAGGTGTGTGAAGAGCCTGCTGTGTCTGCTGCAAGGCTGGTTCTGCCACACGTCATGAGGTGTGACTGCCTGGCTGCTGTGGGCTCAGCCCCTGGCTGGGAATGCACAGCCCAGTGCTGTGCCCTGAGGGGGATATTTCTGTGCTGTCCCACCCCAGGCTGGAGCAGACACAATCATGGCCTGGTGCTGCTTCTCTTGGCTGAAAGCACTAGGGAGCAGTGAGCGGAGTTCAGGGCTTTGAAATCTCTGCATCTCACTTCAGCTGGAAAAAGCTATGTGTTTCCTTAATTCTTTTCAATTAAAAGGTCTGAAAGGAAGAAGTTAATATAAAAAAATTAAAAACCCTCTAAAGTCTCAAAATATAAGAAAATTGTGTGATGCAGAGGTGCTAGTAGTGCTTCAAAGTAGGGACATCAAATGTGGCAGGAACTAAGATCCATTCAGATAAAACTTTATTATTTACTGCTGGAAAAAGTGTTTATAAATTAAATTCTCATGTTTCTTCATAAATGGGCCAGTTTTAGGGGGCAGTTTACAACTGGAGGTTTGGAAAGGAAAAGGGATGTGTGGATAAAAGCTGGACTGGATAGGGAGCTGACTGGGACAGGGAAATTTATGGAAGACTGACACTCAGCAAGCAGCATTTTGGAGGGACAAGATGGACTTCAAAGGGAGAGCAAAGGCTGGGGACAGGCAAGAGAGCCTTTTAACTGGACTTGAACTCCTCTAACCAATGACACAGAAGCTCCATGCTAACCAGTCCTGACCCAGCTTTAGCCTGAGCCTTTTCCTGTCCTCTTCCTTAGAGAAAATAACTTTTGTTCATTGTTAAGAAGAAAACGTCAGAGTGTGTTCACAAGGAAGCAACATCCACTGTGTGACTGGAAGCCCTTTCATGCTTTTCCTTCTCTATTTCCACCTCTGTTTTAGGAATATTTTCTCCTTTGTGACTCTTCACAATTCCCATTGATGGCAGTGGACCAATATTGCTCCTCTGACTCTTTTTTTTTTTTTAGTCAGCTTCCAGTGGGAAACCATAAAGAGTCTAATTCTGATCTCACAATTTGAGGATACTTGGTACTTATATGTATCAAGACCTTAGAAAAATTACTTCTCATGGCAGTGGTAAGGCTGACCTAGAATATTTCCAAAGGAAAGTCTTTTCTGTGAAATATTAAGTTAACAAGGTGTGTTAAACTCGTGTGTCACACTTTGAAAACTTGAGAGTTTAGAAGCTCTCTAAATTCACAAGAAAGATGAAAAAGTTGAGAAACAGAAGAACGAGAGGGGAAGGACAATGTAAGGCAGCTTTTCTTGGCCCTCTGTGACCAAGGAAGGCTCAGAAAGTTACAGCCTGTCAGATTGAAAGGATCAGTTGGCAGTTATTCCACTCAGGTGAGTAAGATTTCAAAAATGGGAAAGACAAGGGCTTCACATTAAAGGTTTCTGAAGCTTTCAAGAGCTCCTCTTCTATCAGGTGTATTCTTGCACATAAATCAAAACGGCCTGTAGACTCTTAAAAGTTTTCTCTAACACATCTTCTCAGAAATCTTTAGCTCCAAATTGTAAATCTGTAAGTATCTTTAAAATGTAAAATTAATTCACAAACCAATAGTTGTGTACTACTTGGAAATTTTCATGTATTATCTCTGAGCAAATTCCAAAACCATGTGAATCTTGGACAGCAGCATAAATTTTGCTTCTGTACCACTATTTTATTTTTTAATCATTGTGCTTGTAAGCATTTGGGTGAGTGCCTCAGAGAGCAGGAACAATAGGTATATTACAGTGGGAAGTGAATACAGGTTCAAGTGACACTTGGTCATGGGCAGGGTGGCACTTCTCTTTCCTGCTCCAGCATGGCCACAAAGCTGGTCAGCAGTGTCCTTGCTCTGAGCATCCTCCCTGGCACAGGAAAATGCCTCTCCCCTGACCAAAAACCCCGTTGTCTGTCCATTGTAGGAGTCAGGGCATCAGGGCCACACTGAGATGAGAGGATCAGCCAATGGTATTGTCATCCCTATGAACTGAAAATTAATGATACTTTAAATCAATAAAATTACAACTTTATTTTCTGGTTTGTGGGCTTGTAGGGTATGTTTGAGTGACTTTTCTCAGAAACCACAAAGGCTAGAAACTTTTCTCCTTTCGTGATTCTCATGTTAGTAACTGGCTCCAGATGTTTTAACTGTAAGAAAATAAGTACTGGGAGAATTGTAACTATATCATTCATGTAGCAGCATTGAGAAGAGCAATCTGAAGAGGCTGGTAGTCATTCCTTCTCCAACAGGCAGCATTGAAGGCAGTTAGGAGTAGCTGAGCAGTAAATATTTAAGAAGTAAAATGTGGCAATGGAGGATAATAAAAGATAGTTCATGGTTTCTCTGTGGCCACTAAATACACGAAGGTCATCAGATTAAAGAGAGCAAAAGGAAAGCAAGAATGTCACTTATTTTTCTGCTTCAGCATACTGTGCAAAGGTGCTTACAGAATGCATCTTTGAGAGGTCAAGGTTTACTGTAAAAGGGAGAAAATTGTTTCTGGAATAATTTGCACATATAAAAAACAGATTCAAACTTTGAATGCTCTTTACATGAGATCTGAGGTGCTTTCTCTGTACAAAACCACATATGGTGGTCTACTACTGACTAATACAAGCTCTACTAATTCATGTGAATAGATGTACTTGTAGCAAAATGTTTAAAACATAAAGGTTAAAAAAAGATGTCATTAGAGTGATGGATTCTCCAGTAAATATTCCCTTTGAGAAAATGTGTCATAGCAGATATTCTCCTCTATAAATTGTACTAGTTTGTGGTTTAGAAAGACTGCAGGGAAATTGGATGTTGGACTTCAGTTTGCTTCCCTGACTGAGAAATCCTGGCTTAACAGCAAAATTCAAGAGAATGTGTGAAAAGTATGAAGAAATCAACATACCAGATCATGGTAGATATACTGTATTTATGCATTTATGGCTTCCTTTTGGACCATTTTATCAATGTCTGGGTTTTATCTGACTGCCACATAGATGTTTGAGAACGCACACAGACTGACACACATTGAACTCTTGTTAAAGCATTTGAAAAATAACAGGATATCAATTATTCCATGCAAACTGCTGAAGCAAGCTGTACTTCAAATGCAAATCCTTTCCAATGCTCAGAGATGTGCAGATGTAGCTGCATCTAAAGAGCTTGATGAGTAACCACAGAACTGCAGTGAATTGAAGCAGTGTTATCAGATTGGGTTGGGGTTCAGATATTTTTTGAGGGGAGCAAGCCTACATTTCTTGTCAGGGAATTTAGACATCTCCAAGCAGCCTGGCTGAGATTCCCAAGTGCTGTAATCATCTTTGTGTGCAGAGGGAGTGAGGCAGCTCCACAGGGGCTGTGTGGAGCACCAGGAGCTGCACCCCAGCCCCAGGCATCCCTGCTGGACACACTGGCTGCCACTTCCACTGCCCCAGAATCACACCCTGGGAAAATCAACTTCCACTGGAGACTGCACTTACCCCACTGAGCTCACTCACAGAATCTGGGGCACATTATGCACAGGTCTCTGAGATGAAAGGGCAGCCTGGACCAGCCGTTCTCCCATGGAATCCTCAGTCAGTCTCTAATGAGAAACACTACGGAGCTCTTCTTGAGCTTTGGCCAGCCTCTAAAACCTGCCTAATTGTCTGCATGTGTGTTGTTCAGTTGAAACTCTGTCAGAAAACACTCTATCTGGCTGGGTTTAAAAGTCAGCTCTCCTCCTGTCCTCCACATTACTCTAGTTTAGGCTGGAGGTTAAATATAATAGATAGTGTAGGTGCATATTCTACCACAATGCACAAAAAAATGAAGCCATTTCATTCAGTCCAAGACCTCACTGGGTTAATGAAATTTCTTAAAATAAACAGCTCACCTGTGTGTTTGCTAGCTGAAGAATCAATCTTATGATGCTGTTATGAGAATATGGCCTGCAAATAGGTGGGCAGAGTGGACAATTAATAGTACTGTAGGTCAAATTATATCTGCCTATTTGTATACTTTCAAACAAAAAGTAAAATGCTCATCGTTGCTTTTGGAAGAGAAGAGGTATGTTTTGTTCACATCAGTTTTTAAACTTTTCCCACATTTAGAAAAAAATAGGCTTATTTATTTTCACAAATTAAGATGATGACTTATCTTGCCTAGAACAGCAGAGCAAGTAGCTTGTTGCAGATTGTTAATGTATAAGCTTTAAATTAAATTCTGGAAGCTTTTTGGTTTTGATCAATTATTTTGCATTTTCCAAAGTGAATAAGTGTAATAGAAATTTATTTAGCTACACTTCAAGTTGGCTGCTAGCCAGTCTGTTTTTATTTGTTTGATAGCTTAAATGACAAAAGCTAAACAGCAAAAAAGCTTTTGTGACTCTTTTGTTGCCCATGCTTTTTACGTGCACTGTAACTCTTTTCTCTCTAGTGGGACTAAAGTTTTGGAGAGGAATAAACCAGTCTATTCCTTGTTATTTACTTTAAAGAAGGAAGCTATATGGAGGCTCTGGATATTTTTGGTAGGCACATGTGGAACAAACATGTGTAATTGTATGACCGATCCAGCAGAATGTTTAGCAGTATATCATGGTGTGCCGTTTAGGGGAACAATCTAAAGTATGAAGTAAACTCAAGTGTGAAAGTGCTGTGAGCAAAGGAAGTTTCACGTATGAGAATGCCCTCCCAACATAACCCATGTGCAATTATGCAGACTATTACATGTATCTCTATAAGGTGCAAATTTTACTTTTAATCTTGTTCAAGCTGTTATATCCATAAAAACATGGAGACCAAAGTATATTGGTCATTTGCCAGATGTCTCAGGATGATGAAGTGTCTAACACAGTCCAAGCTGATGGAACATCAGGTCTGGGTTGCATACAGCTGTACCAATGTGATGTATTTTCTGTCTGGATGCCTTTAGTTGTTCTTTCATTATAAGCTGCAAACTCTTCAGGTAAATTAAATACCCCAAAGTTGTTTGAGATTTATGAAGCGTTTATTTTACTTTTACTTTTGTTAGCTTTTTGAAAAACAGTCCCACAAGGTAAAATTACTTGTTGAAGATGCTGCAAGAAAGTGCCTTGTAGTTGTGTAACCAATTTTGCTTGTTTATTTTTATTCAGACAGTGCATCAGGTGGCTTCTTCATCTCTCAAAGCATCTCAACCCTCATTGCACCTTGAAGAACCCTTGCAGTGACACAGCGTCAGGGGCCACCAGAAAACTGAAGACTTACAAGGCAGCAGCAGCCATCCCTTATGTCTCTGACCCCAGTGAACTGCAACAAGAAAGGGTAAGAGGAAACTAAACTGCGGGATGGAGAGCTTAAGCAGCAAGTTCCTGGGCTTGTTTTTGTGCTATGCAGCAGAGCTACTCTGCTGTGATCTATCAGTGTAGATATAAAGGAGACATTAATGCTCTGAAGTGCTGTTGTAAGTTAACTCTTAATGTGTGGCATCACTCAAACTCTTACATTAGCTTCAGGGGAGGTTACTCAGTGAGCTAGCATTGCTGTGCAGACAGCCATGGAAAAACAGGCTTGCCCTCTGCAGAGTGCAGCTTTAGCAGGTTTTTAAGGAAGGATGTGCTTGCTGGAGTCACGTGTTGTGAGTTGCGGTTTATACAAGTTCTCTGTCGAGTCTTTTCTCCTGAAACATTCCATAATAGTGCAGTACTGTGATGCCCATTAATACTGGAATGGACATGTGGTTAACAAGACTAGGGAAGGCTCAGTACAGTTTTACAAAGGAGGCAACTGAAGCACAAGCCAAATTTGCCTGAAGTCCTTTACTGTCAATTCCAGGAAGAGGAATGATAAGTCTTGACCGTGTCATTTCAACAAATTGCAGAAGTTGCTACTGTGCACCCCTTTTCCTTATACAGTTTGACTGCAACATAGAGGTTGCTATAAAGCCTTGCCTAATCTATGGAGATTAGTAAGAACAATTTGAAACTCCAACTAGCATGCCAAGGAAATGAATAAACAATGACTTCTTACAATGATTGAAGGAGACTTTCTAAGTCAAAAATGGTTACATTTTGAGGACTACCTATGTAGTTCTTAATATTATCTAATATGGAAGAAGGCAAATAAGCCCTTCTATATATTTATAGAATGAAATGTGTATACATTTGCTATTTATATAATTCACATCATAAATTGCAAAAAATCGCCCCCAATATCTGGTAAAAAAATACTCAGAAAAATTAAAAAAACTAATGCTTATTTTCTTAAGTCTTGAGAGCCTGATTCTGCAAAGCTAAAGCCTCCTCAAGAGTACCAAAGAAATCTCAGCTTTTATTGCACTAAGAAAGTTGAATGTGCTCAGCAGCATTTCTCTGGGTTCAAATTCAGGCCACCAAAATCATCTGATAGATTACAAGAACCAACAAATTGAAAAGAAAGAGCAGATACTAGACAAAGTATGTGTACTCTTTGGGGAAATTCTGTTATAGTTTTTAGTCTGATAACATATTCAATTTGGTTATTGTTTTGTTCTGATCATATTGTGATGAGCTGTATAAACAAGCATAGCTATTTTACTGCCTGAATAATGATTTAAATAAGTATTCTGATTTGACAGGGAAAAAAAAAAAGCCAAAACAGCCAAATGTTTGCATGTTCACATCAGGTGAGTAGAATGTTGAGAAAAATGAATTCTGACTGATATGATATATGGGAATTCAGTCATACCTGTACAGGATTGATAAAAATTTCGGAGTTAGGTCTTACCTGAGATGCTCAGTACATCTACAAGTGTACTAATTGTCTGTTCTTTCCATTAGATTCATGTGTGGGCCCCAGGGGTGAGAAATAATTACACCATAAATATACATGCTCTTAAGCATTGTTTTAAGATGTGCCAGTTTTGGCAGAAAATGTTCCATTTTGATGAAAAAGCTGAATTTTTTGTGGAAAAGGGTATTTTCAGATAACAGCTTAACTAAACGAAATTCATCTCCCAAAGGAATGCAGGAAATATTTGCAACTAAGTGTCCGTTTACAAAATGGTCTAAACTCTTCTCTTTGAAAATTATTCCCAAAGTTCCAAGCAAGCATTCCCCCGTTTTTGTGGTGAGTATATATCACTGTCATCAGCATTGCTGTTAATGGGGATAAGTGGGAATTAGCATGAACACAAATTTGTTTGCATCATTCAGTGTAAAGCCGTCTTCTTTTTTCTGTAATGTGAGAGACATACAACTGGAGCCAATAGAGACCCCACCATCACTGCGCCAACAAAGCTCTGCGATTTCCAGAAGGTGTTGGTTTCTTTTTCATACTTCAAAGAAACCAACCAGCCTTCTCAGTCCAACTTTAGGCTCGAGATTTCTAAGCTTTTCTTTTAGGGCCAAGTTATGAACTGCTGAAACACAGGGGTTTATCACAGAACCCCCAGTGCAAGCTGAGCCCTGGCCATAGTGCAATTTAAATTATTTATGCACAGGGCTGTGCTCAGACCGTGTGCACATTTGTCCTTGTCAGTCAACAAGTGTTCTATTAATCAAACAGGAACCCTGGCGCGTTCATTACAAAAGTAAGAACATTGAATTTGGGATGGTATTTTTAGTGCTTTTGACAGACAGGGATTATTAAGCTGTCACTCCCTCTTTTCTGCCAACTCCCCTATCTTCCTCCCCTTCTTCAATGCATTGTCAATTTATTAAGAGCACACTAATAGTTAAACGACAGGAACCCTAAACCCCTGACTAGTTCACTGACATGACAGGTTATTTTTTCCCTCTATTCCCTGTCCAAGAACCCCTGCTGCTCTTCCCAGCATGCAGTGCTGTGTGACCCTTAACATCTGGCAGTGATTAATTGTCTTAGTGTCATAGCGATCGCCTTCCTCCCTCTGATCCTCACTTACTTTGTTCTCTCTTTTAAAGCCAGTGTGCTGGAACCTTTTCTTCCCACTTTTAAATCTGTCCAGTATCCAGGATACTGTGTGTGTCTACTGCGATACAACTTGAAAGAAACCGAAACAGTCAGTTATCTGGCCCTGAAAGTCTGGTCATGGATTCAGAGGGCTTTCTGTTCACTGAAGGGGTGTGCTTGAAAAACAGCACTAACTAGAATGACACAGATCTTGTTGAACTTGATCCGGATCTTGGGTCCCTTCTAAGCAAACAATGCAATTATGGGCAATGCCATTTTCAGTGGACACACGGGGTATTGTGCAGGAGGCTGTTGGCTGCAGCTTACACTTACACAGATTAAGGGGCTGACACCTTCTGACAGTGGCTGCCCCTTTGTGCTTAGCTCACCCTGCTGTCCCACACTGCCACAGAGGTCTGAGCCCCGGAGCTCCTCCTGCTCAACTCCCACTGAGCCAGGCAGGTTCCTGCAGCTCAGTAAGGACGGGGCTGTTGGCTTTGGCACCAGGACTGCCTGGGCTGGGAGCTAACACAGAGACGGTGTTTGCAAGGGGATTTTAATGGCCAAGGACTATCAAGGGGGGTGCTCATACCTGCTTTAGATCCCTGTACAAAAAGAATACTGGTAGAAGAGGAGATGGCTGTACCACTAAGATAAATGTCAGGTGTCCACACCCTGCTCTCACATCCCAAGAGGCTTCCCATGTGATTTTCAGGAATCACTTTAATCTCTGCCTCAGTTTCTCATACTGGAAAATAAAGACAGTAGCTGCTTCGAAGTATGGTGGTTTGGAGTTTTTAGAGACCTCTCTTTTTCCTGTATGAAGACAAAATATTGCTAGGCAATTATTTATATCTGTCTATTTGAGACCAGCTGCCAGGCATGGGGGGGAGCTATGTAAGAGGGAGGAAGGAGGATATGTTATACAGAAGTTAGTTTGTTTTTTTTAAGACTGCTTAGATTCAGGATGCCTGTGATGTAGTCATAGTTTGGCAACTTGCATGGGTAAAGTACCAACTGCTCTAAACTTCCACTTCCTTGCATGCAAATGGAGGATGAGCTAATAGTGTTCTTTGCAAAAAAAAAGAACCATCTTAACATTTGAAGATGAAAGGTAAAAATAAACAATTGTTTTAAATCCTGGCTGAATAGCAGAATACATGCACTGAACTTAAACTACCATTACATTTACATTTTAAGGCAAAATATCTGAAAGGCAGTTTCTCCTTCACTTACCTATTGAATGTTGAGTTCAGAGTCTCTATGTCTCCCATGACACACACTCCTCACAAATAGATTTCTCCAGAGCAGTATTATATTCTAGCTCTCCGTGTATTTCAAACAATTATAGGGCCATTTATTTTCTATTTCAAACCAAAATAGTGAAATGGAGTGCATGGCCTTTTCTAGTTGCTAAGCAACGCTTTGTAACGTGCATCCTGCATTTTGCTGTGCCATTTGGCAATTCACACAAGATCTTGTTTGTTCATTTCCAGTCTAGTAAAATTGGTTGCTATATTTCAAGTGCCAGTATAGATCAAAGTATTTCCTAGAAGGATAAACGTGTTAACTGGCAGAGAGCGAATGATTAACATCAAGCACAAGCCTTTTAGCATAAAGGACTTGGCATGTCATCCATTGGCAAAGCTACTCAGATGAATGCCATCTCTACCTAACAGATGTGCCACTAAGGAGTTATCCTCTTCTTTCCAAAGTGCTGCTCGCTGTGCTGGTGTGACTGAATGAGGATGATAGCCACTGCTGAGCTTTGTAAGCAACTGAGCCAAATGCAGTTGTCAGCCATGGCATTGTATCTGGAGATCTCTGCTGATTTTGCCTGAGCTTCTTCGGCTTTGCATCCATGTAACTAATGGTAGAATTATATTAAACTGTTACTTTTTATTCCTCTACACTTTATGAACACTTATAAACAAAACAGAGTATAATATTTGACTATGTAATGTTAGTTGTCTCTGATAAAAAGTGTATGCCTAAAGAAGTTGCCTTTAAGTAGAGAACATTAATTCCTCATTAGCAAAGCAGGACATGGTTGGGTTTTTGCTATGATCTCTGCATTTCCAAACTTCTGACTACAGGCTATGGACGATCTGGATCTATGCAGATTGGAGGGGAGGGTTGAAATAGGGCTGGTTGACAAAAACTTTTAAAAATAGGTAAGTAAGACAAATTTTGAAAATTTCATATACATGTCTGTTTTGTCATTGGTGTGATTTGTGTGACACCTGCATTTGTGTGATGCCTGTAACCTGCAATCTGTGCCAGAATCTCAGTGGTACAACATACACTGGACTAAATGTCAGATACTGACTAACACAGTCATTAAAAGTACTATAAGTGACAAATGTAATTTGGCAATTTTAAATTTTAACATGGATGGTAACAATTTTGACATAGTTACAATATTCTAAATCCTATGGCAAAGCTGAGGAGAATTTTACAAAAATCTGTATTCCTGCTGTAGAACGCTAAAGGATAGTTCCAAGAAGTGAACATTTCCCATTACAAGCACTAAAATGAGCAGATTATAAAAGGAACAGTTATTCATATAAAATCCTATTGGCTTAGTCAGTAGTGTGTAATTGGGAATATATTTAAGAGTTTCTCTGGACAAAAATTTACCTGCCAGCAGTACTGGTGGGATTGTAGCTGCTAGAAGTGATTTGTTTATTGATGAAGTGAACACAGTATTCTCCTGTTTGTGCAGTGTCTGGTGTGTGACAGTATGGCCAAGGTCAGCCAGATGATAAATATGTTTGTACCTTTTTGCCTTGATTGTATACCCAATCTCAGTCATGGCTGTGAAAAAGAGGATGAAGAGAGAGGTAAGGCAGATTTTCCTTGTGTGATCAGAAAGCAAAGGCAAGAGGCAGATTCTTTACACTGCCAGGAGTGTGTACAGCTGGGGAGAATCAGCCCTCTCATTTCATGGCAGATAATCAGTTTCATATTTTCTGTGGCAACCATTAATATACTACAGCCTTAGCTGTGGGCCTCTAGGTAAAGCTATTTGCTCTATCTGCTTTTCTGTTTGTCCCTTGAGAGCTGAGGATCCTCCAGAAACCCATGGGGTGCAGAGAGATGTCCTGTCTGTGAGACAGCAGTCAGAGCAGGCTTGGGCTCATTATCTTGTAGCTGTATTGGGAGATACTTCTAACTGATCTGGAAATACATGAAAGAGGCTCTTTCTCACGTACACACAGCAGGAGTGCACATAAGCCAAAAGATGGTCTTTCAAAATTGACAGGTACTACCTCTAAATCATATTCCCTGTTGTTCATTTTTGTTAATATTGGAATCATTATACTGATTCTACTGAACTGACTAGATCCTTTTGCCAAGCCACGATGCTTGAAGTAGTATGAAATAAGAGCAGAACCTCAATAATACTCTAAATGCTGGTTCTTATATAAGTTTTAATTTCTAAATTGCTTGAATGTTGATTTGAGAGCTTATCATATGCTTCCCAGAGTGCACTATGGTTTTTTTAGAATAAAGCCATAGTAATTGTGGTCGAAAATAAAATTAAATGCTGTGGCAAATAATAATCTTAAAGTGTTTGTAATGATGCAAAGAAAACTAATCTGTGAATTCTTGGCCCAGACCTATGCAACTATCTAACATTGATTATAAGCTTAAATGCCCATAATGTAATGTCAGCTTTTCAATCCAGCATTTGTTATTGAAAGTAGCCAGCTCTGCAGTTTAAACACTGCAGAGGTTGAAAAGAACAGGGCATAAGGAGGAAAACTGTTCCTTTGGTGTGTTGTGCTGCTTCAGGTCTCAAATTTAGGTTCTCTGAACTGCACACACCCCTCTCTTTGAGTAAGTAGCAAATTTATGCTCCTAATGTTTGCCCCTGTGACCCGTGCCTAGGCTGGATGCCTGAACCCACCTCGCAGGGATGACGTGATGACAAGATGACATCTTTTTAGTGTCAAATGCTGCTTTCCATGGCAGATGGCCACTAGGGAGGAAGAGCATGCTGTGCATGGGAGCACGACAGCACTGTCGGCACCACGTGTGTCTGGGGCTGGGAATGGGGGGTCCCTGCAGGGCAGGTCCCCATGTCCCCACGAACCTGAGCAGCCCCAGGGGGCTGTGAGTGGCACTGCCTGCACATCCCCTGCAATGTCACTGGAGCCTTTTCCTGCTCGGAAGAAATGGAGAGCCAGACAAGGTTAAGGGATAAGGGGTTTTTACCTCAGTATTTTAATAAGGATCCTTACGGTGCAGTGCTTCCCCAAGGTGGGCTGCACAGCAATGCACACCCTGATAGATCAGGGATACAATTTAGAGACCTTACAAATTAGCATATCTAACAGGGATGCCCCAATGAGAGGCTTGGATGAATAGTGTGATATTCCCCCATCTGTGGAATTCCCCCCTGGATGGCCAAATCTCTGGTTTACAGGATATATTCTGGGGAGGACCTTGGTTTCCCAAGATAGCTGAGGGCTTTCTGGCCTCCAGCTGCAAGGCCTTTAGGATGTTTGGTCTCCTGGCCTAGGAGAATACTAGGACTATGCTAAGTTATCAGACTCAAGGGATTACAAGTATACATTCTAAGAGTACTGAGGATACATAAAAAGTATGTAAAAGTTATATAAAAGAAAAGGCAAAAAATCATCCTGGCATCATCACCCCGCAGAGGTGGTACCCGGGTGGTACCCGGGCACAGCACTCAGGGTGATTTTCCTGCAGAGAGGCTCAGGCTGAGCCCAAGCCCGGCGGGAGGGTGATGTGTCCCTGCCCTGCCCCGCGTGGGTGTCCCTTTGGCAGCAGAGGGGACAGGTTTGGGGCTGTCCCTGTCCGGGCTGTGACTGCACAGAGCTCGGGCAGGGCTGTGTCATGGGGCAGCCCCGGCTGAGCCCTGCAGGCACTAACTGAGCTCTGCTTGTCATTTTAACCGAGCATTATGTAAATCAAATAGAGTGCCTGTTAAATTAAAGCGTGAGAAGATAATGCCTTCAGGTAATGCCCGCTGCAGCCAAGCCACTGGATTTTAAAGAATTATAGAATTTGTTATTTCTTTATTTCTTTCCGTGGGAAATGGAAATAAAGGCTCAGAAAAACCGCCCCCCTAATTATTGACCTCCCTGAGGAGACACCCTGACAGCTTTCCACAGAAAGAATTTAACAGTACTGGGGCAGGGCAGCAGTGGCCACAGAGAACAGCTTATCACAAACCCTTTCTCAAGGAAAATTAGAGTCATTTTTACATCCTGTGGGAAATAAATGACTTTTCAACAGGGCTTGCAATAAAGAAAAATTTTCTCAAAATGGAAAATCTGAAAAATCTTCTGTGTTCTGAAATCTCCATAGGAAGTATCTTGGATATTAATCTAAATACCAGTTTGATATTTTATGTTAAAATCTCATTCAGAAAGAAACATGTAAATTTAAAATTATCTAGTTTTATTGATTTTGTGTCCATATTAGTTTTGAATGTTACTTAATAAAATCTCACTCCAGAAAACAGAACCCCTTTGCTAAGATTAATCTATTCATTATATTCTTTTAACTAGAGCAATTACTAAAGTTTCTGAGCCATAGAAAAAGGATGAAAGTTCTAGATTAGGACTACATCATAGTGATATTTTCAATTAAAATATTTAAATTCAAGGGTAGGTCTAGATTTGCAAAAATTTTGGGGAAAAAATCGTCTTGCTTTAAAAAAACCCACTCTGTTTTCTTTGAAAAAGAAATCCTACCCAAACATTCCAACTATTGTTCAAGTATTGAGAAAACTCTCAGGCGTGGACCACTGTTGGTGCTGCAGTGCAAGGTGACACTGATTTCTGAGCAGCTGATCAGCAGTATTGCTGGGCACACTATGATTGCCCTAACTCCAGAGAATTTTCAAGATTTAATATTTTTCCTAGATGAAAAGCTAATTTAAATATTATTCAAATGTAAAATCTCCCAGAAATTTGGACTGAGTCTATTGAGACATTCCAGTTTCATTTGAAGACTTTCAATGTTATAAAGTTAGTTTAATCTCCCTTTTTGAAAATCTGAATGAAGAAGGGAATTTTCTCATTTGAAGATATGTTCTTCTCATTTCCCTACCTGTCTTCTGTCTTTCCCTCCATGTTTGACCAGATTTGATTTTTGGGGTTTTGAATATTTAATGCATTGGCATTTTCATCTGAAAATACATTGTGAAAATATTCCTGGGCATCTCCATTTAAACTCTAATTGTATGTAAAATATAATTATCAGTAGTTTGGGTAAGCTCGGAATTACATACCAAACTTATGCAGAAATGCAAGTAGAATTCATATAAACACCCTTTAATCTGTTCCATTTTATAATACATGGTTTACAAAATGTTTTTTTATAAAAGTAGCACGCAGTGAAGATAAAATCACAGTGGAAGAGAAATAATTCAGACAAAGGAGGAGATAGTTATCTTCCCTACAGATTTTTTCTGTTGGCTGTTTTTTTGTTGCCTGTTACGTGTTTGCATTAATGTCTGAAAAATAGTACTTGGCTGGGTCATTCACAGGTTAGACAGCCACTGAAACAATTCTAGAAGGCTTGGTGGTTATTGAAAACTTAATTTAATCTTTTACTGTGCTGCATTGCAAATAGTCAGATTCTGATTTCATTTACACCAAAATAAATACAGTATAACTACATTCACTTTAGAGGAACTATTCCAATAGACATTGCTTAATTAAGAGCAGAGTCTAATCCTCCTCACCCTCATTTCTGGATCTCTTGGCATACATGGGCAGGGAAGCAGTTGGTGGCAGTTCTGTCCATGGTAACTGCGAGGAGAGTTTGCATTCAAGTGCTTTCGGTTATTTGTGTTTTGGTCAATCCCCCTGGCACTCTCCCAGGTGTGGGGCTCTCCTGGGTGCTAGAACTGCAGCAGGTCTGCCTCAAGCACAGACACTCCCAGGGAATACCTGTGACTGTGCAGGGGTTCCACACCTGGAGCATTCACGGATTAAATCTACATGGTGGACTTGACCATGGCCTTAAAGGGCAGCACATTCCTTAACTGTTTTTAGATATCTGTACCACCTGAGATGCCTGTGTTGTACTGCCTAGGAAGCTGTGCTGTGCCAGCATAGTGGGCAGTGGTTCAGCCTGTGCCCAACCTGTGAACTGCAGAGACTGGCTTGGGAAGGATGTGCAATCTTGATAGCCCGAGAGAGAAAAGCTCTGGTGTGGGTCCCCTTGATATCCTGAGGAATCACAATGATTCATGTACAAACACACAGTTCATATTCCATCCATAACCTTACCAGCAAGGGAAAGGAAACTTCTCTGCCTTGGCAAGAGTCCCCAGTGTAGTCAGAGCTTTGGCTGCACTTGTGTGTTTATGAATTCTAACAACTCCATCATGAATGCTGTCACCAGATGCCAGGGCTCTAGCTACACTAATTTTCCAAATGTTTAAGCAAGGTTTGCTCTTAGGAACGTGTATTATAGTTACTATAAGCAGTAAGATATAATGTAAATTATTTTTTTATTTTATTTGCTCCTTAGCTTTTCTTGTCAAGGATGAAATATGCATGGTGTTACTTTCAGACTTCTTGTGTTTTCTGTGTTTTTGTGCCCTAGGGATGGCTTTACCTTTTTTTCCTAAGACCTTATATCCCAAGATACAGAGCAGAGAGATACAGTAGAGGGACCACCACGACTGGAGTTAGTGCAGAATGTACATGTGGCATTTCAAAAACGATGTTTGGCCTCCTGGAGAGAGCCAGTATATTTTTTAATCTGGAAAGTATTTGAAAGGTATTTTCTGTGAAGGAAACTTTTAGCTGTTTAATGTAGTTATGCAGACAATGGTTGCAGAAGCACTGTCTAAACAAAGCACGGTTGGTATTAGGGGGGAAAGCAAGATGAGGAAAAGTAGTGCTTCACTGTTTTGTTGCAAAGGAAACAAAGTGTCTCTTCATATTCTTTTGGATTAAAAGCCATGTCCCGAAAGAGAGAACTGTGAGGGAATAATAACCAGCTCAATAGAGAAAGGAAGAAACTACCTTTTTGTGTACCATTGGGACAAAGAATCCACCAGTCTGACTGATAAGGCAATTAAAACTCTCCTTTTGATTTCCACATACTTTGGCTCTAAAAAAATCCACATTCTGAGAAGGTCAAAGGAAAAAACAGTATCTTCTCCAGGCTGAAGGAAAGCAGCAGAGTAGTAAGAACAGAACATTCCAAACTGGCAATAGGAGAAGGAAACTACTTTCTCTAGATCACATTAAAGTTTCCAGTACACCATTGGCAATTAGGATTTTGGTGATGAGGCCAAATTTTGACCTAAGAGATTCTGTTAGTAGAGTACATAAGTAAACAAAACCAATTTAAATTTTAAATAGATGTTAAAAAAAAAAAAGGTAGTTTTGAATAAGTACTGTGGAGCAGATGTATAGAGTATCTTATTCCTTAGCTATAACTCTGCAAGTCTCAGAGTCATGTTTCCTTTAATTGTGGTAAATTCTCTGATTATTCATCTCAGGGTAAACACCAAATTTCTGTATATCTCTGTAGACTTTCATTCTGTAACAGGTCAGTTTCAGTGTGTTTATCTCAGGGAGATAACGTGTACATTAGGAGAATCGCCAAACAACCACCCCAAAGTCATTCAGAGAACCACCCCATTCAGAGCAGTTCATCAGCCCAGGGATGGACTGTCCCAGTACCCATTGCACCTGAAAACTTCCCTGTTCTGCAGACAGCCCTAAGCACTGTGTGTGTTTGACCTGCCCACTCCCAGCTAACAGGTGGTTTTTGCATGCTGCAGGGTGTTTCTTCCCTTTCCATAAGGAATCACTGATAGGTTAGCTGAATGCAAGAAAGGAACCTCAATTCCATTCCTGTAAGATCAGCTTTTTGGCAGCCAGCATTCAGGAGGAAAAGAAGAGCAGTTGGGAATGAGATGTCAGGATGTTTTAAGTGCAGGAGCTGTTCTAACAGCAGGTCCTTGTTAGAAGTGTGCAATTTTTGGACATGTCCCTGGCCTAGACTTTGTGAAGCACAGTAGCACTTCCAGAAATGAGCTGTGGGTGGGGCTTTTATCACTAAATCACACAACTTAGGTCAAAAATTGTGTTTTAAAACCCTAAAGTCTTTGAGTACATAAAGGGCACTATTTCAGTGTGGTTAATTTTATTATCCTATTATAAGCTTTAAAACAAAACCCAAAAACAACAAAAAAGAAAAAAACTACCACAAAAACCCAGCAGGTTTTTCTTCTTCAGTTTTGAAGGGAAAAAAGTTGCTTCCAGGGTGAGATTAAGCATGCCAAATCTCTGGCCAGAGCAAATTTTTAAAGCTGTATCATAAACCTCTGAAAATAGGAGTTTATAATAGAAATGCAGACATACAGTTAATTATATCATCATGAATGGCGCCACTATAATTAGCTAACTTCTATATGATGCCAAGTTTTAAACTATTTTGCTTTTATGGCACTGGATGTCAAAAGCTATTTATTTTAGTTTCTTTCATTTTTTCTTTTATTGTCTTACTGACCTGGCTCACCAGGTTAGGAAAATGGCTTGCAGATTTTCCTTCAGCCCTGAAGAATCCTTGCAGCCCCAATGGTTAGCAGATTCCTAGAACCTGGGATGTCAAAGGGAGTGGATTCCCTGCAAAGGCAGGCTGCAGGTTATCAGCAGAAGCAGACTTCTGTGGATAACATTGGACTTGTGGTTCTCACTGAAGGGCTTATTCTGAGATGACTGACAATCTCAGCTGGACAGAAATCTACTAATATTTGGGTTTTATATATACTTTTAAGGTGACAGTTTAAAAAACCCCATGAAATACAGAGAAGAAAAGGAACATAATCTGGTTTAGAAATACAATATTTCCTGCAGGTTCAAAAGCAGAGAAAGGTGCTAACAACACACCCAAGGAGATCATGGGATGAGAAAATCTCCTCCCTTAAGTTTCTGTTTTCAAGTGACTGTAACCCTTTTGCAGTTCATTGCTTTTTAGGCGCTTTATAGTCCACACAGCAACTACTGTTTCACTCGTCATTGAAATGCAGTTTCCTCTAGAGGTGAATACAAAAAACTTTACAAAAATATGATAATTTCCATTGCAGAGCAAAGATCAACATATTGTTCAGTTAAAGAATCAGAAGAATCTGTGAATTGACCACACATGCTCAAATATTATCTAAATTGATAATCAAAGCTTAACAGATCTCATAATTGAAAATAATCATTATAATTTGAATGCCCAGACAAAGTCTTGCCTGGAAGATGGTAAGTAAAATTTTCAGGTTTTATTTTTTCAAAGAGAATTTAAAATTTTATTTTATTGAACAATATCCATATGCATATTAGTATTCTAATATATACCTATATCTAAATTAGTATTCAATTTGGTATTCTGAAGTTACTAATTATTCTTAATATTTAACACCTCCAGGTTTACATGTGTTTATATATGTATAAATTATGACTAATATTGATGTGCTTGATACCAGTTTTCTCAATTATATTTGATAAGGATCTGAAGATAAAACTTTAATTCAAACACACTGCATCCCAAAGCCTGTTGCTCTTTAGGGATGGTCTAAATCATGCTGCCTTCCTTTTTGTCTAAGGGTGATGTGTAAGGTGATGTGTTAAGACAATCCTGCTTCTGGGGCTATTTTTTATGAGACTATGTGAACTAGTGCTGTTCCAGGAGCGTTTGGGCAAATGGATGTTAACAGGCTTTACAATCTGAAAATCCTAAAAATTTTGTCCTGTTTTCTGCTGCTCTGCATTTCTTCAGATCTGCCATCTAAGTTGATTTCTCCCAATGAAATTTCTGATGGTAATTTTCAAAGTATTTTGCTATTCAGTAAATCAACAGCACAGTAGGAATTAGCATTGATTCTTCTGTAGGTGTTTGGCCAATCTTTTTCTTCCCTTGGCCATGTGCTTGTCACCTTTCCATGACAACTCTCCTTTTTGTGATCATTGTTGGCTGGATGCAATTTTCTGGCTACAGGGAGTTCCACACATGCTATTACCCTGTGCAGAGCTGACAGTGCAAACTAATGACATGAGCTCAGTTACCACATGCTCCCTTATTTCATGTTGGCTTATTAAAGTATCCTCAGGCAGGTCCTGCCAGCTCTGATGCATATGAGCAGTGCTGCTGATTGCAGCAGAACTGCCCAAGTGTGTAAGGAATGAGGGACTGGCCACTGAGAGAAAAATAGTAATTTCTGCTCAGACAGGGCATGTCAAACCAGTGGCCACCAGCCAGTGTGATGGAATTAATGAGGGGAAACAGTAGCTAGCAGTGACAACTTGGGATAAACTCACAGAGCAGCACTGCCACATCTAATTACTGTATTTCATTGTTGTTCCCTGGAAATGGGGAACCCTCTGACAACCCCCATGAAAGCTGGACTGGAAATTCTGGGAATAGAAAAAGCCAGTGTGAGTAAAGTTTATGCTGATCCCCTTTAAAAAGGAACAAATGCTAACACAGAAAAAAGCCTTGCCTTTACCTTCTGTCCTTGACTTTGCTACAAAGTCTGCACTTTGTTACCTCACTGGAAGTGTTAAAATAAATTGCTTTCAAATGAAAAGAAAAATAAAAGTTAAGAAAACGTTTTTGGTCTAGGCCTAATTTTGTTCTGTTGGAAGTGATGCTCTTATGTTTTGATGCAAAGCATATTTTGATCTAAAATTCTTGTAGAAAGCAAATTGGACTATCAATATTCCTGGGACTGCTTTAAAAAGTAAAACCTAAGGCATCTTTTTCCATGTCTAATAAGGGCATTTACTGGTAAAGGAGCCAGAGTATTAGTCCAAAGAGTGCAAAACCCATGTTGATGCCAATGATATTTTACTCCATAGAATACTTCATTCAGCCATAGATTCTGATACATATGAACAAAATAATAGCCTGGAGGAAGGATTCATGTGGAATTATTTAATTCTGCCTGGCAGAGTGCTACTTTTAGCTGAGAGAAATCTTCTCATAGGCCGGTAGGCAGCAGACTCTGCAGCACAAAGCCAAATGACATCAGTGGCTTCTCTGTGTAACAAAAGGCCAGTGGCATCCCCCCTTGCTGAGTGAAAATTAGCAGCAGGTCTTTGCACTGTGCACATACTTGGAGAGGAGGGAATTGTGTCATTGTTATTTGCTATTTCCGCAAGCTGACACTTATCTTGTAAGCACATCAACTGTTTGCTTTAGCTCCACAAGTCATTTCCTATACATTATATCAGTTAGTCATGCTGCTCTGCATTGTGTGCAAAAGAGGTTAAATTCCACATGTAGAGAAATAAAAGATGAAGGAGAACTATCTAAATAATTGTTTTAGAATGGGAGCAGCTATTCTTTTCTTTAAAAAGTAACTGTGTCAGTAAACTGTTTCAGACTTTTGTGTCGACATTTGGAGCCAGATCAGTGCATCAAACCATTAAACTCCTTGAAGATAAAGTAGACCAGATCAACTCAAATTCTACCAGATTACTAAATTAGAATCATAACTTTCCTTGATTTTTACATCCCCAAAAACATGCAGATCTATCTGGAGTAAAACCAGAGCTGACTTGAGATGCAAACATAGGAAGATATCAGCGGGGTTTTTCATACATTAACACATGTAAAGAAATAAATTTTTGTACTACAAATAATGGTTGTATTTTCACAGCTATTGGCCAGTTGTATTTTTTATTGCCCAAACATGTTTGTCTGCTGTATTGTTGCTGGGGGATTGTTGTATCATTGCTAGGGAATTGGAAGGAGTTTTTTTCTGGCTCGAATATCATTGAAGCTTTGGTTTTGGTTCTGCCTTTTTGCAGTAATGTTTGCTTATCCTTTCTTTTTATTTAATTACTGTCATGTATAGTGCTGCACTGTACATATGAGAATATACCAAATAGAACTATAACTCCTCAAGCACAAGGGGAAAGTAAGAAGAGAAAAAGAAAGCAGAACTATGAGGGAATAAAACATTCTTTGGCAAATAATAATGAATATTTTATTTAGCTTGGTTTGAAATATAGCACTATAAGATTCTGTAAGAGCTAGAATATAGGCTGCTTTCAGTCTCTTGGCTCTATAGTAAGATCCTGAAAAATGTATTTCCTTAATCCATGATTGAACACAAACTTATCAGTCAAGATTTTCACAGTCTATAGATTTCTACAATAGAAAGAGTTCAAATACTCAAGCAACAGAGTTTACTTTTTTTTTCTTGTTCTCACTATCTCATTCCTGTGTAACTGTATTAACATCACTGTTCTTCATCTTTTCTTTACTTTTAAATATACTAGGATAATATTATAAAGTCTTTGTGGAGAGAAAAGTAAAAAATTATGGTTTCAATTCTCCAGACACTTAAGCAAGTGCTTAATTTAAAGCATGTGGGTAATCCAAATTTGCTTCAGTCATTGGCTTCTGGACCAGAGCCAACACATTTGGAATGCATCCTGCATATTTATTCTACTGTATACATGATTCAATCACATGTGTGCAAAGTTGTTTGTGATTAAATTTGTCAATTAAAGTAACTGAATTGAAATTTAACCTGAGAAAAATTTACATTGAATGACACTCCTACAATAAGGGTAACATCAGAAGACAGAGAACTCTTTCATTTTTCAAAAAATCCCTAGCATTTGAGGCCAAATATCTGTGTAAATTTGGTGGCGTTTTTTCCTTTCTTGAAAAATAATTTTAAAAATGGAAATTGGTTTGATTTTCTAAAAGAAGAAAAGATGATCAGTGTGTTGCTCTTCATAGTCTCTGGATATTTCTTTTGATGCTTAAGTGTGCCAGAAGTGTCTGGAGAAGGTGCAGCCAATATTCTCATCTGATTTCTTCATGACTTTCTGTTTGGTTCTTCAAATATTGCCCTGAAGAGATTCTGTGGGAAAAAACTTCAATTTCAAAAGTTCATCTGCAAACTGTTTCTTCTTTTGAGATTTGATTTTGATTGTGTGATGTTTTAAAATAAAATGCTGATGTTCCAGAGCCAGTCCTTTGCTCCTGTCTGCCCTGGTGGATGATTTCTGAAAAATACAAGAGATGGTTGAGTACCTAAGTGCTGCCACTGAGATCATTTACATTTATTCATACTCTCCCTGTGTGTTTGTATATATATTTTTGTTTTCACATATATATATGTTATATATATATGACAGGGAGGAAGGGAGAGAATTCTTACTCCATTGGTAACAACTAGCTCGTAGTAAAGAGCAAAGAAGGTGTTCTAAAAAGAAAGAAGTTTGTTTCTAGATGACCTGTCTGGAGTCCATTATTATATGCTTTTATTCTTAAAGAAGCTGTAATATCCAACAACTGCTGTTCTGCTGTGTCATTTTCTGTTTACAGAACAAATATAACAACAAATGTGAGAATATATTATTCTTTTGCAGGCAGTTGAGTGGGCTTAACTGATAAACTCTTGCCATCAACAGGAAGGAATTATGTATTTTTATTGATATTCATATTATTCATTTCAGAAATGTTGAGAGCGAAGGGCTTCCAGGATGGCTGGAATGACCCTACAAAATCTTTGATGTGCTACTCTAGGAAGCAGAAATTTCCTTTGGTGTCTTCTGATGAAAATGTAGACTCTTTGTTCCCTAGTTCTCTGATTCCTGGACTATTCTCTTCAAAAGAAATTTCAGCTTTTTGTGTTATTTTTAAAACAGGAAGAAATGTTTTTTCTCTGTTTTTAACTTTGTCACTGAAGGCAAAACTTGAAAGAACTCTTTAACATAAGTATAAAAACACGAGCATCTGTTTTCCTGGCGAAGAGTGCAATGTCTCAAAGGAAGCTCCATGGCAGTGACTTGTTTCCATCCCCACCTAAGCCACCAGCATGTGCTGCAGCCAGCACCGGCACAGGGGGTTGAGGCTGCTCAGACATGAGTGGAAACCTCCCTCGTGGAAGCTTCCTCATGGGAGTGGTGTACAAAGCCAAGTATTTATAAAGGGTTTTTAAAGGAGATGCTTATACAAAAACCTTTGGTACTTGTGCAAGGTCACAGATTATCTTCTACCTCACAAGGGCCAGATGCAAATCAACCAAAGCATGAGCACCAAAGAAAATTTTCCTACAGTGCCCTGATTTTCCTTTCATTTGCATGGGATCTGGAATGCAGTTTGAAAACTAAGCTGAATTTTATGTTCTCACTATGGCTCCACTAGGGATTTAATTTCTGAAAGTGAGACCATGAGGACTGCTTGAAGAGGATAAAAAAAAGAGTGTCAATATGCTGAACACTACTTAAGATAGGATAGAATGCTTTATCTGTGACACTGCTGGAGGCCACAGGTCTTTCTTGAGACTCCAGTGTCTCCCAAACCTTCACTGAGTTCCAAAAAGATATATTATTCTAGAATGACAGCAAATGACATGACTATCAGAATTGCTCTCAGGATCTCTCTTAGGGGTAGAGGCATACATGTGAGAGTTTCAAAAGGAACAAATAGATAACACAGAGAAGCATTAGAATGTCCAGAATCGTGCTTCTCTACAGTAATGTCATTATTTGGGATGACTTTGATATGGTGTCCTACAATTTGACCAGCTTGCTTTCCTCTTCCTGTTCACCTTCAGAAGATCTCTAGTGGACATAGTAAAAATCACCCTGAGCTGTTAGTTCTGCTTTTATCTTCGGAGCCATCTGGTTTCTTGAATCCATGTGTGTTGGGCTTTTTTACCTGACAGTGAATAGAGACTGTGAAATTACTAATGGTAGAATCAAGGTTCCTAAAAACTTTCTGCTATTCTTTTTCTTTTTAATTATCCAACTTTCCTTTTCCATATGAGTATTTATGCAAGCATTTTACAGGCCATGGATGATTTCTTCTTTATTTACCTGCTAATTACTGAATAAGAAAGTTCACTCAGACCCTGCTCAGTAAGCCAAAATCTGAAATCTCATCACTAATTAAAACTTTGTATTTGATGGTTTTGAGTACTCAGCTGAGGTTTGAGTGCTTCACTCTGAAGTCTGCAAGTCAAAGCTCCTGTATTTAAGTGTTTTACAGCAGGTACTGCTGGTTTTCACAATGCAGTGACAGATAATCATTACATACACAGATCAACTGAACAATAATATCCCCTTTTGTAGATCTGTGCAGCCAGTGCAGAAGTATAGAGTGGAAGGATATAAGACATGAAGTCTTTTGTTAACCCAGGAGTTACCTTTTGCTCTTGTTGTGAGACCCAAAGGTAATGATGACTTTCAATTAGCATGAACCACTGGAATGTTAATGACTGGGAAACAGAGGGAGGTGGGGCAGTGGAATTTTCAAGTGGGACACTATAACCCTTGGATGAAGATTGGGGTTTGTGAAAATTC
The DNA here is from genome assembly GCA_013397075.1 of Rhabdornis inornatus. Lineage (NCBI taxonomy): Eukaryota > Metazoa > Chordata > Aves > Passeriformes > Rhabdornithidae > Rhabdornis > Rhabdornis inornatus. The sequence goes on along the minus strand of VWZS01001890.1, from coordinate 926,980 downwards.
ACCCAACCAAGCTCTTTTTTTGCCTGTGTCACATTCCACTTATGTATGATGCCACCCTTTGTTTCCTTAGGCTAACTTGCTATCTGGAAGTAAACACTGAATTACCCCCAATGTAAAGTTTATACTCCACTTTCAAGCTGCACAGCTCTCGACATCAGAGGTGCCATAAAGTATACCCTCTTGAAAGGATAGCACATGGGCAGTTTATTGACATGCATTCCTGGTATAGCTGCTGAAGAATGATGAGTCTCCAGGTTTTTTGGGTGAGTCTGAAATGGCTTTTGAACTGATTTGAAATATGCCTTTGGCTAAGGAATCATTAGTTCCCCTGAAGTAAACAAAGGGACTCTACTGGTCCCCAGCTATTGCTGTCACACCAGGAAATTTCCTTCTGCAGGGTGCCAGCAGTGGTGCAGGCAGAGGAGCCTGCTAAATTCATGCTGCCAAAGGGGAGTTTCCAGAAACCTGGATGCTGGCAGGCTGAAAGCACAAAGAGGATCGGATAGGCAAAGCAGGTCGTTTATGAGCAGTGTTTCATACACAGAAATGTGAGATGCAACCTTTGTTCTTTTAGGAGACATTGTTTTACTAGAGATAAGATACTGCATTTCAAAGAATCCAGTGCTTACAAACCAATAGTGAAACAGAAACCTAACTTGGCAACTTGAGTACTGAGAGCCTGACTGTGGTGGGAATGAATGTTTTATTAGCCTGGGTTTGATACTACTCTGTTAGTTGTGTGACTGTAAAACTTTAATGAATTTTCATGCAAATTCCCTTAAAACACTGTCCTTAAAAGCTTCAAGAAATTACCTTCATGCACGACTTCAGTTATACTTGGTAGGAGAAAGTATATTACAGCATTTTTTTGTAATAGATTTTGAGAAGATATTTCTCCTCTAGCAGTTTCCTTGGGGACAAGAGTCCCTCCAGGCACTGGTGGAGGTATTGATGAAGATACACTAAAATCCCATTATCTATCCACCCATCTGTCCACAGTAGGCACCTGTTTCTCAAGCTTTTATATTTAGCATTATACCTTAACAGTGTGATTTCTTTCAGGCAAAGTATTTGGAGTTTTATGGGTTAGAACAAGCACAGTGCTCATCTCTGGAAGTGATGGTGGGTGGTGTCTTCTCTTGCTTTTCACAGAGAAGCTTCTCTTGCTTTTCATGGAGAAGCAAAGAGGAAGTCTGAGTCAGCCCATGCCTGTAACAGAAAAGTGCAGACATATCCTGTTCAAATCCTGTGGAATTTAACAAACTTAGATCAAAGGCATTGTATATGAAGATGTAAGGGGAATCCAAATATTTTGAATTATGTACTTACAAAAGTACAATTTATTTACTTCTTTTTAATGTAACCAAAAACTTAACCATATAAAAGTTCCATACCTTGCTGTGTGTTTTGAAGGCTGTGTATCTTCTAGTGGTGGTTGGTACTGGGGTGAGGGGATGAGGAGGAAAAGAGAAAGAATCAAGGAAACACCTGACAAAATTTAATCATTGAAGTGTAGGTATGAGATAACAGTTTGCCATTGACCTTGCTGACTGACTACATTCTTGCATCCTTTCTATAAAAAATACTATTTACTGGAGAGGTGCTTCCTACAGTAGTCCCAGCCTGCAGAAAGACCCACAATACAGCACAGAAGAAGAAATATCAGGATGTTGTCACAAAACTTCTAGGGGTGCCCAGGACCCAGCACTTCAAAACAATTTCAGTGTGTGAATTGGAGGTTTGAATAAGGGGAAGTTATGGGATGGAGTAGAAAACAATTATTTGAAGTTACCCGATATGTTAATTAATAGTGGAGACAATACAGTGACGTTTGCGTATTTAAAAATAATTTTCATGTTGGCTGGTTTAATTCAGTTATGCAAAGAGGGAAACACTTAAATCCATCAAGCCACAGTGAGTTTTAGCTTGCAGACTTGCTGCAGTTTCTCTGCTAAAATCAGACTGGAAGGATGGGTGAGGCACATTTTGGAGTTAGATGCTAACAGCTGGCCAGATCTGTGATCTTTTACCTCTTGATCTTTTCTTAATCCTCCAAGCGTATGCTTAGAAGCAACAGCTTTCTATGCCAAAGTGTAACTGCTGATACTTTCCAAGCCCTGTTTTCCAGCCCTAATGGTTCTGGTACAGTTAAGCTATATGTTTGACAACATATGATTTTATCATCTGGGAAGGAGCACTACATTTGGAATCCAGGGGGAACAAGTAGAATTTAATACTTTCTAAGGGAAATCTAAGAGTCTGGTCTTTAGGGCAAATATACCAAGTTACTATTAATTAAATGAAGAGTCTTTTGCAATAAATTCTTCAACGGTCTTAAAAATATTTTTATAATATTATGCTTTATTCTAACAAATTTAAAAGCAACAGTTATGTCACAATGTCACCTCATCAGAGATACAGCCTATGCTTACAAATCTCTTTAATTGTTATGGATAATTTTTGTTTTCTGGAGCATTTTATTTGTGCTGTTTACTTTTTAGGGTCTGTCATCAATTAAACAAATCCAAGGGGATTTTCTGAAAACTTGCTAGAGTACAACTTCTCCATGCACCCTTGTTCTGTTTGTCTGAAACTGCACCAAAGTTGGAACTAAAGTATGTGTGTGGGAAGGACATATGGCTAGGTAGAAGACAGCATATGTCTTTAGTATGCACTTACCATGCAGTTAGTTTAGACAGCATCTGTTGTTTGTTTAAACAACTTTTTTTTTCCTTTTGTAGGGGGAGGGTACAGTCTGTTTAAAGGGGACCTGCAAAAGGAGGGAGAGGAAGTGTTTATGTCTGTTTTCTTCATTTTTTCCCCTTCTGTTTAAGGAAGAGTTGCTTTGGCTTGTCTTTTGTCTTAGAAATATCAGGACTTTGAAGCACTACCTTTCATGGTTTTGTTGCAGGCGTTTTTGGATTGCTGAGGCTCTGGGAGTTTTTCGCAGCTTTAAATGAAAGGGAGAGTAGGTGTGGATTGTTAACAAAGAGCATTTCTCCAATCCCTCCTAGTGAAATGCATTTCTATTTCTGAAACCATTGGAGAACTCCTGTATAGTTAGGACCCTGTGAGGCTGTTTGGTGCACAGAGATTATTTAACATCTGCATTTGGCATACATTGTGGTGATCAGTTATTGCAGCCCAGGCTGCTGGCATTTCCTTGGGGGGAGCAGATGTTCTTCCTCTTGCCCCTGGGAGCCCCTGTTCTGCAAGCAGCTGCTCCTGCACCCAGGTACTGAAAAAGCAGGAGAGGTGCAAGGAGAGAGGTCCCTTCTGCCTGTTTTATTCCAAGTGCTGCACTGGCATAGCTGCCCTGACCCTTCACTGTGTGGGCACCTACCTGAATCCACAAGCCCTTAGCTGTCTCAAATTTGCCACCAAAGCTTCCCACCCCAAAACCCTGGCATACTCAGCAAGTTCTGAGCAGCTCCATGACCTCCCTCCTCTGCATCGTGTTTTAATAGTCATGAGCCTGTAACCAAAATCAGCTATTAAAGAATTTACACAATACCTCACACATGAAGTAGGCCAGGACTTGGCAACTGCAGTGGTGTTTTGCTAAGCAAGTACAAATATAGAGGCAGACTCAATTTTGGCAGGAAAGAATTCCCAACTCAGTTAATAGGCTTTTTACATTTAAGATCTCTCAGATGTCTCAAATCAACTGGTTTGCCACTTGTCTTTTAATTTCCAAGGAAAAGCATAGCAGGCAGACCTGGATTTCTATGGTGCTTATTGTTTTAAGAATTCCCATGCTGGAAAGAAAAAGAGAGGACAGAAGGAGAAGGGAGTGTCTTTTGTCGTAAGAATTGTGATTACTCTACTGAATACTTCCAGTATTTTAATTTGAATTTTTTTTGGGCCTGTTGGTATCATGCAAAACAATGTGTTCAGTTATGAACACATTGTTTTGCATGATACCAACATGCAAAACAATGATTTTTGCATGTTCTAAGATGGCCCTAAAGTCTCACAGCTGAATAAAACCCCACAAGTGTGAGTGCAACTCCATGAAGTCTGGCCCACAAGGACACCTCCAGCTGTGGATATTGAGTGGGAGCACACCAATCAATCAGCTAAAGGAAGACCCATTTTCAATGTTTCACTGTTGTCCCCATTTGTTCTTTATCCCTTATTATTTTTATGCTAAAGTCTCAACTAACAAGCAGAGTGAATATGTTTCATAACTTAATATGAGAACAATAAACCATGTCTTATTTTTAATAGGAATAAGCACCTCTGAAATTTAGCAATTAATGAGGAGGAAGAATGATTAATAACTTCATGGAGACAGAGAGGTTACTCTAGGAAGCAAAAAACATAAAAAAATTGACTGGAAAGAGAATTAGAAATTTGTTGCTCTTCCAAAACACTTTCAAGCAGTGGTGTGAGAACTATCACAGCTGCATCAAAGATGTCCTCTTTCTTTACAAGTTGCCTTTGCTGCAGAAGTCACAGGAGGGAGCTCTAGGGTGAGTGCAAAATCACCTGGAAAATAGTAATTGGAGAGTAATCACCAATAGTTCCTCTCAAAATGTCTGTTGGAATTCTTCAAATATCTATTAGACATCCACTAGGGTTCAGTGGTGTTATCAATGAGTATTGATGAAAAAATAAATATGTATTTTGTCTATACAGTGCTAAGTGGCTGCAAAGAGATGTGAATAGAGTGTTAGAATCCAAAATGAATTTGCAGACTGAAAAAATGTCCACATTTTCCTCTCTCAGATAAAGTGTCCTTGTATCAGACTCACCCAAAATACTGTGCAAGTAATGGATGGGAGCAATCAACTGGATAATACTTATTAGAGCTATATGGGAGGGCTGCAGTAGCTCACAAACTGCAAAATATTCAGGAATATGTTAATCTCACATAAGATTATATTGCATAAGAAATTGCTTGTTCTTTCTGCCCTTGTCATCATGCATTTGGCCCTGGCTGGAGAGTTGTACAGGTGTGAACAAATTGGAAAGAATCCAGAGGAAAGGGGGGTGAATAAGGAGAGGTGTTGCAAGCATGACTTTGGAGGAATTATTGAATGAAATAGGATCTTTATTTAAAGAAGACTGATAGAAGTATGCAAGTGTGCAAAAGCTGTGAAAAGAAGAATAGAATAATCTATCCTCCACATCTGTGAGGCACAGGAAAGGAAATAATGAACTTATCTTGTGTCAAATGACTTCTGGCTTAATGTTTTTTTAAAAAAATGTCTGAAATAGTTAAGATTAAAAAAATGCTAATGCACAGGGAGGTGCTTCATTTTGGACATCTTTGGATAAACATCTGCCAGAAATAACAAGAGTATAATTGAGAGTGCTCTGGGAGTAAGGTTTAGTGCTATGCACTAAATACATTTTGAAGTTTTTTCTGGCCTTATTTACCACGAGTCTCTGAGAGCTTCAGGCTCAGTACAAAGCTTGTTTTTTCCTGTTTCTCTTCTGTGTCTCCTTCTGCTTGTCAGGGAAGGGCCAGGGTACCCAGGTGGGGCCCTGGATACCTCAGTTCTGCTGCACCAATAACAGGCACAGGGATTTTGTTTTGATAAACCCATTATACCTCTTAGACCCACATAGCCTGGATTCAGTTTTTTGGCAATTGTTCTCCCAGGGAAGACATCTAAATTCCATTACTGGACCCACTGTGCAGTAACCACCCTGCCAAACCTGCCTGAGTGCTGATTCGTGTATTTAACTGCAAGAGAGGGATAACCTTTGAAGATGTGTGTGCTTGAACACTGGTTTGGCTGCACTGAAGGAAAAATGAAGACATGGAAATATATTAAGTAATGCTAAATGGTTACTAGAGGTTAGGTTGAGGTGCTGTAAGGAACAAAACCAAAATTTATTTTTGGGCAACATTTAACTATTATATCTGAGTGTTCTTAACTACTGATCCATATAATAAGCCTTACATTTTACTTTTTTTTTCTTTGTCAGGAAGAATGCAGAAACAATTCTAATTCAAGCAATTTTATTTATATGCACTCAAAACATATTTGTATACACAGGGAGCTCCAATTGCAGTGTAATTAGAGTAACATGAGAGCCTTAAGATCAGGAGTTCAAATTTATATTTGTAAATATTTCACTAACTTCTAAAACACTCTTCAAAGATGTTTATTATCTCCACTTTCTGATTGATGAGGTTGTCATGCTTCCAGATACAGAGACAGTTTCCTTCATACACAAGACCTTTGTTACTTGAATGTTTGGATGATCATAACTATTAAGCTAATTGAAGCAAGAAACTAAAATATGTGGATTGGAGAAGAAAAAAGGTGAGGAGACTGCGTACATCTTTCCATTGCATCTAGAAATAATCTACATTATTATTTTTTTTTTACCGAACACTAATAGCTGCTTATATGAAAAACAAAATGAGACATATGAGCAGTAGAGCTGAGTATTTATTTTACAGGAAAGATTTGGGAACTTGGGAGATGGTGCAAACTTTCAGATCCTTTAAAAACCCCTTCATTTGTTTTATAAAGTGTATTACAACATAAATCCTTCTATGCTGTCCAAAGAAAATTTTGTTCTATGTGATCAAGTTTCTTATTGGCATGTTATGCTGGAAGTGATGTGCATGCATCAGATTCATCTATTGATTCACATATTGCCAATGGGTTATGGCACAGTTTAGTCTGGATATTGTCTATTCTGTTCCTTTCAGGAAAAATCTTTTGAATTAGTTGCTATTCTGGAAACAACCCTTTAAGCGGATATTGGCAAATATCTATTGATCCTAGACAAATGTGGAAACACAAGGGATTTTTGGCAAAAACAGATAAGCAATATTTCTTGAACTACATGATCTCAAAATCTGATTTTATAGTCTTTACCTAAGTAAGGCACCATCAGCCTTAGCAGGGATTTCTGTAGTGGTGTCTAAGAGGAAGGGTTTATATTCCTCCTTTTCATTCTTCAGTAGATTGTGGAGAATATTTTTTGATTAACTGAGTACTGAGAATGGTTCAGCTTTATACCAAATCAATCCTTTAAGATGACCCACTCTGAGATAACAGGTTAGGATTAGGGTTTGGGGACTGAAGGCCTTCAGAATTCCACTAAACTTTGCTCAGCCAGAGAGCTCCAGCACCAGTGTTTGTTCTGCTCAGCAGGAGCAGGGGCTGGGCTGGGGCTGCCTGTGTTTCCTTGCAGCCATGCCCAGCCTGGAGACCTGGGATGAGGGCAGGTTTAAAGATGGAGCTGCAGCTCCATGCATGTTTGGGCTCAGAGGGAACGAGTTAGCTTAAAGGGGAAGTTTCCAATGAAGAAATACCTTATTCCAGTGTATTTTTAAGGCACTCTATTTGCAATTACTGTAGAAAGTCAATGTTGTTGAGGTGACTTGTAGCAGAAAATTCATAACATTGTTCTTCAGTGAATGATGGGCTATACCTGGTGTAATCCTTGGTAATTGCTGTCATTTGAAAGGATCCTCAGTTGATCAAAGTTAGTTTTAACAGTAAGCAATGAATGTAATAAACTTAGCCTTGTTTTTTGGCTAGTTTGCAATTTGTTTCTTCTGATGTTTTAAGTAATGAATTTTATTTTCGTAAACTACTGGAGAACAGATAAACTGAAATTATTTTGTCATTTGTGAGATAGTCAATCCATCTGCTAATTTATTCTTCAATACAGACATATTGTCAATTGGCTAACTCTTTCAGTAAGGAGAGAAAGAAGACAAAAGAGTCTCTTTTGCTCTATGGAGACTTTCTAAAGCTGGAAAGGAAAGAAGACAAAAGGTGTGTGTTTAACACCACTGGTATCACATACATGAGGGATGAATTCTTCACAAAGCTGAGGAGCTTAAAGAAACATCCTTGGAATAAATATGTTAGTCCTTGGAATAAATGTGTAATTTCTGTTGAGATGACTAAAATGGGGTGGCGATTATTTTATTAATAGCTAGGATTGGTGCATGATTTCTAGGAAAGATGAATTTCTTCTGAGGCTGCCTCCCTGCTCTGGGAGAAATGAAGTTGAATCTGGAATCTGGGTGTGAAAGCAGCTGCAGAGGGTGAGGGCTCTTCCCTCACATGCACGTGTGGCAGGCTGGGCACCAGTCCAGCTCCGAGGACATGGGGGATCACCACTTCCATTTCTCCCTCCATATACTTGGAGACAGAATAGAATGGCTCTGCTGCGATGAGGTCCCAAGAGAGAGGATGAAGTTGAGTCTTTAAAACTGGGTCTTCGCTTGCTCTTGGAGCTGGTTTTTTTTTTTTTTTTGGTATGGATTTTGCATTTCTAAAACCCATAAGGAAGGAGAGGGCTTTTTTCCTCACCTGTTGAAGATTGTCTTTGCCCTTCCTATCTGTGGAATTAGTTCTAGAAATTACTTAGATAGTCATTGGATCCATGATTATTTTTCCTATTCTGAGCCAAAAGTATCTCTTTATTCTGAGACAGTAGTCCTTAACCATAAGTGCTTTTCTAGCAGTACTGCATAAAGTTGAATAAATGTTGGCAAGCCATGTTTCAAGGACAGGGCCATGGCTTCAAAATGACCTGGGGATGCATTGCTGTAGCTTCTGTGATGTGGGTTTAGCAGTGAGAAACAAGTGACTGAATGTGAAACAGCACAGGCCACAATCCTTGCAGTGTATAATCTAATGTGAAAATCCAAGGAACTGGGACTCACCCAGCACACAGAAAGGTTTAATGGGACTTCAGGGAACAGTGGACTTGAAACAGTGCTGGTTTTACTGAAATCTGAGTCTATGCTGGGGGTGGGGTAGTAGCTGCTATACTACCACCACTAAATTGCTGTTTACTGCTTTATGGAATTCTCTGCAGTTCCTGCTTCTCCCCATGTTTTATTAATCAAAGTGAGGAACTGGGCTGTAAGTCACAGTGTGTTCCTCCTGTACCACTTGTTTGGGTGCGGAGGAGGGATTCACTGTGTTTTCCAAAGGGCTGACTGAGTTTCTGTCCCTTTCTTGTTCCCTCCCCTAGTCTCCATTCATTTTATTGTGGGGAAAACCACCTGTGGGTAGATGGACTAGAAAGGATTTAGTGTTTCAAATATCTTTGACTCAGAGATGTGAGCACTATCTACTGCTCTTTCTGTCTGTCTGTCTGTCTTGTTTAATAAATTTGTACTTCCTTGCAAAGGAGGCTTTGATAAGAGGACATTATGTCCTCTGCTGATCACTTGCTGTCAATGACTATAAAGGAGCTTTCTTCAATTCATTCTACATTAAACGGTGACTTCTAAGAAATTGTTACCTTGTTTCTTACTAGAAATGCTTCTTGAATCAGTCTATTTTTTCTCTCTTAAATGCAATGTGTTCTTAGCACTTTGCATTTATATGACACTTTTCATCTGAGACTTTCAAATTGCAGTGTGTTATAATTTTGTTGGAAGTATGAAAATTTTACCTGAAATACGTGTCCCTGAAAGGAGGTTGGAGTCAGCTGGATGTCAGTTTATTTTCCCAATAACTAGCAACAGGACAAGGAAATTGTCTGAAATTGCACCAGGGGAAGCTTAGATTGGATATTGGGAAAAATTTCTTTCCAAAAAGGGTTGTCAAGCACTGAACAGGCTGCCCAGAGAAGTGCTGGAGTCACTATCCCTGAAAATATTTAAGAGACATGTAGATGTGACACTCGGTATGGTTTAGAGTTGGACTCAGCAGTGCTGGATTTGCAGTTGGACTCAGTGGTCTTAGAGGTTTCTTCCAACCTAAACGATTCTATGTTTTTAATTAGACTAAACAAACAGTAACAAAATCATGGCCCTGAGTCTGCAGGCTGATCCCACTGATTCAACCCAGCTCTCTCATGAATTCTTTGTGAAACAGACTCTAACTTCAGATGCCTTTCTTCTGGAAATGAAGGAGCTCAGCTGCACCACATGATTAGTTTTCAAGCAAATAACTTTTTGGCTATCAATGGAAGGAGCCCAGGAGGAATGACCTGCAGGTGTGGAGGAAAATTTAACTTCCCAACCATGCAGTACTAACTCTTTGTTCTGCTGATGCAGGATTAGAGCTCAATGGGAAAGAAAAAGATCAATGACATTTAAAGCTTTGTCTTTACTGGGGTAGGATTTTTATGTTCTCAGCATCCATAACTGGGACCAGATTTTTCAGTACTACTCCAGTCCCACTAGATCCTTAAGTACATACTTGACATTAAAAACAGCTCAACACCAAATGTAGTGAATACCTGAAAATCCATCCACTTATTTGTATAATTAAGTTCTCTTTCCAGAAATATAGGTCTGTATTTTTTAACACCATCTTAATAACCCAAAATAACACATAAAATGTGTAGTGTGGGTGATATTTCTTTGAACCTAAAATAGTGGCAATTAACAGTGTCTGCTCACTGTTGTGGAAATTCCATTAGCAAAAATCCCAAAATAAACTCAACTGAAGTAAGCAAACTGGTTGAGACAGAATTAGAAATTGCTCAAAATGTTTCACAAGATGTTATAGAAACTTAAAGCACAAAAATCTTCAACATTTAACAACATTCTTTTATTATTACTTCATATTTCTGATTTCTGGAATTTGGATAGATCTGAATATATGACCTTAAACATAAAGATTTTATCCCCTAGTTTTCTATCTTCTAACAAACTTGCTAAACAAAGGCTGGAGTGTTTTTCGCTTTGGCCAAAAGAAAAAACTGTCTATGGCTGTCTTAGAATAGATCTGTTAAAGTGCTTGCATTTGGGAGTATACATATATATATATATTTGAAGGAGATTAATTTAATAGATCATGACTCATAATATGGTTAGTACTCAGGGGTTCCATTGATATAATTCTTAGATTGAAAACATAATTATGCAAGCAAATTTGAACGCTTTCATGATAGTACAGTGCTTTCTGGTCTCCATGGCTTTGAATTCTTCTGGACACAAGTGAGTGCTGTAGAATTTTTCCCTCCAGCCTCTCTCTGAGTGCTGAAGAGGTGGGATGCCCCTGAAAGCATTGCTGACATGACACTTGGATCTCCTGATGTGGCAAACCTCCTGCTTTGCAAATATCACTTGTTTCACCTGAGTAGGAGAGGCAGCAGCACTGTAATGGCACAGTTTATCATAGCTCACAGAGCTGAGAGCCCCTGAAGAACACTTTGCCATGTTGATATTCAAGCCCAGTGATCACCAGCACTGTGGAAACAGCCTGGTTGGATGCTGCAAATGCTGCAAACATGCCTCCACTGCTTATGTGATTCTTTATGTGATGAAGGACAGTTTATTTTGAGTTTTGTATTCCAATGAAAAAGTCCATTAGTAAATTTTCCATTTTGAGGGACTCAGAAGTTCTGGGGATTTTTGCTTTTTTGCTTTGTCTTGTTTTGAAGATATAATGAGGTCTTTACACTGGAAGCCTGCAGCAGGCCTGTTATGCTGTGATTAATGTCACTGTATAATTCTGACAAGCTGAAGCCCTCCCAGGGTGCTCATTCATCATGGATCTCTCTATAGCTCTTATTTATTTATTGAACAACATGTAAGCACAGTTCCCTTTTTTGTTTAATGTATCAGCATTTCAGTGTATGTGGACTTCAAGGTTTCAGTTTTGTTGACAATAATGAGATCATCCAGACAATTATTGTTTGATTTTCACTTCACTAGTGAGGAAGATTAAAGAAGAGTTAAGGAGCTTTGTCTGTTTCCTGTTACCCATTTACTGAGGGGGAAGAAAAACGAACTGTTTAAAATGTATAAATTATGAGACTCACACTCAAACAGTACACGAGGAGACTGCACACCATTAGTTCATTGGGCTTGTGAATGGGTCAAGCTGGCTTCCTGCTTACCTAAACCATGATTTGGACCCTCACTTAAACAGTGTGAGGTTAAGGGCCAGCCAGATCCTACACATGTACCATGTTCAGCTCATGCACCATCAAGTTCTTCCAGTGTAGGAATTCCTTGCTTTCAGAAGACGGATCTGTACCCAAGGGCATCCTGGTTCCTGCAGGCTCCCTGCACTGCCATCTTTCATTTGGAGAGTAAAAGTAGATGAGAAACTGAACATGAACTTGTAACAGGATGCCACACAAAGTTTCAAAATAATGGATGTGCAGTGTCATAGTCCACGCTGGAAATAAAGACACTGGTTATGTTCTTTAGTGAGCTGGAAACTGCTCAGATAAGTGATGTACAAGAGTCTGAAGAGAAACTGATTCCCAGTACAGAATACTACCCCTCCAAGAGAAAGTACTGGGGCGGACACTTTAAGATCAGACAAAAATATCAAGAAGTTGGAGGGAAATCAGGAAAGAGCCACAAACATGATTAAAGAGCACAGAAAGATGATGACAAGAAAAGATGAAAAGGACTAGATGTGTATAGCTATATGGTGATTAAGAAGGCACATAGTCTACAGCTAATTGAAGGGTATAAATGTAAAGGAAGGAGTGTAACTGTCTGGGGTGTTATGAGGGCTCGTAACTGGGAGTAGCTGGATGAAATTAATCAAACAAAAATTTAGGCAGGGAAATTTCCGAACAGCAGACCATATGTTCCCTTCTGGCAGAAAAACGTGTGAAGGGGAACAAAACACTCTGAAAGCCATGTGGCTTTTGAAGTGCAGCTGTTGTTCCACATTCTCCCCTGTTCTGTGAAACTAAGGGCCAGGGCCAGGTTTCTGAAGTGCACATACTATCAACACAAGTGTTAGAAAAACCAGGAAATCACTGGTTAAGCTCATCCACCCCTTGAAGTCCCAGTTACAAGTTTTACCCAAGCCTTTCAACCTTGCCCATTTTTACTTCCCACAGATCTCCTCCCTCCACCCAAACCTTGACTCCCACTGAGATAGAGTGTTTAAAACTGTGTTTTTGTTTTGTTGGGAAAGCTGATTAAGGCTTTGAAGTATATGACTAACGTGGGGACAGTTCAGGATATGTTCAAGTATGCAGTATTGATGGTATTGAAGGCTGGATAAGGAAAGGAGTTGCATGGTGTTTAATGGTGTAACAATATTTAATACTAGTCCTAATATGTAAGTTTAGTACCTCCTTGCCCTTCAACAGCTAATGTGTGTGGCTGAAATTACCACATTGTATGGAGGACAAAATTCTTATTGGCTTCTGGTTAGCAGGTAGGAGTGCTGTAAAGAAAGAAATGTATTTTTATACCTCGCCTAGGCTAAGAACTCAGGGTTATTCTGTCTTTCTGAATAATGTAAATACAGGTTGTAGGTTTGAGGTTTTGTTGTTTTGTTTGGGTTTCTTTTCTGTGTGGTGTCAGCTTGTTGGTTTTAGTTGTGGTGATGATGGTGGTGGTGTTGTTTTACAATTTAAGGAAGACCACAAACATTTTGACAAACTTAAGAATAACTCCTGCTTTTTGATGTGATTCTCAACCTTATGTAGTTCCCAATGCCCTCCAAATTGCCCCCCAAATGCTTCCTAACTTCCCCTTGTTCCACACTCCCACAGCTGCACTCCAGATTGTCCAGTGAAGAATTACTCTGCCTCGTCTGAGGACTAAATACAATCATTCACATACTTAAGCAAGACTGAAATCTATTTGTTTAAATGCATGTCTCAATATTAATTATACAGTCATTCTTGATTTCTCCTCAGTTAAAGCTCACAAAACAGAGTATGTCATGAAGTGTTTTGATTTTTCTATTTGCATTTTGTGAGGGTAACATTTTGTTCAAAAAAGTTCTCCTGTTTCTAGATTTTGAAGAGATTGGTTAAAGGCAAGTGAGGAGGTCAAAGGAGTTTGAAGGAGTTCAGAGTATTCCAACTTGAAGTCTTTTAAGAAATATATGGAATTTACATCTTCCATTAAAACAATTATTTTAAATTAAATCTACTGCTGGTATAAAGAGGTAATTTTTGGTTACTTATAGGACCCATCAGTTTGATTTACAGCTGTTCTGAGTAGTCTTCATGCCTTCCATTAGACTGTGAAAGCTACAGGCTGTCTAAGCATTGTTGGTGATAACTCCTGACAATGGTAATTGCTCTGTTTTATAAACAGAGACAATCAGTAGCTTTGAGTTTTCTTTCATCAATATATGCATGTAAATAACAGCATATCAATGAGAGCATAGCAACAGGTCTGGGGTTTTTAATGTTCATTTTAATATTCTCAAACACCAAGCAGTAAAAGAAATAGACCTGCACCCAAACTGAATTAAAATTTCATCAAAAGCACAAAGGCAAGAGAATTCTGAATTAACTGAACCTTTGCCTCCTGCTGTGTATCTAGATGTTGCTGGAGTTGCCTAACCTTGATTAGTGTCGACACCAAAGGCTATATGTTATTGCAGATCAACTTGCACAATTACTGCTGACATCTTTAATCTGGCTTTTTAAGCAGAAAAAAGGTATTACAGTCTTGTGTTTAGAAGCAGGAGCTAGACAAATGCAGGACCGAAGTGATGTGCCCATTTTTAACAGGAACAGTAAATTAACCACTGTAAAATTTACCTAGGGACACGGTGGTTTATCCTTCACTTGAAGTCTTTGTATTAAGACTAGGTATCTTTTTTAAAAAGGCTTGCTGTAGATCAAACAAAAAGAATGGTTTTGATACAGAAATTAGTGGTATTTTAGCCTATGTTACCCAGGAGATCAAATGCAATAGTTATAATAGCTTATTTTGGTTGCAACATCGAGTGATTCAGTAAGAGAATTATGTATTCAGCAAAATACCTGTAGACAAATACTGAGATATTTGGCTTCAATTTATTTGCTATTTATATAAGATATATTATCTCCAGCATTTTCTGTGGAGAATAGCGGTGTATAGATTTAAAAAAATAATTTAAGACTTGCTGTTTCACCTACTTTATTTCAGTAAATTGAAAGATTTCATGATTGTGTTACCATGTGAAGTTTTTCCAAACAAAAAATGATCTCACAATTCTAATAATTTCTATTGCATTGTCAAGATTTTCTATACTTCTAAAAACTGCTTTAAAATATGCTCACACTCATAATGAGGTATTTAATTTCCCATTTCACAGGACAGCTTAACAGAGAGGTTTGATTACTCTCCAGACAGAAAATTTGCAGAGAGCATGCATACTGTATGTAAGGGCTTTTACTATTATTTAATTTTTTTTTTTTTTAGTAATAAATAAAATGACTGAAGTAAATTTGCTTAACAAAGCAGGCTGGAACTTGGTGGCTGGGACTCACCTTAATAGGTTTCTGAGGTGACTTTTTAATTCGTTGCAGTTCTTGAGCTATTGAAAATAATAAAAAAAAAAAGAATAAATTATGTCTTTTAAAAGCACTAACAAAAAACTCATGTCTAATGACTTCATGGAATGATTTCAAAGTAACATTGCCTCTGGTGGAAAAATGGGAGCCGCCTGCTTTCCAAATGGGCTGCACCTGTGCAGCTCTCATAGAGGTTAAAAACATATCAAAGAGTTTCATCTGTGCAGGGCCTTCTGGGACAGACTAAATGGATTCAGGGGTTGGAGGGGGATCAGCACTCCTGGCATCTTACACTGTGTTACTGTTGGTCCTTGTTTCCTGTTAATTGTGATACTGCCAGGGAAAAACATTTTTTTTTCCCAGTCTCATATAAATAAATTTTAAAAAAAGATTCTGCCTGCAGGCATGGGATCTGATGCCTTTTCTTACTGCAGAGATGCAGTCATCTGGTTTTAGTGCTCAACATCTAATAGCTGGCACATGGACAGAGCACAGTGTTCTGTGCAGCTCCCCCAGTTCTCATAACCAGCCACTGAGATGCATTACCTCAGCAGGTGTACGAGTGTCTGCCCACCTCACTCTGAGGAACTGAAGACGTATGGCTGTGGCCTCTCACATAAAAATTTTAATAAAATTATTATTGCACAAAACCGGTTACATTCCCATTCTACCAAATGGCCAGTGTCCTTGGGGAAGCACATGGGGTGAGACTGTTTTGCAGTGCTGTAAAACTAACTGAAGAATGCCAAAATGAATGATAAAACCCAAATTACTTAAGTCTTACATATGTGTATGCTTTTAAGGATGTTTTTCTTCAGGATTTTAGCTGTATGCTGAATGCATGTGGCTTTTTCCTGGGTTTTGTCTTCCTATCATTATTCTATGTGCTCAAATTAACTTAATTGGGAGAAATCAGACAGTGGAAAATTTATTATTGGCCAGGTTTGTTTGTACGTTTCTTAAAAAATACATTCAACAAAGGGAAGCTGATGTACAACTGCCACCATGTTCCACATCTACCATTAATAGCAAGGTTTGGATAGGATGTGTCAATAAGAAGCTGTTGGAACTAAAAGATGCTGACAGCAGCAGGGAGCTGGTAACATCCCCTGACAGAGCTAAGAAGAGCACATATTTGTAAGTATGTGTTTAAATTTCAGAGTAGTTCCTCGCACTACAAACTAGAAATTCCAGTAGTGCATTTAACACCATTGTCCTCACCAGCTGCTGTATTTTTATTAAGAAAATCAGAAGAAGCAGCATTTGTGTTGGTACATCTGTTTCTATGTCAGGTGATATCTAGGAAGGCTGAGTGAGTAATGCCTCTAGAAACTTTAATGTTTGTAATTGTATTTATTTATTTTTAGACAGGCCTACCCTTGTTCCATTCTTTGTAATCTGCTTAATTTCAGGAAGCAGAGCCTTTCAATTGTATAGCTGCAGGAGAATTACAAGTCTATTTTATGGAAATATTGGCATATAATGTTCCTAGTTAGAAGAATGGTCTTGAGATCATTCATTCCCTGGAACATGAGCACTACGTATACAAATAAGCCTGCAAAGGAAAAGGCTCCAATCTTGCAAGCTTAATGAGACTGGAAGGTGGAAAGAATGGAGAGCTGCCACCTGGTCAAGGCTGTCTTTGAACAGAGATGTTTTCCTGCAGTGCTGCTTAAATCTGTAATATCTGAATTGCCATGGCTGTGATGCATGGCTCAGAAAGACAAATATCTAGGCTCCAGTGCAGCTAAGCCCGAAAAGTCCAACTGAAACTGAGGACCATTAAACATTCAATTCATTACAAATGAATAATCTTGAGCTCAGGGTCAACATTTTATGTGTGTAAAAGATCAGAGGTAGCAATAAGGTAGAAATCCTAACATTGCAGAAATCACAGTTATTGCCCTTTTTCCTAAGATTAGCGCTGACACACTATGGTGTATGTTAGAGAACATCCACGACTTGTTCAACTGAGCTGCCACAATGCTGGGTGCTCAGAGGCCACTGTGTATAATTCCAGAGAGCAGGAGCTCTGGAATCACATGGGGTACTTGCAGAAATCATCAGATTTCGCTACAACTTATCCTCTGCCTGCTGAGATTTTTAGCTGTGAAGGAAACCAGTAAACTGACTAAATATTCCTACCAGGATGCCTCTGGGTAGGGTGATTTCAGCTGGAAAGTTCACCATGGTTGCTGAGTACTTAAAGAGTCTCCAATGCAAGGTAGGTGCTATTGTCTATCTGTATTATGAAGCCTTTCACTGCCCCAGCTGTCTTTACTCACTGTTTGCATGCCCCTCTTTCACACCTATGTTCTAGCTAAGACAGGACAAATTGTGTGAAGCTTACAATACAGAAGCATGGACTTGTGTAGAGTGAAAGCAGCTGAGCTTCAGGCTGTGAAAGAAATGGTAAATTCTGTGTCATTATTAGAGGAAGACTATTTTTCATGTGCAAGTAAAGACTATTTATAACTGTCAAATATTTGTCCCAAATCTACAGAGTTAAAAATTAGAGATGGTCATATCCTTTGTAAGTGGAAGAAATGTCATAATGCCTTCCAATTTATATCTGTCAGTATGAATACATTTTGAAGATAATTTTAGGTCATGAAATTTGTAACTGAAATGGTGAAAGCTATTTAAGCTTTTGCAGTTTCTTTAGACCTCAGTGGATATAATAGAATTATTAAAGCTGGAAAAGACCTCCAAGATGATCAAGTTCAACCTTTAACCAAAGACCACCTTGTCAACTAAACCACAGCACTCAGTGCCATCTCCAGTTGTTTCCTGAACACTTCCAGTCATAGTGACTCCACCACTTCCCTGGGCAGTCTGTTCCAGTGCTCAACCACCCATTCAGTGAAAAAAATCCTCCTGATGTCTGACCTGAACCTGGCACAGCTTTTGATGCAGGCCAGGATGTTGTCGACTGTATACACTTGTCATGCTCAGAAAGTATTTTCTTCTCTTTTTTATCTAGTGGACTCTCCTCACTCATACAGAGTTAAAAAGGGGAAAGAAAGGCAATTGTTTAAAATGTATAAATTGTGGGACTCTATGTTACATTCAGGCAATATGTGAGGAGTCTGTGTGCCGTTAAGAATTCTGAGTAAGGTAAACTGGCCTGTGCACTGAGTCAGCTTCTTACTTAGGACATGATTTGATGGTTAAGATGCATCTTAGTATATGTTCAATGTGCTTGTCCAGTCCACACACCGAGAAGCTCATTAGTGTCAACTTTCTTCCCAAAAATAATTAGTATAAGGGATCTGTATACAATTCTCCCCTCTTGATAAGGTCACCATTTAGGTCTTAAATGAGGGGGAAGGTGGTCCAATTAAAAAGCAAATGCTTGTGCAGAAAGAGGTTTTTTACTCAAAAAAGCAGTATACTTGCTAAAAAAGTCAGTCAAATCAACCAGAAATAAAGTAGAAAATCTTTCCTGTTTTGAGTGCAATTCAGATTTTTATGTTTGCCTAGAAACAGCTCTAGACAACACCTGGTTTTCATTTGCCAGCACCTGGTCAGCAGTTTGAAACAGTTTGAAATCTGTTTCTACCTCTGTGTCTTTCTCTGTATTGTCCTAAATATATTTCATAATACTCTGATTACAGGCCTATGTGTTAGCACTTTGTATTAATGCACACAATTGTTATGCTTTAATGTTCTACTAGTAAGACATTCCTTATAGGAGAGATGGAATTTTTAAATCTCCAAGAAATACTTCAAAACAACTGAGCTTTCGTGGCCTGTAGCCTTGTCCTCCATTGGAGCAGTATCCTGGATGAAGAAGCTTGAGAAGGGGGTGTACTATGCCTCCTGCAAAGGGAATTCTTGAAGTTTCTGAATTTGTTGCAGATCAGACAAACCCCACAGTTAATTGTCAGCCATTGATCTAATCTGCAACATCAGGCACATTAACAGAGTGCCACCCATGATGGATCAGACAAAGTGACTGAGTTAGAGATCCCATTCCTGAATAGCTTACTTCATTTGTTACACTCATTTTTATTACTGAAGTATGTTGAAAACTTTGCCTTTATAAGGCAAGTTGGTACAGTGTTAAACACAATCTACAGGACAAATTCAGAGTTATGTTTGTTAGCATTTAGGAAAGGCTGTATAGTAAATCCCTTCATCTCTCTTTTTCTTGGCTTTTGCCTCTGGTTGTGAGGGTATGATATTTCAGGCTCCCCGATAATGCCAAACAGGATAAAAAAGAGGTTGCTGCTTGAAGAAATTCAGGAATAAAAAGAATCTCTAAAAGACCTATATGAAATACTGTGCTCCTTATTTTAATAGTGTTTCTTAACTAACTTTATCATACTACAATCATGTGTTATCTACTCATCAGTAGCCTGTGAAAAAGGTGCATTGTGGTGCCTGCTCTGGGCACTCATTTCCCATTATGACCTGCTCCCTTTTATCCATCGCTCTTGCCTTTTACAGTAAGCGTGCCACTAGACGTGCTGAGATATGTAAAGAATATTTGCACTGTATTTGAACTCTGACTTGGGTGTTTAGAGACTAACTTAAGCTTTGTTCTTCTCACTTCTTACAGGGCTTAAACTACAGTATGTGATGTTTTAAATCTGGTCCCTGAGCCAAGTAGTTTCCTCCCTAGAACATGCGTTAGGCATCAGCTCTCGCCCGTCATTTGCTGGGATTGATAATGTGCCAAGTCTTGAAGTCTTAACTCAGTTCTTACTCTGACAAGACTCCCATGGAAATCAATGGAAGTTTTGCCTGATTAAATACTTCTGGATTCTTCTCCAAAACACTTGGCTTATTTGTATCAGGCACATTTGGAAAAATCCAACATTTTAGCCCCTGTAAAGTAGGTTTATCAAAATCTTAACTGATGGAGGACACACTGAAAGCAAAATACCCAGGGGCCTGTTTTCTGGCAGTGGAGCACTGCTTATGTTTGAAAATCAACCCAAAACAAACTCAATACCTTGTCTAAAAAGCAGTTAAATTTATCTGGAGTTGAGCTTAAAAACTTTGTAAGTAAAACTTACACTTATTCACATATGAACAATATGAGATGACAGTGGGTTCTTCCATTGTATGGTGACTGATGAATGACTTACATCATTCAGAGCTGCTTTAAGATTACTGATGAGACTCTATAAAGTTTTAGTCCTTTTTGTGAAAATTAGAAAAATTAACTGGGCGATAGATTCATACAGAAAAATGTACAATAGTTTAGTAAACATTTCATTGAAATCAGTTTCAATGAATACCAGCAAAATACTTCAGGATTAACATAATTACCAAAAATAAACAAATACTAACTTTAATGAGCAACTTTTAATGTATGAGTATAATCCAAATCTTATTTTTTAAACATGCTTAAGTGTTCATGAAACTTGGCATGCTTTATGTCATCCAATACCTGTTGCTTTGAAAACAATATGTATTTTGCATCTGGAGAAATAGGACATCTGAGAGGTATAGGGAAAAGTAATGTCTATACATTCTCCATCAGTCTGCCATGGAGTAAATCTACTTAAGACACGTAAAACTTCCACTTGTTGGTGAAGCAAAGAAGTGAAACACAATTTTGAGACATAGTAAAAAGTAACAGCACATGAACCTAAATAAGATGTAATTTTTAAATTTATTCTACTAAATCTGTGCCACACTGGAATACGAGAATTCTGATGTGTACCCCTCAGTCCTGGTGGTATGAGCATCCCAGTCAGGCTCTGCAGTTCTATAGGACGGTGTGCCTCTGCTGGGTCTTCATTTGGAGCAGGAGTGCACCCTGGTATAAGCACCCAGGTGTGTGTCCTGGTGCCACTGCAGAGTGTCCTTGTCCTGCAGTGCAGACACAGCGTGTTCACAACAGCTCTGCCACTGGGGACCAAGACCAGCTTGTGATTCTTTTCATTGCCTGGAGAGATGTGTCAAAGGAGTAGGGCCCTGGATTTTTGGAAGAAAGCACAACATGTTTCTCTCCAAAATCCTTCTCCAGCTGTCCAGGAACTGCAGAGTGAGATTGTGAGATTATGTCTGCACTGTGACACAAAGAGTTGCTAAAGCCTACTGAACCCTATGACTCATGCTTGCTTTCCCAATGACTATTAGCCCAGCTGCACTTTTGACTTAAAGCATCCACATGTTTGGGTAGGGTTGGCTTGTGCTATCTCTTGGCAGACTGTTTTGTAGCATGCATGGTTTGCTTTTGTCTAGCTCATGCAGACTTATGAACAATAGCTTGGGTCCGTGTTAAAATACCAGGCACATTTTAGCACCTGTAAGGTGTTTGCTGCTCCAAGTCCTGCCTTTTATTTTCCTCTCTTTTAATATCAGATAAAGCTTATGATCTTAGAGCTGATTTACTGTTGCTGTGTAATGTGCACAGATGTTAGGTTTTCTTGTGCCTCTCAGAAGTACAGAGTTTGGGCTGAGACAGGTTCTTGACATGGGCATGAGGTTTTCACTATGAACTGGTGGTGGGCCAAGCCCTGATAAAAACAAAGCTGCCTTTTTGGCTGTGTGCTGTGACAGAACACATGAAGGGTAAAAGCAAAGCAGAGCTGGATGGGGCAGGGGAGGCATTCTCTAGGATGGGAGCTGCTGAGTTCAGGATGCAACAGGGCAAGAGCTCAGTGTGCTGTCTGCAGATCGTTGTTCCCTGTCCCTACAAGAGCAAGTTGGGAGGAAAACTGCCTCCAGTCACCTTGCAGCTGTGTTTGGAACCAGATTGCACTGCAGGCTATGAATGCTTCTTCCTTTGGTTCCTGAATGGTCAATTAGCAAGGGGACAGGACAGATATATGTCAGGACAGATGCAAGAGTAATGAACTGTTCTCCAGACTCTCAATGTTTCTTTGCAAAGAGGGTAGTCCTGAGGTCTCTAAAAATCTGAGTGTGATTGCACTATGCAGTATGAACAAAGCAACCTTTGAAGCAGGGTGACATATTAAAGTTTTAATTCTATTTTTTTTACCAGTTCATTTTTCTTTTTACTTTCCTCTCTAATACCTCTGTGGAGCTCTGCTTTCACAGGGCCTATGGATGCTCCACACAGGCAAGCATCACTTCCAGCCAAAACAGAAAAAGTTAAAAAGCTTTTTGCTACTTTCATTCTCTGAATCTCTTGGAGTGAGTCTGTTTTATCTTCTCTGCCTTTCAGTTTGTATGCTCTTTTAGCAGAAACTGTTGGCCTGATTCTGATCTTATCTGAGGTGTGTAAATCAGAACAAAGCCCAGTGGTTTTGAGTGAAATACTGGAGCAAACACCTTGCTATGGTGTATGGCATTGTGTACTGCCAAGAATTCCAGTCGGATTTGCAGCAAAAGGGAATTCTTAACTAGGTTCAGTTTATACAAAGGGCAGTTTGTTGCTACAAAGGGAGTTAAATAGAATGACTCAACACTGAAACAAAAGTGGAGGGTAAGGATCACAGTAGTGGGTTTTAAAGGCATTTATTGGAAAGTCTACAGAAGGAAAAATTGAAAAAGCTGCTAAGAGATAGTTCAGCACCAGCATGAACAGTCAGTATAGAGACTTTTTTTCTGGAACATACTAAGCTTGTATTTCAACCAAGGTCTAGTTATTATTCTTTCACTTGCTATTATAACTACACTTGAACTCTTGGAAAGCAATGGTCAGATGGTGGCACCAGACTGAAGGGAGGACAACCATAGCAATACAGTCAGCATAAGTAAAAGCATCATTTTAAGAGGAGAGTTTTTAATTTTCAGGTTCAGTGTTCTGACCAGCTTTCAACATTAATATAGAAGAAACCAAAGAGGATTTTAAAGTGGTTAGTGGTTTGGACTGATACAGCAATGTTTTTCTTGATAATATCTTTGCAATTTGCCTTTGGTCTTAAAAGTGGGCAAGAGCTTGTCTTTTAGGGGAAAAATAAATTATTTCCAAATTTCTTTCTTTGCACTGTTGCAGTCAGTCTTTATGTATATATATAGATTAACCTGTCAATCTATAATATATTATGATATCTATATTGCTGCACATCCTGGATGAGCTGGCCTATTTTGGAGTGTCTTCACATGAGAAATTACAATACTAGAAGTCTAGTGGAAAGACTTCATTGTGATAGTCCTAATGGTAAACTTTATTATGCACAGAAATTCTCATAGGGTGTTAACATTTGCTATCTCAACAGTTTCCCTGAACTCTAAAGTCTGAAAACATCCTTGAGATCCATTGCCACTGAAATTGCATAAATCATTGAGAGAAGCCGTGCATCTTAGTCTCACTTGCTTCCAATAAAATATTGCTAAAACTGGGAGAGCTTGATTTGCTTCACTTCAAGTGAAGAAAGCACTTTTTCATAATTCATAAGTCAACTGCAGCTCTTTCCACCATGGAATTTTGTGGAAACCAAATAGATTCCAGAAGGGATTAAATCTATACCTAATTAAGCACCGCTGCTGGGTTGCAGACTCAGCGTTCCTAAATTTCCACTTGTTGGAATCAGGAAGGATGATGGAGTCAATCTGTGCATGCCTTGCTCTTCCCTTAGCAGCTTGTAGTTCTCAGAAAAATGACACTGAATCATTAACTTGACAAAGTGTTGCAGACCCCAAATACTCACAGGACTCTTCCTGGAGATGCACAGTGAAAGGCTGAGAAGCAGTGGCCACAGGTTGCACCAAAGGAAATTCTGAACAGATATAAAATTTACAAGGGTTTGGACTAGATGACCTCAAGAGTTCCTTCCAATCAAGTTTAATAAATAAATCTGTGATTATCAGATAGCAAGGAACTTGGCAGTATGTCCAAATCACCCCTATTGCAGGAACTGTCCCCTTTCTGTCTCTTCAGTGTTTTGCACAAGTTGATGAAACTCCTTTAAAGAAGTTAGGGTCAGTGAAAAAAAGTAATCTAGGGAGTTTTCCAGCTTCAGCTTCTGTGCACTGCTCTATTTCTCTCTGGGGTTAGATCCAGTCTTTGTAATTGAGATGGCAGCTACATCTCCCGGTTTTCCTCTTTGCACAGGACTAAGGATCATCAATCCAGACCCTGTGTCCTTTGACCCACACAGCTGGGATCCTCCAGCTGAAGAGACATCTCTCTGCCCTCCAGTAACTTATGAGTAATAACAGTTTATGACACTCTATAAATCAAGTGATATCTAACTACATATACTTGCAAAAATAAGACTTCAGTAAGCCTACCAGAAAGAGATTAGGACTTTTTCATTAGCTTCCTTGCTTTGTCTCTGCACAAACATTGAAACTAAATTCCTTTTCTATTCACTATGCCTTCTCTTCCTTGACTATCACACCAAGGATCCCGTCCTGCCTGCCAATCCTCCATCACAGCAGTCACTCTTACCTCATTAGACAGCTGGATGAACTCTGCTTTGCTGAAAGAGAACCCCTAACCTCAAGGTTCTGCAAAAATGCAGACATCAAAATGTCTGCATGGGGAAAAGCCCCATCAATTAAACATGGTTGTTTGTTTGTTTCTTTGATTCTTAAAGCTGCACTATGGTTTGCAGAACCTAAAATGTTCCCTTAATATTGTTCACCCCTGAAATATTTTACTCTTGAATTTTTTTTTTCAATTGTTTTTATTCAAGCATGTATAAGCTAGGATTATTATAGGGATGTTTACTTGAAATGAATGTTTAATTTCAATACAAGTCTAAATGTTAAAATTTGTTTTCTTTTACCTAGCTCATCACCTTATTGGCAGTTCACAAAATGCAGGAATCTATTTGCAGTACTTTAGTTCATAAACTTTTTGTTTTGGAAGTCTTAAATACTGCAATCTGTACTTGAATCACCGGAATATCATCAGTCTGTACTTTCTACATCTGCCGTGTCCCCCCTTGCTGATTTCTGGTTGATGTAATTTTCTTTCCAATGAGCAATTGATCCCTTGGTCCCTTGTTTCCTGTATGAGAAGTGACCCCCGTGATGCCCACCCTCCCTCCCAGCCTGGCAGAGCTCCCTGCCCGTGGTGGGCAGCACTTCTCTCTCACAGCAATTTGCCTTCACAGGAATTTCTCTCATAACCAACACTGGTTGCAAGAGAACAGACTGGGCTCTCCCCTGTGGGTATAGAGCCACTAGTTTTGTTTTGATTTATTGTTTGGGTTTCTTTGTGTGTCTGTGTTCTACATATTTGGCCTTGTCAACCGTGTTTACTCTAGAGTAGAAAAAGAGAAGCTGGTCAGAAAATGACACAGCTGAGCAGCTGTTGAACTGCTGGTTGTATCGTTCCTTAACTTGGTTTTCAGCTCACATTCAGAAAGCTGAAACTTGATATTCTTACTTTAGAGGCACGAGGAGAACTTCTGATTTGAAGTGTATGTTCTTCATATCTAATTATTTATTTGTGATATTCATCTTGAGATTTCAAGAGGAAGGTTAAATTGGAGTTTTATTTTATAGCTGGCTCTAGGCTTTATGTGTGCTGTGCATACTCACCATGGCATGGACCTTTCCTGTACCAGGGAAGTTGTGAGCTCTTCCACAGCCCAAGGTGCAAACTCCAGCTTTCGGTGCTCATTGTCAGAGTGTACCAGCATTTCTGCCTTCTCTGCCTCTTTCAAGAAGAAGTTAGTCAGTCAGAGAAGGCTGCCAGAGAGTGGGGGACATCAGAATAGAAAAAATACCACTCTGAAAATATCATCTTAATGTTGTGTCCTAGTGTTAAAATTCATGTAAGTAGCTGTCAGTGTGTGCAGAACTGGAGCTAAAGCTGTTTGTGTGCTGTGTAACATAGCAGGGGAGCCTTTTGATTTACTGAGCAGCTTTGTCTAGATCCATAGCTGCTCCTTTGCATGCTTAATATTATCTTTACAGTTCTAAGAACAGATAAGCTGTTCTGACCCTCAACAGGATCATCAGATAAATCTTCTTAACAGCTATTATACTGATTATTTTTTAAATAGCAAATGCACTCACAATTCTGCATTAACATTGGGATTATTTTCAAGATACAAACACCCTCAGAAGAAGTAAATAGAACTTTTTTCCCAATTTGTTAACTTTATATCATCAAATATAATCTGGCAATAAGTTTGTGTGCTCTGATCATGCTCTCAAGATCAGTTATTATGCCCCTATAGTTATAGGCTGTCATTGGCTGGGTACACCAGAGACTCTGAAGTGCTTTGTGGGTATCAGCATTTTGCATACTTGCTGCATTGCTTCCAAGCTTGGTAAGTGTCCAGCAATGATAAATGGGTAATTTGTGATTTTATGAAAGCATTTATATGGTTAACACTTCAGGTAAGCATGACTAACTTATTTCCAATCACCCATTTAGTGACCTACGTGAGGAGTCTTGTAAACCATAGATCCCTCTCTGTTATGACAGCATCTGCTATCTGATCATGAGCTAATATTTTCCGTTTGTTCAATAGCCCTACTTTAACATGTGACCCTCATGATAAATACCTGGATTCCAATCAGCATTACTGCTGTGAATCTGCTCATTGCTTCATCCCAAGCATGTTATCCCTGAATCCAGTATTGAACCTTCACCCTAACACATTCTAGGCTTTTAACTAGCTTAGGCAACTCCAACAATCCCTTCCACATAACTTCAGAATTTGTTTAGACATGATTCTGAGTAAGACTGTGGCACAGTGTACTGAGATTATCTAACAGCAGAGTTCATTAGTACAGATGACTGTTTTTTACTATTTACCTCCAACTGGTTTTCCCTTTCTTTCCATCATGCTCTATGGAAAGATGAGCTCATGCTCTATATTCTGGAATAATAATTTCTCTATATTTGGAATAATTATAAGCTATTCTTTAAGATTCATAGATGTTTTTAAGGAATACAGCAAATGCAGGCAGGGCAAGATGGCATTGTACAGGAAAATGAATGTTGCATGGGTAGTGTGAGCTGTTTTAAAAGGGTCTGTTAGGCTGTAATTAGGCTTAGCATGTGGGTTCTTTTCCCATGACAAAAACAGGACCTAAAGAATTGTATCTGAATCACTATTGTCACTTCATATGGCTAAAACTTTTGGGAAGGCTTTGAAAATAAGAGGGAAATGGAGGTTACTTGACTGTAAAGCAAGTGATGTGTTAGCCCCTTGATAGAGGCCCCATATTGTGAGGTGTTAGCCCCTTGAGAGAGGCCCCATTTTGTAACAACTCTTTTATGTCTGAGCTGTGTGAATTCTTGTCTTAAAGATACAAAACTGTCCAAGTGTCCTAAAAATGTTTGTTCTAGATATAGGACTAGCAAATCAGGTGTATTTCCACCCTACATTTGTTTTTAGAGGCTCAGAATGGATACCTGCTCTCCTTTGTGAAAGGACACCTAACCTTCTATTTGCTGCAGGTCTGTATTTGCTTAGTAATCACATAATAGAATGAACAAATGGCTTAAAAAAAAAAAGATTGCAGGAAATATTAATTGTTGGTCATTTAGAAAAACTCATGATCAGGATTGTCTAAACTAAGATATAACATGGATGTTTGTCAGCTTGCACCTTAGAGATTCATAATAGCAACTGCTTCAGCCAGAGTACTTCTGTCTCTTAAAAGGCCCAGTAATAACTTGTACATTGTTCCATATCCCACATCTTTATTTCAATTTGAAATACCAGGATTTTCTTCTGTGATGGAAAAAGCATTAAGCATGATTATCTGAAGAAGAACTGCATGCTGGAGTGGAGTGCTTCATTTACCAGATGATTTCACTGTGTTCCAATACAACATCCCTCTCAGGTAAGTATTTCAGCACCCTGTAGGCTATTACTGAAAGAACAAATCCATTGTTCCAGTCAATGAAGTGGGAACTTTGTCAGTTGTATAAATTCTGGGTGTACTCATGCTTTTGATGACCAGGTTCTTCCAGGCATATTAACAGGAGTTAACAGAGGCACAAGGAGCCATCTGGTTTTTGTCTTACGTAGTTTTGTTTGGATGTCTTTACCTGATAGTTGCTCTGGTTGGGAGAGCATTTGCTAATTTTTCAGTACAGTAATAATGGACAAAGCATTATTGCCATCCCTATATGTAAGCTTGTTTGTGTTAAATCTATAAAGCTATGGCAGCAATACATGGCTTCCCCAGATCATAAATTTGTTCTCCTGAAAATTCAGTAGAAATGTCCTACTGAACTAAAATCTAGTGCCAGGAAGTACAGTACTATGGAACATGAGCATTACCTGCTCCAAAGCACCACTTGTAGGTCTGTTGCAGGCTCAGCCTCTATCACTGGCCTCTGGGCTCACTCTGTGAAGACTCAACTCGTGGGCAGACTGGAAAAGAAGCAGTCCTTGTGTATGCACTTGTATATTTTGTGTGTATGGAAGGGATGAATGACCTCCTAAAACTGCACAATCACAGTTTGCTGACCACTATAAGGGTTCCTCCTTCCCATCCAACCTATGCTGAAGTTTTCACCTTCTGACAAATTCACAAATCAGTTTCCTAGACTCTTTAAACTTCTATGTATCTGTGATTATCTGGGGACTTGGCCAGTTCTTTTTAGGGGAAAGCTTTTCATGCCAGCAGGTTTAATGACTTCATTTAATGTTTCAGTTGTTCCTATTTACTCTTTTTCTACCAACTGAATTGATTGTTGTAGAAATTGCACAGAAACATCTCTAAATACCTCAGACTTCTGCTTTCCCAGGATCAGGCTCCCAGTTGTGCTGTCTCAGCTCACAGCAACCAGCTGGCATCTTTTTCAGCTCCAGTTGCCTTCCTGTGAAGTTCGCTGCTGAGAGGAAAAGGGAAAGTGTCAAGTTCTATTAGCAAATCCACAGCCTCCTGGAATGACTGTTGCTTATTTTCTCCCCGATCTTGATCTGAAAGTCCAGATACATCTGAGTGTGTATAAACTGGTTCATTCCCTGTTTATCCTGGAAGACCTTACAAGTACTTGAATATGCCAGAAATACAAATTTCCCCATGTCCTTTGCCAGTTCAATTGGGGTCTTTTTCTTCCCTCCTGACTTGTACATCTTAGAGGTGCTGTGGCCAGTCATGCCCATGCTGGCTGGTTCCAACATATCAAGGGCTGGTCCTGGGTTGGAATTATTCCATTTTTTGGAGGGGAAAAATTTTGGAACATCACTGGTGCTAGATCAGACTAGGTGACTGCTAAAACCCTCCTGCCCTTTCTGACCCTCTTGTGAGCCATTCATTTGAGTTTGACACTGAATTGAAACAATACCACGGCTTGCACTTTGGCTGAGCTGGAACAGCAACTTGAAATCTCTGTGCTTATACTTCAGATCTCATTGCTAACACCACTAATCTCTTTTTGACCTAAGGGGCTTGCCAATTTTAGCTTGTTCCTTTTAGGAGAAGAAGTTGACTATGGAGTGAATTGTTTCTCTGGGACAAATCTGTTCAGTCACAAAGAATATGCACTGAGCCCTGTTTCCCTGAGCATTGCTGGGATTAATAACAGCACTCACAGAGCCAGGCCTTTGTCCATCCAGCCCTCTGCCCTAAAACTCTATTTCTTATCTCTTCTCAGATCATGTTGCCTGTTTGCCTTGGGTTTGTTTTTGCTGCCTTCATTTGTTCTTTCACTGCTTCTTTCACATGTTTGAAAATGCAACACAAAAATTCAGTACAAACTCCTCTGTGATTGCATTTTTGATTGAAACCAATTCAACTTCTGCCTGCAAGGATCATCCTATTCCAAAATTTTCCCAGGACTTCTTTTCTTTCAACTGTCACTTAACCAAAGGAAAACTAATGGAAATTATCTTATATTCAGGAGAATGACTTGTTTGTCTGATGCCAACCAGAGAGTTTCGGAACAAGTGTTCTCCGTTGAAGTTCACTAGAGAAAACAGACAACAAATGGAGTCACATTTTTGTGGGCATATGCTGGAAGCTGGTGTATCCCCAGAAATATATCCATTCAGGAATTAGCTGTGATTTTGGTCTTATTGTGACAAAAATCGTAGATGAATGCCTTGGAGGTGGAAGGAGTATGAATGTGTCACTCTTGTTCACCTAGTAGGAGAGAACTTGCCTCAGAACTGGATGCCTGTGACACTGAGCTGGGAGTGCCTCACTCCAGCTGGAGTGTGCTGGTTTCAGCTGGAGTAGAGTTAATTTTCTTCAGTGAGGCTGATACAGGGCTGTGTTTTGAATTTGTGCTGAAAAAACTACAGTTTCTTGGCTATCTTTGGGGAAGAAGGTGGAGGAGGATGTTCTTAACCGAGGATGTTGTGTCAAAGATTATGTCCTGGTTTTTTGCATCAGCTGAATTGCAAGTACAAAGTGAGCATGAGCATTGGATTTTCAGCTGTAGTGGATAACCTCTTAAAAGGGGTAGAAAAGAAAATGCTGTGGCTGCTCAGCCTACAACTTTGGTCATCTTTAGCTAACTTGCAAACTGATCAAATATTTGGTTTGTCTTTATTAATAATTTTAAATAATTTTTTGATGATTTCACACTAAAGAAAACAATAAATAGAAGCAGTGGCATCAGGAACACAATACAACAGTACTATTTTAGTGGTTGTAATCATATTTCATTTGACTTCTCAGTGTGAGCAGTGCTTGTCTTTCCCCCAGTGTAGGGCACTTGCTGATTGCCATGGTGTAGAGCTGGCACCTATCAGGCAGCTTCTCTGTAACTGACCAAACATAGCCTGTCCCACATTCAAATATGAAATTTTTATTTTGTCATGCATAACTGGGTCCATTCTAAATGCTCATTTTGGAGAGCTGATGGGAAAGTCAAGGTTCTGCCCATGGTAATTCAGAAATGTTGGGACCCTTAGTAGTTATTAATACAGAAAAAAGATACTCCAGAAAGGAACATATTTAGCAAGTAAAAGCAACAATGAAGGGTTTAACTGTAGAGACAATCAGGAAATATACTTTTGATCCTCAAATACAATCAATGGAAGGTGAAAAGAGAAAGAATTCTCATACAAAACTCCATTTTCTCGAGCTTTGTGCTCATATTTTCAAAGTTCTTCACATTTCTCTACTGTGAAAATTTTATTTAGGTTGAAATGCTTTCAGGGTTTATTCTCCAAAAGACGTTTTTTTCTGCTAAAAACGTTGAATAACAAATTTTAGCCTGCCTCATTTAATATTTTACGTATGTAGCTGTTACCAAGGTTGGTCATGTGTTCAGTGTACATGATGTTTCTGATGCAACCTAGAGTTTTCAAGGATTTAAATCACTCAGAAAAAAAAAAAGGAAAATTAAACCTATTTTCTGCTGGGTTTGTTGTTGCTATTTAAAAATCAAACTGAGAAATAGCACACACATTACTTGGGAAGGAGGGAATCTTTCAAAGTGTTTAAGTTTGGAATAGGTTCACCAGGATGTACCGAAGAAGTGCTGTCTGAAAATGGTATGAACAAAGGAACAGTTTTTGATGGTCCCTATGATTATTTATTTTAGTACTATTTCTCACTCAGCACTACTTCCCCTGGACTCTTATGTTCTCATTAAACATAAAGCCAGTCCTGTTTTGGAGAGCAGTATGCTTTTGGCAATCACTGTTATAAAATGTCTGTCAAATTGGTTGGAGAAAGATCTAATTTAAATAGAAAATTTAAATTATTTTTTTTAAATATAATTTGTGGGGCAGCTTTTGAAAATTCGATCTGTCCAGTAATCCAAGGCACACAGCTTTAACCAAATGCTGCTAGGGATGCTTTGAATAAGGATATTCAGATTCTAAATCATAATGGGGCTCATTGTCTTTCACCTTGTAAGTAAAGTGATTGAATCTACATGAGTAAATAAAGAAAACAAAAGGCAAATATGTTGGGGAACACAATCCTGTCATCTAGAATTCACGTGTCATCCAAACATCACAAGTACCTGTCCCCTCGCTCCTCCTGAGAGACAATTCAGACTTTATCACTGTTTCAGACCTTTGTGAAAACAACCATAAATACATGCATTTGGGTGACAATCATAAATATGTGAAATGTACTGCATACTTTGAAGTCTGTAGTTCAGTCTCTGGGAAAAAAAGAAAAAAGTTACATATAGCTTATAGAAATGTAAGAGCAAGGGAAGGAATTTGTGCTGAAGGCAAAATCTCCAACTCCATAAATGTCTGACCATTTAAACTAGGAGAATCACTGTAAGTGCTTCTTGCTTCCTCACACATCCATTCTCATACTGGATGATTTCTGCAGCCCTTTATAACCATTGTGGCAAATTGCCAGAAAAAGGATACTTTAGCTGCTCCTTATTAAGAACAGCATCTGAGGAAAATTTCTGAGAACTAGACTTTCAGCTGTATTTCTTCTACATTTTCATGTTCCTAAAAAAGAATTTTTATTGCCACCAAAGGACCTTCAGCACAAATATCTCCGGGTTTGAAAGCAAGAATGGAAAGCATTGTTTACTGATAATTTGTAAAGTTTTGTGTGAATTTTAGAGCATGTTTTCTGTACAGAGAATGTGCACATCTGCCAGCAGAATAAGGGCTCGTGTCTGAACTGCCAACAGCAATAGACTGCGCATGTATCAGGAAGGGTTTGTCAACTGCTCCCTTCTTTTAATTTGCACGGTTAGTGCTGTGAGGTTTATGCAAGGCAGCTCTCAGGGGAGGGGACTGAAAGTTCTTTGAAGTCCTTTGTGGTGGCTGTCTAATCTGGAGAAGAGGATTACTTTCTTTCTGCCAGAAGCACATGACAGTTTGGTAATTAATGAGCATCATAAAGTTCTCTTTTTCTATTAGATACCCATTAGTAAACCTGGGATGGTTGTCATTTTGGACAAAACCATGCATATCCTCATTTTATCCCAACATCAAAGGGGATCTCCTACTGTCTGATGCTGAATGCTCTAATTGTGTTTGCGTTTGGTGGAGTTGGTGCAGAATGCATCTGAAACAAGCCTTGACATAAACTGTAGGTCCTGTGATTGGACACACAGCCTGAGCCTTCCCAGAGCTAACAGCTTAAATGAGTGGTGGGTTTCTCTATTATTTTAAACCATACTGCTCTCTTCCTCTCCTGTCTGTCTGTTTATGCTATTTGTTTTCCTTTGAGAATACGGGAATTAACATACTTTCCACATCCATATCATGCTGAAAAAAGGAAAGCACTGTGTTGGGCTATTTCCCTTTCCCCTTTTGATATAGTATTACAAAAAGTCTTTCTTTAGGATTTAAGAGCATTTCAGGTATTAAAGCTCTCTTGGGTTGTCTTTTTCACATTATTCTGAAAGTACAGAATGGTTTCCTGCTCTTTATATTTGGCTCTTTTATACTGAAACAGTTGAAAAGTCCTAGTCTGTGGACTTTTTCTTTTTGAGAAAATGTCACCCTTTCTTCCAAAGGGTCCACTTTCTGAATGCAGTGTAGTTTCTTCAACTGCATTTAATCTCCTTTAGAAATAAGAAGAATGGCTAAGCAGCCTGTTTTATATATTCTGAATTTAAGATTTTTTAAAGGTCAGATGCTCATCCTATACTCAAAATCTGTGCCGAATGCAGGCTGGAAAGAACTCAAGGATCTGCAGCTGCTTTTTCTATGCACAGGGTTGGACCAGAAAGCTCCACTGTAATGAAATGTGATGGCTTCAGAGGGACTGCTCAGTTGTGAAGCCTAAAGAGGAATATACATACTTAAGATTCTTTTTGCTTTGTTTTCTCTTATATTATTTTATCTTTTTAATAGGATTATGTCTGTACTATTTGGAATATCTGATGGGCCCAGAGTTCTTGTTCAGGGTCAGGCTGGATGCTGTATGTAGTGACTGTTAACTCAGTATTAGCAAAACAAAGTATTATTAATTTTTGCATCTCATGTAGTGAAAAAGCCCTGGTGTCCTAACAAAGGAAATGTAAAAATCTGCAGTCTAAAAACACATAAAATAAAGCTGACTGGCTTTAACTGGCCCAAATGTTTAGCATAATCAGAGGCACCCTGCAGTATGGCTGTAAAGGAAACTGACAGAAATAAATGTTCTTCCTTTATAGCAAAACTGAAATAGAGACACTGAATTGCTTCTGAAATGAAAGTGTACCCTCCTCACTAAAATCTCTGGGAAGATGAACCTAGGTAAATAAAGAGTCAGATTAATCAGAATTGGAAACTATTTTTTTTAGATGATATCCTAAATCTTTAAAATAGATAAAATAATAAATATAATTACTATATTTGTTGTATCTCAGACCTGAATTTTTGATCATGTTTTTCTGAGTCATCCTTGCCCTTAAGAGATGAAAGGGAAAAGTAATACCATTGAAGATACAAAACTACTTGTAACACATAATCTCTGTATTCTCTCACATTTCAAATTGGAACTGGTCAGAAAATTTATTGCAGAACTGCTCTTCATTGCAAAATGGCAATCCACATAAATGTTTCACTTTTGACAATGCTCTATGTATTAAAATATTGGAGCAGAATATTTGAATAGACTTGAAACAGAAATTCTTTATATTTTTGGAATAGAACATTTTGACCTTGTAAAATAGCTTTTTAGCCCATTGTTTAAAATTAAGAAGACAAACTCTTTTGTTACAGGAAAAGCCTAAAAAATCAGAACCATCAGTTTAAACCCAAAAAGAACTTTAAAAAATTATGAAAATAAAGAAAGAGTTTTTTCCTCATTTAGAATGAAAAAAGAAAATGTGGAATTTCCTACACAGCTGAAAACCTACTTTCTGCAGAGCTCTGATCCCAGCTGTAAGCATGACAAAGGCTTGGACCATTGTAGCCATTTGAAACCCTTTACTTGTGATATTTACTTTTGTCTAATTTTCTTTAAATGAATGCAGAGAATCACATCTGGATTCTTTTAATTGCTGAAGTGAAAATTATGGATGGCTGGGATAGTTTGTGGTCCTTGCAAAATCAGTCTCCTGCCAGTTTGTACACAAAAGACCATTCCATGTTTACTTCTGAGGCTGGTACATGGAATTTGTGATTGGCACAAACTCCAGGCATATTCCACACTGCAGACTCCAGCAGCCCACGCAAATGTGGGGCTGGAGCTGGGAAAGTTCAGAGCCCAGCTGGTGTCGAATTAGGCAAGGGATGGGAAGGGCAACACAAAGGGTTTCTGCAAGTGTATCAGCAGGTAAAATGTGGGTCTGCTACTGAATGAGGTGGTGGGCTTGGTGACAAAGGACACAGAGAAGGTCAAGGCACTCACGGAACTCTTCAGCTCCTTCTCTCCTGGTAAAACCAGCCCCCAGCAATTCCAGGGTCATGAGCCCAGTGAGAAAGCCTGAAGCAATGAAGACCCAGCCTCAGTGAAAAAATGCCAGATCAGGGGGTTTTTAGAGAAGCTGGATGTACACAAGTCCATGGGAAGTGATGGGATGCACTCATGGGGTAGCTGGCTGATGTCTCTGAGAGGCCACTCCCAGCTATCACTGACAGGTCACCACTGTTGGGGGAGGCTCCTGAGGACTGAAATAAAGCAAATGTGACACATCTTCAAGGAGGACAAAGAGGAGAATCTGAGAGTTACAGACCAGTCAGCTTCACCCTGATCCCAGGGAAGGCAATGGAACAAATGCCCTGGAACCCATTTCCAAGCATGCTTAGGGCAGAAGGTGACTGGGAGTGCTCAGCACTGATTATAAAGTGGGGAAATAATCCCTGGCAAACCTGGTAGCCTTCTATAGGAAAGGTGGATGTTGCAGAAGATATTGTTCATTTTGACTTTGATAAAGCTTTTGACACTGTCTAACAGTAAGATCCTTGCTGACAGAGGGATGGAGGATGGTCTGAATTCAGCAGCCAAATACTGTTACACCTCTTCCTTCATGACCGGGGGGAGGCTATGTCAGCTTTAGCTTGTTAGTCTTGTTTGGCCTGATTTAAGACTGATACATTTAGAATCCTTAGCTATTTGCCAGGGTGCTATAATTCTGAGTATGATTCCATTGTGTGAAAAATGAATATATTTCATTGTGTGAAAAATAAATATATTAAAATATTAGATATTATAGAAAAAAGAATATAGAATTTAAAAACAAAAGTTCTATTATTCGTCTCATTGGTTTCTGCTACAGAAAAGAATTTGTGGAGAACCATAGGGTATTCAACAATAATCCAACAGTGGGGAAGAGCTGAAGTATATTCTTTTTCCATAGAGATTTATGCTGATTTGTAGAATTTTAAATCCAGTTTTATTAATGCCTTCCCACTCTCAGTAGGAAATACTCAGAACATATGAGGAAACTGTCTTATGAAACAAGATTTTATTTTAATAATGTGGATATTATTGTACAGCTACTCAGACATGAAGAGACTGAATAGTACCTCATGGGTCTCTTGAAATCAGTATGGAGCCTCCAGACCAGCTCAGTGGCTTAGTTAAACTCGGTGCAAGAATTTTCTTCCTCTCTTCCATGGGGACTATACTAATTGAACTTCTTCAATTGGTCTGAAACACTCATGATCCACTTTATTTTTTTTTGTGGTAGGTAGATCAAGAATTACTGAACAGGGCACTGGTCTCTAACAGTGACCAAAAGCAGATGCCTGGGGAAGAATATAATAGGGTTAACATATCATGATACTTCCACTCAGTCGTCTCTCACAACTTGTTATTCAGGGAATTCTTGAGTCTGAAGTGACTTCTCTGTATTGAGAAACTGTCACTGGATTTCCCTTATGCTGGTTTGCCCAAACTTTCCCTGAGCCTATGTAAGCTATGGTACTCCCACTGTTTGGTTGGTTAGGAGCACCAGAGGAGCAGAGATTGCACAGCTGTTCTTGCATGTGTTTGTCTGCTTGAGGTTGACGGGAATGGCTGATCTGGTCACAATATTTTTCTGGACAGTATCTTTCTGCAGAAGAGGGCTGATTAGTGCAAACCCTAAGAGCAGTAAGAAACTTTTTGTGATGACATTCTAACTCCTTGCAGAAACAGAAAACAAAACATTCCACAGATGCACAACTGCACATAAAATAATGGGCTTAGCACACCTGTAACTTACACATTGACTGTCTTCTGTACAGTGTGACAGAGCTGTGATCTCTCACACTTTTGTGCATCCCACTTGAGCCTTGTCCAGCACAGTAGCATTTTGTTCCCTCTGATCTCCTGAATGTTTTACAGTGCATAGGATGCAGGAGTATTCTTTCTTGTGATTGAAAAAAGAAATGTCACCTCTCCCTTCGAGACCAGGGGGAAGAAGAACTTTAAAATCTTGCTCCATATGCACAAAGTGGAATGCATTTCACCCAGCTTTAGCTATCTACAATATCTTCACTTGATCTGGTCACCTGGTCTCCCCTTATAGCCAAGGGAGGGGAATAACCTCTTCATCTGACCTATTTTAAATGTCTATATTAAGATGAGACAAACCATGTCCTAATAGGTACTTTTAGAAGATGATTCATTTCAACTTCATAGAGACATATAAAATAGGTCACATGAATCACCTATTACTGTCCACTGACTATAGAGGAAGATAAATTCTACCTAGTATATGTTCAGGAATTGGTATTTTTTAAAATGTAAGTTTGGATGAATAAATAAGACACTCTTCTCTTATTGTGTGAATGTGGTATTAGCAGCACTGCCCCAGCCAGAGTCCTATACCTGCCTCATGATATTGAAGGAGTCTTCTAGGGAAAGATTCTCTTAAGATATTGCAAGAGGCTTTTACAAGGGAGGCTGTGAGGAAGTACAAGGTGTGTGATTTATGTACCCGAGTTCTTTCACTTGTCTGCCCTTTGGCTGCCAGAACAGAGGCAAAAGGGGAAGCATGCTGTGATGCACCCTGCCTTTGCAGGACGCTGGCAGAAATGCTGCCTTGGTTAGACGTGGTCTGGCACTAGCTCAAAACCACCATGGCAAAATTATGAATGCCAGGAGAAGAATTGAGGGCTTGTTGGTTTTATGCAAATCCCAGAATTCCTGTAGCTTCTGTCATGTGTTTGAAAATGCACAATGTAAAAGGACACAGAAAGTAGAACAGAGCAGCAAAGTGGATCTCCATGGGTTATCTTCATTCAAACTAATGCAGTCTATCTGAATGCAATAATTATGTCATTAATGCCATAAGAAAATGTTTCAGAGGTACATGTGAGGTACTCAGTGAAGAGGCCATGTATTGAGCAC
This sequence comes from Rhabdornis inornatus, assembly GCA_013397075.1. Taxonomy (NCBI): domain Eukaryota; kingdom Metazoa; phylum Chordata; class Aves; order Passeriformes; family Rhabdornithidae; genus Rhabdornis; species Rhabdornis inornatus. The sequence continues at coordinate 888,817 of VWZS01001890.1, read as the reverse complement.
ACAAATTAAATCAACGTGAAGTGTGCTTGGTAGAAGCAAAGTCTTGTAACACTGATAGTTAATGGTAAAAGAAAAGCAGAGAAGTATAAATTAAATGTTCAGAGCTTACTTGGTCATTTCGTATCTGTCCATCTGCCTGTCCTTCAGAAGTTTCCATGTAGAAGTGAAGAAAACTTTGATTTTAAGCTCATTTAAGATAGTGTCTTATCCATATGAGTTAGTGTTGTGGCTCCTTTGGATGCACCTTGTGAAAAAACTAGGAAAATTTTGAAAACAGCTGTTTTCCACAGCAAAGTTTAGAGAATATAGGTAAAAATCAAGGAAAATTTAGATCAAGCTGTGTGTGCTGTGCTGGTGACCTCAATATAGTTGAACCATTTTAGTGATTTCTGTTTTCCTTGCAAGGAGTTCCTTGCACACGGGGTTCAGTCCGTGTCTTGTCACCTGGAGCGTGCGTGTGCTGGGCTGGCAGTGCTGACACACTCTGTGCTCCTGCATCTCCCTGGGTCTGTGCCTGAAGCCAGTCTGCTTCTGATTCAACAGCCTTGGTAAGCTGCACAAAGGCTGAGCACTGAGCCAGGACCATGCTCAGCAGTTAGCAGTTTGGATCTTTTCTGTTGTCCTCTGGGGTAATTCATCCCCAAGACTGTCTGTGGGTACAGGCAGCTGGGTTCTGCTTGGTACTGCAGAGCAGAAACACACACAGGGAAATGGAGAAGGGCAGTTCCTCTGCCTCAGCCCCTCACCTGTGCCAGGCTCTGTATTCCTGCTGCATCACAGGCTTTGTACCACCACCACTCCTTGGTGTCCACAGGATACCTGTGGGGAAAATCAGCAGTAACCAATGACTCAATGTGTAAAGAACTTGGAGATAAACCTGGTCGTTTATTCTGCTGTGTCTTAATGTTCAAAGAAGGCATTCTTTTATAGCCAAGTTTATTTTTGGATGACAGAATACTTGTGGCAAGTTACTGGAGCCAGATTTGTACAGTGACATGGTGGTCCAGGCAGAGTTTTTAGAGTAAAGTTTTCTTTCCCAGTACGATATGGTTATGAGTGTTTGCCGAAACACTTTAGAATTGTTATAATTCATGCAGAGCTTAAAAGGTAATTTTACTAACATTTTTCATCCTTTTCAGATATTTATTAAGTTAACACTTCTTACACTTACTTATTTATAAGCACAGCACCAACCCTGTTTACTATAGCAACAGAATTTCAATAAACTTTATGCTTATTAAAAAAAACCCCAGCAAAACTAACACAGAAGTGCTGTGCTGAACCACTGCACATTGAATTCAAGCCTTTCACGTTTCATGAAAGTTTTGCAAATGCTATCATATTGGAAATCAGGTCTGGGTGACTGTCAAAGTCTTTAGTTTCAAATATGCTGAAAATACTCCAGACATGGAACCTAAATACAAAATATAGGTGCAGATCCTGATTCTTACATTTTCTTTCCAAAGGTCACGGGTTTGTCAACATGTGACAGTGTAAGACTATACCACACCATAGTTGTAAATAATGAGACAGTGATCAAGCAACTTTCTCCTTCCTCCACCCCTTGCTGTGGGTTGCCACTTTGTCAGAAGTGACTTCTACACAAGCAGTGTGTAAGGTCTGACTGGTCTTACTTTGATCCCATGCCAATTGTTTTTCCAGCCATAATTTTTCCGTTTTTCAGAAAGAAAAGCACCATTGAATTACAAAATGAAAAATGAAAACAGAAATCCAGCTCCTTGTAGTTTAAAAAAACCCAACAACATTGAGCAAGTAGCAGCAGAGTGGAGAAGCTCAGCTGGCTTATCTGACAGTAGCCATTTGCTTTAATGCAAGACATGTTTCTTTTGTCCACGTGCAGTGAGTATCCTCTAGAATGGATATGAAAAGTAATAGGGAATTGTACGATTTAATGTGACCCTCAGTGCCATGCTTTGAACAGATCTATGATGTCTGTGTTGTCAGCTGTGGAGTGGGGCTCTCTTCAGTCATCAAAGCATTTTAGTAGAGTTTACAGTCTGCTGTTTATGTTATTGGCCAGTACTTTACTCTCTTGAACACAGTCTAACTATTCCACCGCCCCTGTGATGAGTATTCTTTTCGGCAGCAGCAGTCCTCACAGCCTTGGAACATTGTTTTTGGACACAAACATACACAAGTTATTAGAACACAAGATCAAAGGAGGTGTCCCACTGTCTTCCTTTCAATGCTCCCATTGTGTTTGTATGCTGAAGCCTGCTAGAGAGTTAGAACCAGAGAAGGGGGAGAGGGGGGGAGGAAACCTTTGTACAAAGGTACTTGTCACTGAGAGAAGCCCATAAAAGATGATGTGAGAAAAGACACCAGGTGGAGTATAAACCACCCTTATTGTTAAGAAATGCAAATAAAAATCCTCTCCTATATTAAAACTTTCTTACTTGTCATTTCTAAGATGCTAAAGGAAAGGTTCTGATTATTGAAGTCATGGCAGTACTTTCTACTTTGCTTCTTTTTATGCGTAGTACACTATACATGATGTGGAAAAAAGTTATTTTTCTACTTTCTCTGCATATTGTTAGTTACAGTTGTTAGCAAATTTCATCTCAGCAAAATATCCACTGGAAAAAGAAAACTCAGAAAAATCGCACTTTAAAATATCTCAAGGATTCCCTTTTAGGAAGGACATACATAGTTTTTGATTAGTAAATAAATTGCAAGATCATTTTATTTGGATAGGAACAGTGTTTTCCTTGGGGAAAAGATGACAGAAAATTTCCTGCTAATCTTGTATGATCTTTGAATTTAAATTAGTGGGGGCCCAACACCCACTAAAATATACTGAAAAAGCGAACTGTTTCTAAATTACTGGGAAGGTCCTGGCCCGGCTTCCTCAGCTATAAAGAGATATATGGTAGAAGGAGTCTCACTAATTTTAGGCGGCATCAACCGGTTTTTTCACCTTTCCACTCTTCTAGTGAGCTGAAATCTGGGTTACTGAGTTAGCCATGCTAAGGTCTTTGAGAGAGAATTTGCAGGACATAACAGGTGACAATTAGGAATTCACAAAAACAAAGCATTTCTAAACTCAGGCCTCCACTGAAGGCAGTTGCTGATGAGGACTTTCAGAGTAATAGATAGAGAAAACAAATTAACAAAATTAACCTGGCATGAACCTTTACCCTCATCATCATGGATTCTTCCATTTTAAGACCTCTGAAACTCCTTTTCCTGAATACCATGAAAAGAAGATGTGATACTACCTGAAAAGGAGCATTTTAGTGGGGGCAGTACAAAGGACAACTAGGTGGCTCCTGGTGGTTGTGGAAAACAGCTCATCTACCACATCAGCACTTGTCACCCTGAACTATCAATCTCTATCTGATGAGTTTTCTTGGCTTTGAAGAGAAGTGAAAGAGAAAATACTTTAATCGTGGAAACTATATCCACTGGAGTATGGAGACACAGTAGTCTTACAGTCTGGGACTATGAAGTTTGCCAGGGTTTTCTCCAGACAATCATCACAGGCTCTCAGAAGATTTATAGGAATAATCTTGAAGAAGGCCTGGAAAAGTTTCTCATGGTACCTGAGCACGTGCAATATCTGGCAAGTGATGTAGTGAATGTGCTCATTTGTGATAGACATCTTTCTGCTGCACAGACACTGTTTGAACTTGCTGATCAGTCTTTCTTCCCCCTCTAGGGTCAGGGCAGTTGCTGACATCCAAGAAAAACCCAAGGAAAACCTGTGAAGCGAGTATGTTTGGAGTTGAAAGGATGCCACAGTGCAGACTCATGCCAAAGCTTTGAGGCAATAAGCTAAGGCTGCAAAGTTGCTAAAGCCAGGAGGTGCTAACATGCCAGATTGCAAAAATGCCTACGGCAAAAGTGCTGAAAAAAACTGCCAAGACCAGAGGTACAAGGACAAAAGCCCAAAAGCTAAAACAGTGTCTTGTGACAGGCATCCCATTTATGTGTTGGGAATGAGCAGTCAGAGCACTCATGTGGTCACCAAACCAAAATTTAAATGCTCATAAAAGGGTTTGTGGCCCTAAATGCATCAGCAGGGTAGTGATTGAGGCAACTGTTGAAGAGGTATCATTGCTGTGGGCAGTTCTTTGTTGATGGAGTAAAAGGGATTTGGTTGGAAAGTGGTTGAAATGGAGGCTGAGTGTGACTTGTGACCATCTGTAATTCTGAGAGTGATGAGGTTAAAAATTCTGTATTAGCTGGATCCTGGAAATATGAAGATCTTACACATGATCCATGTTTCCCCTGGTAATGCTGCTGAGAACACCAGAAGCATCTTTAGAAACATATAAAACATATATGTTTTTCCTTCACAACTGAGCAACCCTTTCTTAAAACACTACCGTTCAATATGAACAATCACTTAGATTGTTTAACACAGAGGAGGAGCCACACGGTTTGCACTTTACTGCTTCTGTGTGGTTTTTTTTTTTAAGAATTACATGAGGCTTTTCAACTTCAAAAAACACGTCAAATCTCACTTATTCTGGAGGTGGTGTAGCATGACCAGCATGGCACTTCCAGGTGGAAGAGAACAGCACCCACCTGAGACTGTGGGAGGCCAATACCAGACTTTCATCTCCAGCTGGAGGGAACATGGCAGGAGAGGGGAAGAAAAGGAAGGAGATAAAGCAGAAGAACTGGAAAGCACTATCTTACCACCACCCAGACAGGAAAATCAGAGTGGTGTTTTCATCTATCAGGTAACTCTTGCTATTGCAACTATTGTCATTAATTTTGATATGCTATTGAAATTGACAATGAATTCCTAGGACAGTCTTACTCACTTGTTCCTTAGCTAAGACACATTTCCTATCATCAACTGCTTTATAGTATAGCAAGGCTCCAAAGGGTTTTCCATCTTCTGAAGTAGCTTGGAGTCAGCACTAATGAAAGGGCAATGAATAATACTCTACGTCATAGCTTTCGAACTTTAAGAATTCCACTGAGGTCACTGGGTTGGAGATCCTTTAATCATTAGTACTGTTTTGTGAATGGTGTACTTCGATATTTTACTAGACGTCACTACTTAACACACTTCTGGCCCCACAGAAGGAAAAACAAAAGGCTTTGTATGCCTTGAGGTCCCTGTAGTTTGAGAATCATTATATACAGAGTCAAATCTTGAGGTTCCTGTTTAGTTGTTACACCATGCTAAATTCTCCTGAAATCAACTGGAATTTGATGTCTGAGCAAAACCATGCTATGAATAGCAAGATTTGTCACTTTGAGAGTAGCTAAAACTTTCTTGCTCCCAGGTGGAGGAAGAATTAGCTGCAGTTGTGATTCGTACCCAAAATAACGTAACCAGCTTGAAATTGTGTTACTCCTGTGCCCAAACAGCACAGTCATGAATCCCATTGTACATGGAGTCAGTTACTAACGTTTGGGATTCTTTTGTCAGATTTGCTCTCCTGTGAAAACCTTGGTTTTGCAGGATATGTCATGGACTGTAATCAGAAAGAGCTTGCTTTAAACTCTAACAAATGTTGTGTATGGGAAGCAGTTCTGCACAAGAGTGGCTGTGTTATGAATGCAAGTTCCTTGATGCAAGTGGACCTCTGTAATCTGCTGTGAAAGCCAGGGCTTCTTCCCCTGGCCACTTGAGCAGACCTGATGAACTTGAGACATTTCTAAGGCCTTGTTTTATTCCCAAGAGCTGAATGTGAGCACCCTCTCACAAGACAGACCCATCCCATTTGGGATTGCTTATGCTAAGCTGTTCTCTATTTCTCATAAACAGTGAAGATATTCCAAATAAAATATTTGCTGATGAAGTTTAAAGGGTACTTGTGTATATGTCAACCTGAGGTATTAGGATTTCGAATTTCTTCATATGGATCAGAAAATTTTTACTAGTTTTCACAGTCTAGGTGAGGCTCGTGCCCCAATGAACCTGCTTCATCTAAATCACTTTATTCCCCTCTTTCACCTCCCCAAAACAAGAGACAATCTTCAAAGGAACAAATATGTCACTTTAAATACACAATATAAAAATTGGGCCAAATTATTAAAATACATACAAAAGAAATTAATAAAAGATGCCTGTTATTAGCTATTTGACAAGCAATTGATGCTGTTGCAATGGTTGCATTTCACAATGCAAGGCCCTTCTCTGCTAGGCAGATAAATAATTGGAATAATGTGAGAAATGACTTTTCAATGATCCAAAGAACAATTGGGGTTGAAATGGTCCATTTAATGGCATTGCATTGGCTGCGCTGTACAGTTGTTTCATACCAGACATTCACCACATCCATGTGCTTTGGAATTCCTTCTAAACATGAGCTCCAAGCCTGACCCTCCTCTCCCAGTCCCAATTCCCTGCAGAAGTGTTACTACATATGCTTTGAATCTTTTTTTCAGATGAGCTCCCAAGTCTAACTCCTTCCTCCCTGTGCTTGAAACATATGGATTTGAAAGCACAGATGTGGCCTTGAAGTTTTTGGATCAGGCCCATCTGGGTCAAACCCTACATAGTTTGACTAGTAGTTTCTTGAGTTAAATTCTCAGAAGTCTTCATTTTTTTCTTGTTCTGAATCTACTACGCACTCCCTTTTATCTCTCCTAGTTGAACTATAAGGATCTCAAGGGAGATGTGATTTTCATAAACAGAAATATAATGACCAGACAGAGGAAAAAAGCAAATTTTTAATGACTGTGAGAATTATCTTTATGAAACAGCAAATTTCCTTTTAGTTTATGCTATATGTAAAACATACACCATTCATAATTTGGAGAAGTAGGGGAGATTCTTTGTAAATCTCATCTACTTAACTAATAATGAAAAAAAAGCTGAGAGAGACTTTGTCCTCCTGCTGGCAACATTTTGAGTCACTGAGAAAGGGTTCCGGACCTGACCCTGAGAACTGCTTTTTGGCATTAACAGTGACTTCATTAGGATCACTTGTGTGCGAAGGGATGCCCGTGAAAAACAATTTGCGCGACTAAGTCAGCAGAACAACCGCTTTTGCAGGCACGCTGTCTTCCTTCGCCATGCAGACGGCGCGCAGCAGGGGCTGAGCAGCGCACCCGGGTGCAGGGGTGCGGGAGCAGCGTGCGGGGTGCCCGGACAGCCCGGGCTGCCCGAGGAGCGGCGGGGGCGCGGCCCGCGGGATCCGCGCTCGCTNGCAGCGGAGCATTGTCCGCCCCCGGGGCTGCGCGGAGCGGGGCCGGCCGCGCCGCCCGTGCCTGGCTGGAAGTGAAACGCGCCCTGGCTGCTCCTTTTTCTTTTTTCTTCTTCTTCTTTTTTTTTTTTTCCTCCCTTTTTCCTTTTTGAGCCTCCAAAAGGCTCACTCGCCCCTTTCATCTGCCGCCGCGGCCCAATGGGAAGGCGGAGGCTGCCTGCAAGTGGTCTAATCTCAATGAGGTGTCAATCATGTTCCCCGGTGGGTGAAGTAAGGTCTTTTGTAACCGCCTCTGTCTTTGGGAAAGAGAGGAGAGAGGAGGAAGGCTGGAGCGGAGAGGGGGACGCCGGACCGTGCTGCAGGAGAGGAGCTGAGATATGAGCTCGCTCGTGTGCTAGCAGGGAGAAGCGGAGCACATGGATTTCTAAACACGCTGGGATTTTATATATCTACAAAAAATAACAACAAGCGAACCAGACCCTACTGAAAACAGTCAAATGAATCGTAATTGCAGATCAATGCAGAGAGATGGGGAAACTTCACTCGAAACATGGTTAGTTCCTTTCACTTGCTACTTCCTTAGCCCCTTCCCTTTATTCGGATTTTACTCGGTTTGGTGTTGTGATTTTTATTCTGGTGTCTAACGATCTTCCTTTATTATTTCCCTCACACACTTTCCTCCGGATCTGCCTAGCTGCCGTTTGTAAACCCAGAGAAAGTCCAGAAGGTAGGGATGGCTCCTCACTCTTAGTAACTTTGAACGCCCTCCCCCGGTCCGGCTGGCTGCCCCCGGCCCCCTGCCCTCTCCCCTCAACTTTCCTCCGCGCTTTGCCCTCTGCGCGGCCGCTCCCGGTCCCAGCCCCGGTGCCAGCCTCAGCCCCGGTTCCCAGCCCGGTGCCGGTCCCAGCCCGGTGCCGGTGCCAGTCCCAGCCCAGCCCCGGCCGGGCGCGGGGATGGCCGCGGGGGTCGGGCGGGCTCTGCGGGCGGCTCAGCGGCGGCATTGTCTCCTCTTTTCTAGGTGATAGTTTTGCGGTGAACGCCTCTCTGGCTCGCAGAGGGCTGGAGGACTGGATGGTGAAGCAGAAATACTCCGGGGGCAGCAGCAGCGGCGGCAGCAGCTCGGGACTCCAGCACGGCTGCCAGCACCGCGCCGTGTGCAGGCTCTCCAGCGCCAGGGTATGTCAGCTCCTCGCTGCCCCCCGCCCCTTCCCTTTGAAATAGTGAAAAGCAAAAGCTCTTTCTACATCCCTCTCTCCCTCCCAAGGGGCGGTTGTGCAAAGGAAGGTTTTCTTTGCCCTAATGTTGCTCCGAGGCGCTGCCCCGTGGGTGGTTTCCTTCAGTTTCTTTGATGAAGTTAGAAGCTGCAGAGCAAACTTGGTGAGGGTACAAAAGCCAGAGGACTAAGGGAACCTGACTGCCGGTGTCTGGGCAGTACGATTAGAACAAAACCTTTCACAAACAGGAACAAACAATCTTTGGGGAAAGCCCAGCACCCAGCCAGTGTGCGATAGCTTGTGAACCCTGATTAGTGCACAAGCTTGCCTGTGACATTTTGGGAGGCAAGAAGTCCCCGAAGAGTATTGTTATTTATTTGCTCGTTGCTAAAACCGTGAGGCTGACTCTCTCCACGAGACTAACTGTGCCAGTCACTTGTCCTGGCTGTTTCACCCCTTCTCTTTCCTTCAGTCCTCCATGTAAAGCAGGGCTGCAGGAAATGTTTCAGTTGCCGTTTTCTTTTATTTATTTTTAATGTTGTCTCTTTAAACAAAGAGGCATGATGGGAGGTAAACAGACTTAACGTTACTTAGATATGGTCCTCATAGTATTTCAGGGTGTGATCCAGAGCTTACTGATGTTTACTGAAAGACTCCCATTGACTTTGGATCAAGCCCTGAAAGCTTCATCACTGGAAAGGTAACCTGAGAGATGGGGAGATTGGAATCTGTACTTCCCAGCAAGCAGTGTGGCTTTGAAAGCACAGGCAGAGCCAGGGCCACCAAACCTCCTGCAGACTCTTTGCTTTGTTAGCTACCAGTTGTATTGTCAGAAGCCTGGACTTCTTGTGTCTCAGGAAAAATTAACTTGCAAGTCGAGAATACTAAATTTTAGGTGGGATATGTAAGTGAGTAGAAGATGTGTAGTGTGGGAAAAGCTAATGATGACATTTTAGATTCCACCAGTATTGTATTTTGAGGAGCATAAATTGTGTGAGAGTCACTAAAAGTCAGGCAAAGGAGGTAAGAAATTGATTTGTTTGTAACTGATGAACATAATCACCTTCAACTTGCAGGTACGGTTGGTTGAAGTGATATTTGTTGTGCTTTACTTGGAAACAATATGTTCAAAGAAAGAAGTTCTCATTAACTATGAGAGTACATACTATGATACAGATGCAAAGAGTAAAAACGCTTGTTTTTAGTTATTTTCTAATTATCCCAATTTTTCTAAGTCATGGTTTTTACATATGTTCTGCCTTTCACGTGTATATTTTCTAGAAAAGAAGCTCAACTCACCAAACTAAACATATATTTAATGTACAAGAGTTAAAAGTAAAACCTCTGACTTTAGTTTGTGAAACGTATTTTCTTCCACAAAGATGATTTGCTTTCTGAAAACAAGGAGAAAATATCTTTTGTCAAAGATACTTTCTATTCACAACACTCTTCAGTTGGCAGTTTCGTGAGGTCTGCTCAGCTGGAATGGCAGTAGAAGAGTATTTCCCGTGTTACTCAAGAGGAAGTCCTCCTCATGATGGCTCAGCAATTAGCAAGCCATTAACTAAATATTAGTCTACAGTTTTAGTACATTATAAAATTGTAAATAGGTTTAAGTGTGTTTAAAAGCACTGTTCCCTGGAGGCTTTTTACTGTCATCCTTATAGAGATGTTTCTGAATGTTCAAAAATATTTGCCATTTATTGCCTAATATATTTGGTAGGATCTGTGTGCATGCATGGCCTGCTCATTGATTTAGCTTAATTGTCATCCTGTCACAGGCACACTGTGACAGCTACATTAAAGTTCCCTTAAAATACTAACTTTTGGAATATGGAAGGATGCATTTCTAATCCTGCATTGGAACCAGATGTGCCATATGTACAGTCATTTTGACAAGGATTATGGAGTCACAGCTATTGACTCCATAACTGAGATTGCATGACTGCTTCTCTTCTGAGATCTCTTTGATCTCTTGTGTAATTATACCAAGATACAAAGGGAATTGTAGTCTAACTTCTTTGTTCCTTGGTCTCCTCAAGATGTAGAAATAGTAGTTTCTTCTGCTAATGGTTAGTCACGGGGTTGTGTGGGGCAGTGGTGTAGTACCCAATAGTGTACTAGTGTTGCACTTGAATTGATGAAGGACTCTTCTCCTTACTGCTTCAAAATTGATCCTAAAATGTTCAATAAGCTTACAAGGCTCTGTGGAATGGTACAGTTTTATTGTGTCACAGCTGAAACTGTGACTTCTCAGTAAAACATGGCTTTTTCCCCCAAAATAGACGCCAAGTTGCTGTGTTTGTGACTTATGGCAGAAAGAGCTAGATCAAACACTGATGAAAATATCTGCATTCATGAAACATACAGCTGTGTTAAAAAAAAGTAACAGTCCTAGAAATAATTTTCCTGGTAGGAATCCTTAACCAGAGCTTTGTTGGTGGTGGTTTTGTTAGTATGTGGGGCCTATTTGATGAAATTCAGTTTACTTCCAAAGACCTGTTGATGGGAGAGGAGAGCATCTAGCCTGAAGAGCTTCCAAAGCGGAAAATTCAAAATTTGAATAATTTTTATCAGAACTTGGATGTGATAGTGCAGTTTGATTTATTTTACTGTCTATAAGCCAAAATTTGTCTTGGTTGTAGTTGGAAGGCTGTTTCTCTCAAGAACAGACAGTGAATTTTTTCATTGTTCTGCTAAAGTTAGTCATCTAGGGGAGATGACACTGAAGTTCAGGGGATTCATGCAGTGTTTTACAAGAGGAATGAGTGACTAGTAGAGGAAGGCAGTAAAGTTTTGTTTGTAGTCCTCTCCAGAATGATTGAATTTACAATTTTTGTGGAGGGGAGGTCTTTACATCACTTCACTCAAGCAGAGTTTAGTTATACGAGAGCTTTCCTTTTCCTGAGCAGAAGTTTTAAGAGTTTCTGGGTTAGAGACCTTCCCTCAGCTGATGCATTGTCCGTGTCATGTCCTGTCCTTCTGTCTGTCCCCTCCGATTCACTGAAAGAACAGTAACTCATGCCCAGCTGTTGCCAAAAGCATCAGTCTTCTGAGAAGGATGTTCTGGCAGATGGTTGGGTGAAGGCATGAGCCAGGGGAGGGGAGTGTGTCCGGAATGAGCGCTGTGGTGTGTCTGCAGCTGGCTGTGCTGGCTGAGAGCTCGGTCTCATTAAACCATTGCCACCCGCCCAGCAGGGGCTGCTCTGCTCTAAGTGTTTTAATGACTCCGAGGGCTGGCCTGCAGCTTCCATGGAGGATTAAAGAGAAAAGGAGTTCTGTTGCATCCATGAAAAGTATGAGGTCCAGAGTCATCTTCTGGTTTCAAAGCTAATTGAAACCACTGAGGCTGTAAATCTGCTAGCAACTGAATACACTTCTTTTGCTGCTTTATGAATGAGTTAACTTGTATCCAGAAAGGTTTTCTGATACTGTGGATTATTCCATATAATTCTTAATCTTAAATTTATTCAGTGTGTTTACTTTTGCCAACTATTTTTGGAAATCAACATTGTTTGCAAATATTAATGTATTTTTCTATTTCACTGAGAAATGCTCTATGCTAGAGGGGGGAATATTAAATATGACATTTGCTTAGTTCCATTTACTTTTATCTTCAAAGCCATAAGAAATTTTACTAGGTTCTTGTGCGTCTCATTGACATCTGTGCTTGGGAATGGAAAAAAAATCATATTTTTAATTAAATTTCAAACCAACTCTCAGTGAGCTACATTGTAGGTAAAATAGAAATTACTTTAGCTTACTATTTCTACTGGGCTCGTTGGTGCTAGTGATCCTCATGTTCAACCCTAATTGATATTAATTAGAGTTGAGTATCTGGTTTGGGACTAACACAGTATGAAATTCTGAGGCACATCAGTACTTCAGAGGTGGGGCTTGTTCTCCATTTGTTCTGTGCCTGTAACTGCCAGTGACATTAATGGGCATTCCTTGCATGGCTGAGAGGAGACAACACCAGTGTCAACTTCACTGCTCCTCTAGTATGATCAATCTTAAATTAAAAAAGAAGTCCTTCCAGTCCCCCACTGTTAAATACTGTGTGTGTGTGTGCATATTAAAAATACATCGCCTTATGGAAGACACAGCTGGGTAGGTCATTCATCCAAAATTAAAATAATAAACAGAAATGAGACTTTTTTAGTGTTATGCACATACTACAACTTAAAGGCTGTTGAAATGCAAGATTTAATTGTGGCACTACTTTGGGGTAATTTCATGGGTAAAGTGACATTTGAAAGACTGCCTTCTTACTGATATGGTGACAAGAGCGACAAAAGTTTCCTTGGATGTTATCTTCTGTGACTGCTTGAAGAGATCTTTTTAACTTAAATATTTTCAAGTCCATTAATGTCAGTACTATATAAATAATTATTTTTATTGACTCTGAAGATTAAAATAAACAATCAGCTCAGAAGTTCTCAACATTGGTATGACTAAAAAGTATTTTAGTATGCAAAAATATTGTCTGTGGCATTTAAAATAAAATTACCAAACTTTGTATTGAGAGAGAGAAAAGCAGAATCTTATTTAGTGTTCAAATTTGGTGCCAACAAGCCAAGATAATTTAATTAGTGGTGTACATAGTATATCTTGACAGCTCTGGTTTGGGAAAATTATAATATGAATATTAACAATCAAAGAGTCTCTGAAAGTATTAGTGCCATGGTGATGAGATTAGTGAATTGGCCAATACTGTAGCAGAAAGCTGGATTCCAAGGGAATTATCCTTGAATGATACCAGTTGGTGCAATTAAAAGCCACAATTCAGTTGCCATATGGAAAGTGTTAGGCATCCTTATATGGTTTCAAAGCTATGTGCCAGAGGTTAAATTGACATATGAAGAAAAGCATAAATTAAATATTTTGTGTTATGAAATTAAAAGTTGACTTTACTTGGGCCATATGGAGGAGGTAGATGGAAGACTTGTCTGTATTTCATCAGGGCTTGTTTTATAGGTGTTTCAGATTTAGTGTGTTGCACTTTTAATTTGGCATGTTGATTGGAAAGCCGAATGGCCCATGAAGTTTCTGCAAACAATCTCATTAAAGGAACTTTTTTTTGATCTCTAACAACCCTCTTTCTCCCACCCCTGTTAAAGTGGAGTTACTTAGGTTGGTATTTGTCAGAAGAAAACATATTCTCTGTAGTAGCTGGGTCAAGTCCTCATGTGTCTCTTGGGCTCCTGACAGTCCCTGTTGGCTTAGTGAAACCTTAATTCTTCTGAATGAGAAGGCCTTGGTTATGGAGTAGATATTCTTCTGTAATCCAGGATGAAAAGTAACAACAATACGTTATATTCTTTAATGTCTTAAATGTAAATAATGCAGTCCAGACTTCAGACTAAAACTTTAGTTATAACAAAAATGGGACATTTCTAGCATATGATTGTTGACATATGGGAATGTTCTTTACAGCAGCATGCATTAGCAGAAGGGTTTTCTGTAGGTTTTGAGATCTGCAATGAGACCCAGGAGAGGAGCTCAGTAAGTGGCTATTTGTATGCACCCTTCAGAAGAAGATGTTAGTTGACTTTTATGGTTTCTTTTGCATTGAGTCATGAACAGAGGAAAGAGAAGTCTCTTGAGCACTGAAGCTTTGTAGGAGTTAGTTTTTCCAAAGTTGGGGAAATAATTGTTCGGTGATGATATTTAAATCAGAATGGAACATTGCTCCCAGTGCTGCAGATGTTGGCCTTTACAGAAATCCTTGCAGACAGATTTTTCTTCGTGAATGTCAGCATCAAACCCAGGTTGGGAAGCAAATGGTAGATGTTCAAATGTACAAAAGACTGGAAGTTGGGTTTGTTTTTTTTTTTTTTGGGAATGGAACTGCTTTTCTTCTTCATATACCAGTTACTTTGAATACTTGTGAGTTTTCAAACTATGTGATATTTATAGATATCTTTTCAAGGAAAGTGAGGTAAAGTTTTGGTTAAAAAAATTGATGTGAAGGAATGGTCAAATATACTTTCCCTGTGAATTTATTTAGTCATATCTGCCAACATTGGCAGCAAAATGAAGCCTGTATTTACTCCTACAGAGTAACTACAGCTATGGGGGACTGAGTTGGACTGTATTCCATTCAAGAATTATTAACCAAGTTCCAAATTCAAAATCTTCATTGTGTCTGATTTTTGAGCCAGCAAAGCATGTTTGTATTGCAGTATCTCATGACATTCTGTCGCAGTGGTGGAAGGCCAGTGGTGCTAGCTATGGTGAAAGGCCTGTGCTGGCTTTTAGTGTAAGCTAAGAGAAAGGGGAAATGATTTGAGTACCTTCAGCCACTGCTCCCCTGGTGTCTCTGCAAGGGGTACTGTTGGACAGGGCATTCACTTTTTGTAGGCTTCTGGATTTATTGTCATCGGAGCAATATGGCACGTGTTTTGTCTTCTAACTTGAGGAATTACAAGGGCACTTCTGAGCATGTGAGTTGGAAATTCCTGTGTAGTTGGTGTATTCCAAACATATTGCTGCCCTGTAACCTGATGTCCACTATTTAATAAGGTGATCCATTGGCTTGCCATGGGACTTGGCTTTCCAACAGGCTTGTGTCTGTAAGCAAGAGGTCAACTGGATTCCCTAATCTCTTTGTTTGTGTCTCACATCACCTGATAGGTGCCCACCATACGTCAGGAATATTATGCTTTAAGGAAGGGAGTGCTGCAGTGTCTTTTGGGGAGATCCTGTAGCATTTTCAGAAAAGGTGGCTGGGAGGGGACCTCATCAATGTCTATCAGTATCTGGAGGGAGGGTGTCAAGAGGCTGGAGCCAGGCTCTGCTTGGTAGTGCTAAGTAATAGGAGAAGAGACAATTGGAAGAAACTGATGCACAGAGATTTCCACCTGAACGTGAGGAAGAATTTCCTTCCTATGCAGTGACCAAGCACTGGAACAGATTGTCCAAGAGGCTGTGGAGTTTGCCTTCACTGGAGAGATTCAAGAACCTTCTGGACACAATCCTGTGGCATGTGCTCTGGGATGGCCCTGTTGGAGCAGGGAGCTTGGTCCAGATGATGTAGTCCCTTCCAACTCTGCTATTGTGTGGTTTGGCCTGTTGTATATTACAGGGCAATAAATGATCTTGTTGTTTTGGTCTGTAAAACTTCTGGGGGTATAAACCTTTTTGCTCCTCAGATGACCAGGCAGTGGCCACAGGAGACTGAAATGCCATCAGTGCCTGAGAAGCTCCTCAGTGGCCAAGAAGAGCCCTGTAAAAATACACCTAAAGGGTCCCCCCAGACACCAACCCCTCAGCAGGGGGAGTAGAAGATCCTGTCGTTCCTTGGTTCAAAACAAGGGCCCTGCCAAACATACATGAAAACTAGTTGTTCCTTAAACCTAGGGCTATTGTTAGTAAAGTTTAATACTTGCAAACAAGACTTACCAGGCAAGCAGTTTTTCTACTTTTTGTCAAAGCTCCAATAGTTTGGTAATTTTGTCCAATAACCCTTCTCAGTCTGAGAATTCAGTGGACTCTGAAATGCATTGAGTTGACTGTGATGGGGTGTGGTTGTCTCAATTACACCTTGAAAGGGGACATCTACCAGCCTTGCTTTCAGTTTTAGTGGGTTTGGATTTTAATGCAGGTTCAGTGGCTCTCGTCCCTTGTGTCATTTGCAATGAGAATGCTTTGAGAATGTGAGATCCTCCCTTAAATGTTCAGTTATGTTTTGAGCAAAATTTGCAGCAAACATTTAAGGTGCCTGGAATTTTCAGCCATGTATCCATGGACTTCTGACTAACAAATGCAGGCAGTGTATGTTGCTTTAGCTCAGAGGTGGATTGGCATGTGGTCAGAACAGTCTGTGCACTGTCCATCCAGAGAAATACTTTGTATTTTGCGATTAGGGTGGAATTTAATGCATTTGGGGGCATTACCGTGGCAGCTTTAAAGGGATTAAATATATTGAGGTTCCTATTAAAGTATAACATTGTGATTCAAGATCTGTGAAAGAAAATCATGCATGGGTGTTTGATCTTGGGGTGCAGCCACACATGCTGTGAGGCATAAAATAAGGGGATAGACTCAGTAGGGAAGTGACAGAACAAAGTACCGTCTTGCAGGAGAAATGGGATTTGGGAGCAGCCTCGGATCTTTTGATCCATACTCTGATGCGAATGATGAGTGGTACGGAGGTGACAGATTTGTCTTGGGGGAGGAAGGAGAACGGTGGGTAGTGTGTCACATTGCCCTCGGAGGCAGTTTGCTGTCTGATTCCCCAAAGATTTGATAGTGGCAGGTCAGGACTAAGCTGCTTCTTGTCCTATCTTAAAAGTCTTTCATGCTTCCAGGACAGTTAGTTTCAAGAGAGTTAGGTAAAGAGGGTAGCAGCTGTAAGGCTAAGCCTTGTGCGTTAAGTGCATAGAAAGAACAAATGCCTGTTTGGGGGAGTGGGGATTTTCTCTGAGCAGAGAGTGTCCCAGTCCTGAGCTCACAGAATAACAAGCAGTCTCTGTATTGCGTAAGATGCTGTGGTTAAGCCTGTATCAGTGTTTCTGTAATAAACCACTCTTTTTGAAACAATAAATAATAATTTTGCCTGTGAACTTTCCAAGTCTCTCTCTGTTCGTGTAGTGTACGTGTGTATACACTACGGACACTCATTCCCCTGTAAAGAGAGAACATCACAGTCTAGCAAACAGAATATCTGTCATTCCAGCTGAGCAAAGGTCTAAGGCAATAACCCAAAATATCCTGGAAGAAATTCTGAAAAGCATTGAAGAAATCAATCGTCTGATCCTAGAGGAAGGTCTTTGATGTAATCCTGGTAAGTTTATATTGGGAGCCTGCCTATTTATGGTCAGCCATAGACTTTCTATATGAAAAGTGGATCAAATAATTTCATAAGCTCCTGCTGTAAAAAAAGACGGTTGATAATTTTCTGAAGTGTACACACTGTTTAAATGTAGATTGTGGCTTTTAGCAGAAGGCCAGGTGGGGAGGAAAGGCTTTTCAAAACAAGTACCTACAGGAAAATAAATAATACTTTGATATTTTTTCCCATGGAAAAACTGTGCCTCATTTAGCCATCCCGAATATTTAATTTTATTTTGAGGATAAACTTCATAGGTTATCTCAGTTAAAGCCACTTTTATTTATGCAAAACTTATGTGCAAGGTCTTGTTCCTGATGTGGATATATATGTAAAAGGAGTTTTTTCAAGTATCATAAATAAATTACATTTAAATCTATATTTTTAACTAACTCAGTGCAGTTAGGTAAGACCGTTTCTATAATTTTTTAAAATTCTGTGTTATTTCTGTTATGCTTTGATGCAAAAGTCCTGCTGTAATAGAGGGGAAGCTTCTCATTGGTTTTAGTGGTTTTGTGTTGGGTTCTCTGCCACATCAGTGGAAGATGAGGGAAGGTTCAAGAGACTAATGTTCTTTTAATCTGGCAGCTACATTGCTGGTGTAATGGCAGTGTATTTTCCCCTGCAGATGCAGTTTATCTGATCATTTTATGACAGGTTCACAAAAGTTTTTCCCAGCTGTACTGCCACTTAAATTCCCATTTGTAATTAGCAATGTAATTTTCCAGATAAGTTTAAAAAGCATGTTTTGAAAGAGGCTATTCCCACAGCACTGCTTAATACCCATTAAAATGCCACGTTTTTATTATATGAAGGTGTTTTTTATCTAATTAGGTTGGTTTGTTAAAGTATTGAACCATAGTCTCATTATTTTTTTTTTCTTCTACTCTAAGGATGTTTTCAATCATTTATTTATGACTAATAGGAAGCACACAGATCTTTAACTCTGGACTAATGCACAGCATAAAGAGGTAAATGAGATCTCTTCCTGTGTAAGCTATTGTAAAGGGCTTTACTTTGAAAGACGGTTGCTCTCGGACTGCAACATGGTGATGTGTAACAGAAAAGAAAGAAAAAACCCCAGCATTTGGAAAGAAGTATTGTATTCACTGATGCTATATAGTCTTCAGTGGAATTTGGTCATCAGCCTTACCATGGCACTCTTTTCCAGATGGGTGTTTGATTTCTTTTTTTTTTTTTCTTTAATGCCATTTAGGAAAAAAAATGTTGTGAGAACTCCGTGCTGAAATTCAAAAGTAAGGCACGTTGAAGTAGCTCTGTGTCCTTGGACATTTGCTGCTTTCCAGGAGGCACTAGCTTGACTGCAGCATGCAGGTATTGCTTGTGCTTATTCATTAAACATACATGTGCTGTTCAAATACAGAACAAACCTCTGCTAAAACAATCTGTCCTTAATCTATGGCCACCTCTGATTTTCCCCATTTTGGAAAGACAGAAACCAAAGGCACTGCAGTGGGAAGCCCCCTAGATTTGTCACTAATTGAATAACAGACAATGGGTAGTGTCCTGTGGGAGAAAGGCTGTGAGGTCCCTTATTAGCTCTGCAAGAGTAATCTGACCCTCCTCATGTGTTTCTGATGGCAACACTGGCAGTCCTGTCTCCTCAAAAATGAGGGGAATTTCACCACCACTGGGGAAAGTAGGAAACCTTGTCAAACACAGAAGAGCAGAATGGTTAGATGAGAAAAATGCTAATGATGTGCCTTTGGGGGTATGTTTTAAGAAATGAAAGAGTCCTGGCCTAGCATACAGTCTTAGTGTCTCCTAACTCTATCCAAAAGCAGGGTGAGGCTTGTTCCTTCCACAGTCTGAGCTGACATGGGCTCTAGTCAGGATTGTCTGCTGTTGCACATCTATTCCAATATCCAGAGTATGAGGACTGGGTAGCCACTGCTGCCTTCTGACTCTTCTGAGAGGCACTCCAGCCTGAGACAGCTGCCAGGTCTGGGGGTGGATGTGCTTTAAATTTGGGCTGGCACAGCACACTGGTGCTAGCTGGCTGGGTGCTAATAGCTGATGGCAGAGCTGGGTGGAGGGAGCTAACCTTCCTAGAAAAGTCTGCTGATGTTCAGTTCTCTGTGTGTAAGTGGGAGAGCAAAACCCCCCTTGTGTTACCGGGACTTAGTCATCCACAGCCAAGGATCTTCCTTTTCTCCTGCCGAGGGTGAGGAGCACTGCTCTGTGTCGCGCCTGGCTGCGTTCCAAACTCTGCTGTGCCTTGTGCAGCGCTGCTTGGCAGTGGCTCTTCTTGCAGAGTGCTGCCTTCCCTCTGTCGGCGCTGCTGTGTCCAGGGAGAGTGCCCTTTCTTCTGCTGACCAAGGTCTGCTTGCCGCTGCGTTTCTCCAAACTTCACGTCTGCTGGAACTGCCTGCCTGTGTTGTACAGAGAGGGAAATGGAACGTGCTTTGCCTCGCAGTTTAGTGACTGTGCTGTTGATAGGAGAGGTTTTGGAGTGAGTGATCTTGGTGGAATATAAAGGGTTACGTTGTTGAAGTTACCCAGGCGCCAATCCACTGGCACACCGCAGGTGATCTCCAGTGAATGTTGTTTAAAGCGCCTGTCCCACGGTTTCACAAATGTGCTCTGACCAGAGGATGTTTTTCTAACTTCAAAGGGCTTCTCAGGCTGGCTCGGTGCCTCACAGACTGAGTCCACAATTCCTCTCTGCTCATGATGTGTTCTAACCATGTGTGATTTTTTTGGTATGTGATGTTTTCTTAAAGAGGCATTGACCTGTGTTCAAGTGAAACTTGCTCTTAAGCTTGTAAACACAAACTTGTCGTGTGGGCAGTTTTCATCTTAACTTGATGTGTGTGTTTTTTTTAAGGGCAAGAATAGATATCAAAAGGAGAGATAATTTGTAGGGGAAAAAAAAAAAGAAAGAAACTTGTAGCAGCCTTTTGAGTTGCACCATCTAGAGTCTTTTCCTTGGAGATCAAAGTGTGTGTCCTTTGCTGGCCATAAGGAGAAGAGCGTGTTCCCACCTTGGCACTGGGAGCGTTACAGGGGTGCTTTGTCCAAAATGTGCCTCTGCACAAGGGGAGTGCAAGGGGCCAAAGCAAGGCAAGGAGGAGTAGAAAGCAGAAAAAACCTAGGACACTTGTGAGTGACCTGATTTATTTCTTTTCTTCTCTCCTTCTTTAACAATGTTATATTAAATTAAACTTTTAGGAACATGTTTGTATGTTTTTAAATAAGTAAGGTTTCTTTTTCTTCTGTAGTACTTTGTAGTGTAGTTTTTTGAGGGGGACTGGATTTGCTTTTTAACAGTGAGAATTAGAAATGGCTGAGATTTTGTAGGCCAAATCCTTTTACTATTGAAGTTCAGTAACTCTCTGTTAATTCTGCTGAGAGCAGGATTAGGCTGTAAAATATCTTCTGAGGTACACTCTGCTATGTTAGCTGTGGTTGTGGCTCTGGGAAGGTTTAGTTAGTGTTCACTAAGTTGCACTGGTGGACGCTATTTTTTGCAATTTTTTTTGTATTTAGTAAAGCTAGAAGAAGTAGGCTAATTTAAGGCTTTAAAGTAATAATTCTTACTTTACTGTTATTGCTATTATGGATGGGTTTGAGTTTATTAAAAAAAAACAAAAAAACACAGCAGCAAAACAAACTCTTTCTTCAAAGAAACCAATACTTTGTAAGCCAGACCATAATACTTTCTGTTTGGCAAGGGATTAAGAAGTATCATCTGCTGTGGGAGTAAAACATCACACTGTGAATGGCATGCCGTGAACAATATATCTCAGCTGTGCAATGAAGTTTTGCTCCTCTTGAGTAACAGTACTGCAAACTAGCACTTAATAATTAATCCAGCTTTGAGATGCAGCTTGATCCCAAGGTCCTCATCCAGATGAAATCCTGGAGAAGTTAGTGATGTCTAGGACCTAATCCCTAGCAGCAAATAACCTGTGCTGCCCTGCCATCCCATGGTTATCAACAGGAACCATCCCACCACGTTTATTTTGGCTGGTTTTAAAGCAGGTGGCCAGAATGAGTTCCTAGTTTCAAAGTCACAGCTGCTGCTTTGAAATTGTGTAAGAAGGGCTTTGGTTTCTTAACACAAAATAACTGAGCTGCTGTTTAGTATTAGAGCATCATTATTCTGGGAAATGCACTCTTCATTTTAAAAATATCTTCCCTATGGAAGTTGAAAGCTTATACCTCATGATTCTAAGGTCAAAAGCTGAAATGGTTCCTTGTTTGACTGATTGTAAATACTTAAGAATTTCTCAATGACTTGAAATGAGTGGAATCTGGAGGTAGTATTAAAATGATAGTATTAGAAACACAGAATTACTGCAGGGATCTCTTGTTTGTTGGCATTAAATAAATTAGGGGAGGACTGTTTTGGGTAACTATAGTTTAGGATTTTTCCTCTTTTAACTGGATGTCTTTGTGGGAGTTATCCCCAAAATATTATGTTTATCAGTAAATCAAGTAAAAGACCAAATGGACTTTATACCTTCACAGTAATGATGCTGTAATTAAGTAAAAGGAAATATTCCATTACAAATCCCCATTTTTGTCTCCTAGTAAAATTTTGTTTTAAAATGAGCCATCTTGGGTGACTTTTTCAGTAGCGTCAGCAACAGTGTCAGCAGAATAGTGAATTTGTGTCGCTGGAAGTATAAAGAGAATTCATGAAGGAGTTTGTGTTAAGCATACTTTTCTTTTTATAAAAAAGGATTCTATTCGCTGTGTTTTTTTTCTTCTTTTGTATTTCTTGCCACCTTATGATATTATAATGCTTTTTGCCTACTTTCAAAATTTCATAGATATATATTTATAAAAAATATATGTCATGTAAGCCTTTTTCTAGTGTAAGAGAAAGTACATTTTATGCAAGGTACACAGCATGGGGCTTTCTGGGCCTTCAATCTCATTTGATCCTGTCTCACAAGAAATGCATCAAACAGGAATGAGCAAAATGCAATCCACTCAGACTGGGTGAAAATATTCTCCTAAGAAAGAAGATGAGAGAGGGCTGGTGGGTGGAAAAACTTGACCTCTCCTCTGAAAGGAGGCCTGAAAAAAGCAAGTGGACAGAGGAGGGAGTGCGTCTTCAACTGATGTAGACAGGCTTGGTGAAGGATTGAAAGGGCAAAATTTTAGGGTATTGGGGACACTGTCAAAGATATTAGTCCAATTTGCATGTACACAGTGTAACAAAATCATTGACTTGGCTTATTAAAGGGAAGAGGTGAGAATGGGCACATCAGAAAGACACCCAGTACAGCTGGGATATCTGAGCTGTGCCCTTAATACTTTTTGCTTCAATCATAAAATATTTTTGTTTGTATTTGCATTTTGTGACTGAAATTTCTAGTAGCTCAGTCTGTTGAGAACTGCATGTTCTAGTGCAGCACTTCTTAGATTTATCCATTTGCATGTGGTGCTGGACCACATTTTATATTCAGGTGTACGTGGCAGAAAGATCCCTCCGAGGTTAAAGCTCTGTGGTGCAGCCACAGGCTCTGATAACAGGGTGTGCCTCTCCTAACTGGGCTGCTGGTGCTGCCCCTTGGGTCTCTGCTTAGTGGTTGGGATTTTCATGGGTAGGCTGTCAGCCCTGTTGTACTTAAGGAGATGGGGTAATAGGTTAAACACAGCTTTCTTAAGCTCTCTGGATCCCAAAGGCTTTGAAGTCATCTGAGATTAGCAGACTGGTCTGGTGGCTGGGATGTGAAGCTGGGAGGTGTTTGATGTGGGTGGCCAGGGATGGATAGCCACTGCTCTGGTGTTACCTGGTCTCTGAAACTCTGAATTTATGGTTTAAGAGTCAGACCCAGGAGCCATGCATTCTAGTCCAGATCCTAGCTTCGAGTGTATGTCTTTTCTAAGGTTGTTCATATCTTCACAAAAACCCAAAATAGCTGAACTCATTTAGTCTCATTTGTCTCCTCTTAGAACCTACTGGTTTTATCCATTTTTTCCCATTCCCCATCAGAGAAATATTTATAGTTCATGGAGAACTTCAATGTCAGCTGTACTCTTAATTCATTGCTATGTTTTTATGAACAAGCCAGGTATTTATCGCCTACTTTCCTGAGCAAAGTAAGAATGAAGAATGTTTGAATTCTCCTTGAAGTTTATATAATCTCCCCTTGCAAAATAGCCCAACCTCTTACATTGTTTCTTTTGATCTACAGTAATCTTCCCAAAATGTTCCAGAAAGGGGCCTTTCTGAACTGTCCAGATCTTGTTACAATCCAGTGGCTCAAGAAGTCTAATTCTAAAAAGTTTGTATTAATCAAAGCAGTTCTGACATAGAGAGAGGAAAGACATTTTACTTCTCACTCATCCTGATGAGAGTTTAGACAAGGTTGTAGAACGTGGTGACAGGGATATGTCTTTCATGTATGAGCTGAATCTCCAGTCTCGTGGAGGCCTGTCCAAGGATATGTGCATTCAAGTGATGTGGACTTTTTGCTTTTTGCTGTACCTTGCTCGTGGTGAGGCATATAAAGTCAGAGCAAGATTAATAGGAATGTATGGCTGGCATATGTGTAAATCATAATAGGTATGCAATGCAGCATGAAGAGAATGCCAGACTTTCATCACTGTTACTAAAGGAAATGCTCTACACAGACATAACTAAATTGGGAAGGAAAAGGTTTGTTCAAAGTTTGACTGAAAACAAGCTCTGATGCACCCGTTAGACTGGAAGCTTTGCAAGGAGATGAAGTTTTTCTGGTTTGCTTGAATAATGAAATTACCCTCTCTTGAAGGTTATTCTCTGGAGCAGCAGAGTTTGTACATGAGTGAAATGCATGTCAAAATGTTTACAAAGAGCTGAAGTGGGGTGGTGAGTCAAAGCAGGAGGCTTTTCTTTGCACCGGCTTTGTAAAGGAGAGCCTTATAATGAGGGTGAACTGTGCCTCCGATTCCAGCGGGCCTTTGTGCGATCTGGAGCACAAAGTGAGCAGGTTTACAGGTTAATTAACACCTCTTCCCTCCTCCTTTGGTGCTGTCTGTGATGCATCACCCACGGTCATGTTTAGAAAGGGTGACTGATAGTTAGTGATGGGTACTCCCAAGCTTTTTAGTTGGTGCTGCTAAATCCTCTGCTGCGAATGTAATTTGTTCTTTTAAACAATAGAGAGCACAGCTAAATATATGGTGCTGAAGAGGCACTTATTGTCCTGTCAGCCTGGCAGCAGTGAGCACACCCCCAGAGCTCTATGTTGCAGCCAGGCACATCCCAGTCTGTAGCTTCCCTGCTCTTCAATCCTTGTAAATATGAAGAGAATTCAGGAATATTCTGCCTGTCTAAAGAGGATTTTATGGCATCTCAAACCCTATTATTATGTATTTAATGATGATTTCTCTGAATATTGAATTGTAAGGATGGTTTTAATCTAGCAGCTCTGTGGTTTTGGAGAATTTGGTCAGTCTGGCTGGAATCAGGGTACTTCAGTCTGTGTTGGACATGGGCGTTTATTGTTGTTTTCAAGGTTTTTCCCCCTCTCCGTTTGGACATTGAAAGCTTTCTTTGCCACCTATTGCCCACAGATCACACTTTCTCAGTACTTGCCCTTGTTTCTTCCCTTCCCTCCCAGTTCCTCAGGCCCCAAAATGTGTTTGATAATTCTATTTTAACATCTATTGCTTTTCCCTTAGCTTGATTGAAATGCTGAATTCTTCAGAAACGAAGTCTTGGGGGAGAAACAAGCCACATGGTGATCTAACTTGCAGAATGTGCATTTGGTGTGGAGCACCTAGAATCCTTTGCAATCACGTGTTGTCTAGCACACCAAACTAAGATTTGAGGCAAGTACACACCATATCTACTGAGTAACCACACCTTGCTATACCATAGCCACTCTACAGATGGCTAACAAAAAACATGTGTAGCACGTACATATTTTGGAGCTTAAAGAATTTCTCCTCAAATCTCTTACTTCCTTACTTGCCTGGTTGTGAGTGGAAAGACAGTGGAGCATAGCCCAGCTCATGAGCAGGATCATTTCGGGAAGAGGACAGTGCAGAGGCAGTGCTTGCTGCCTTACTTGAGACAGAGTGGAAATTGGAAAGGAAACTGTGATTCAGTGAATCAGTCATCTCTCAGACAGCTCCAGGGCAGTGCAGCTCTCAGCTGCTGCCTTGCTTGCAGTGGATTATAGGGTCATAATACAGCCCACTATGCTGAAGCAGAAAAGCAGTAAATTCGTCCTCAGGACCTGCTTTATGCTGTCTAGAAATGAGGAATTCCTCTGTAAGAATGTAATACTTTTTATCCAACTTCCCAATTCCCATGCTTCAGCAGTATATTTATCTTCATCATTTTCATGCTGTGAATAGAGGAAGGCCAAGAAACTTGTATAAAGGACTTCCTTTGCAGCCAGTGATATGTGCACTGTAGCATCCTGTAAAGTTAACAGGGATTAAGGTGAATGACCATGTGAGCAAAGGAGGCATCCCATCAGGAAATATGTCTGTTTCTGTGTAGCAACTAAGGCAATACTATCTACAGACTTTGAACCAAAGTCTTGGACAGCTAAACAAAGCTAATCCCCAAAGATGTACTACTGAACTCATTTCCTGTGTATGGAACAAATATTGTAGGAGATTCGAAAAGCATTTTCCAGCCATTGTTAAGAGAGGAGTTGGGGTGTGAGCTGTAAAATTCAGATCTGCATTCAGACTTTCGCCATATTTGTGGTTTTTGGTTTGAGCCTGTGTCTAGTTAGCAGGGATAAAAATGTTAAAATTCGCCCATGTGGCTTGAGAGATGTTGTCTGCTAGGAGTGCAAGTCTCACTTTTTCAGCAGTCTTCGTTTTAGAAAAGTTTTCTTTCTTTCTGCTGAAGTCAGATCCTTTCTTTTACAAGGCAAATTCTGAATATGCAGGCAAAGAAGGACAACTTGACTAGGTCTAGTAGAGCTGAAAATGTACCATTAATTGTCTATTAAAAATAATGCTTCTCTTATATATTCTCTTGAAGTAAAAACTTGTATGTTCTTACAGAGAAGAAAGTAAATGTCCTGTCATACTATGTTTTTAGGAAAGCTTCTCTTCCTTTGTTTCAGTTTGATAGCCTGATACATTTCGTTACTCAAGTAATTGAAATTAATTTTTGGATGGTAAAGGGTTAAACTAAACATATGAATAAACATGAATATCCTTGGTTTTGGAAAACTTTAAACAGGGAAGAGGAAAACATTAAGAAACTCTCACACTGGGCAAAAGCTGCCTGCTCAGATCTGTTAAGCTGGGTCTGACTCAGCAGTGCGTTTGTAGAGTGGGAGGTTAGGGCTCTAAATCTGAATTCTCTTCAGAAGACATGATTTATGAATGGCAGTGAGAATCACTTATCCAGAAGTGAACAGGACAAATTATCTGGGCACAGAACATGCTTTTCCCTGGGCTGCCACCCATTGTATCTGTAGCCTGGTGTGTGACACTTAATGTAATTTCAGACTGGCCTCGCTCTGAGCAGAGGCTGATAATGTGTGAACACGTGTGATGGTCCTGGGATGGTGGGAGCAGAGTCCATGGGACACTGCAGGGTGTCTGCTTTCAGAGGGGGTTTAGTGCTGACTTCCGTGAGTCAGGCTCTGCCTGTTATAATCGTGTAGCAGAGAATATTACAGAATCAACAATCTCAAATGCTTGGCACTTTGTTGTAAATTTAATCTATTTACGTATTTCCTGTGCCACTGTACAAACAAACCAGTGGGTAGAGTCCTGAAACCATTTTCTCAGGCCAAATTCCAATTGATACCAAAGAGGTCAGAATTGAAAGGAATCAGTTGTTTAGAAGCACTTGAATGTGACCTTTAGAGAAATAATTTTCCTTGTGCTTTTTGCAGCCCTCATTAGGGAATTATTGAAAATTAGTAGGAAATTTCAATGAGTGCAGGCTACAACCCTGGCTGAGTTGTTTCTTGCTGTTCCTTTTGGAGTACTGCAGGGGACATCACCTCTTCTGAAACTAGCATGGATCTCAAGTATTGTTACTCTGCTCTCCCTGTTGTTCCTTGTTGAGTTTGCAAATGTTCATCTTGGCCCTGTTAGATCTGTGGGTACATGTGTGTGTGGAGCTTAGGTGTATTGCAGTGTGGATGCTGAGGCCAGTCCAAGTCTGGTAGTGTGCACAGGCAGTGTGCAATCTATGATTATCTGCCACCATTATAATATCTTTTTGTTCCCAGAAAAAAAACAAAACCAAAAAGGTAATGGGCAAGCTTGAAGAAGTTCACAGAAGAGCTAAGGGTGGTTGAACCAGAAGACTGAAAGGACAAATTATTTACTGCTTGTTTATGTAGGGGAGCTGATAAGACCCTTTGTTACAGACATAGAATGAAAGAATAAAAAGTGCTTTTATTTATCAGTAATTAATGTGCTTACTTGTGCAGACTTTTATTGTGATACAGAGTATTTGCAGAGCAGCTATTCTGGAATACCTATTGCAATCTGTTTCCATATGTAAACATGCCAGTAAATACTGAAGTAAAGGCTGAATGAGAATTTAGTCTATGTTGTTTGATGCCTTAAGAAAGGTTACTCAGATCTGTGAAGGAGAATGATGAGGAATAACACTGGGACTTGGGAAAAATTGTGTGTAAAGACAGGGCAGTAGCAGTCTGTTCGAATGTGTAATAATTATTGTAAAGTACTGCAGGTTTTAGTTCCACTCAGAATTGTTAAAGCTGCAGTTTACATCTCTTAACTTACTCAAGTATGTAATGGAAAAGGGTCTTCAAAGTTGAGTTCATTGAACTCTGTCCATTTCTCTTTCTTGTACTGAAAATATAGAATAATTGTGTGTATCTATGCCAGCAAAATTGAGATGTATGGGATTTTTCCCCCTTTCAATGAATATCTTTTACATGATACCATTTGACATAGAAGTGTTGTTACTTTAAGCATGGCTTTAACAGTTTATGCTGACAGCAGTTAGTTATAACTCAGAGCTCTGTCCTTTACAGAGATTAATGATCCTTGAAATAATAAATATATGGGAAATGCCAACCCTGGAAGCTGTTTTCAGTTCATAAATAGAATTGTTTGTGTAAGAGCAGACATCTTCGCCTGCTATTTCCTATAATAGAGCAGTAAGGTTTCAGTATCTCAAAGGTGCTATTGGAGAGAAAAGATCCCTTCATGAGGAATGTATGTGTTGGGAAGGGCAGGAAGAGGGTGATGACAAGCCGTTTTGCAGTATCACATTTGCTTATGGCTTGTGGGGAGTGCTGCAAAGAGCTTGAAGCTTTTAACACATCTGAGAATTGTTGACTTTTATTCTGGTTGCCATCATTCAGTAGGCAGAAAACAGCTCAGCAGGCACAGGGACCAACAGCTTGGCTTTTGTGGGTGGGCATTGTTTCAGGGGAGAACCAGTAACTTAAAAATAAGTCTGTTACAATATAGTCCTAACAGTAAATTAATCATGACATTAGGAGGGAGTGTATGCATAGACATTACTTCACAGAGTTGTCATAAATTCTGCTCTTGCCATACTTTAATTTCCAAGGCTTTTGAATCTCAGACAAGGTGTTATAGATGTAGTTATTAAATTCTGCAGAAATATTTTTATTGGGTAAGACATTGCTTGATGATGTAGCTGTGAAAGGCAAATTCAGAGACTAGCAAAAGGTCCTTTATCCATGCATTTAGGAGGAAAAATACCATTTTGTAACACTCACTTATTATTGAAGCACTTGTTTTAAATTTGCCTTCTTTTTCGTGAATGTATGTGTATAGATGTAGCCACAGTCTTGACATTGTGGGGTTTATTCTGTTTGTTACTGGGTCATCAATAACATTGTCACCAATAACACACAAGTGAAAACACAGCTTTTGAAATAGTAATTTCTACTCTTGGGGTGCAGAAGTCACTTGCTACTGTAGAGTCACCTGAGGAGATGATGCCCTTTTCCAGCTTTTTTGGATATTCTTGAGAGAAGGCATTGGACAGGATATAAAGGAAAGAAAATGTTAAGAAGTTTACACGGTGTATTTCTTTCAGTGCAGAAGTGAGTGTAGGCGGAGGCTGAGTTAGACTAAATATTGCTGAGGAAACAGTATCTAGTTCCCTGCTTTTCCAAGGTTTTTCCTTTGTGTGCCTTGAAAGGGAAAGCCATGTTCTCTGCACGTGGTTTGTTTGGTTTCTCCTAGGGGCTGTTCTTTTGGATGGTGGTTTGCCATCCTCTTTAAGCCTATAGGGACACACAGTGTCAGGGGGAGCTTAAAATAGGTTGTGTGCACAAAGATGTTTGGCAACCAGGCAAAGAATGGAATGGCAGTGCTGGGAGAGTTAAACTCCCCTCATCCCCTCTTATCCCTGTAGCAAACTGTGCCTGTTAGGGTGGAGATCTCAGGATCAAGTGCTTTGCAGGCTGATATGGGAGTTTGGTTGTGGTCTTGGGACAGATGGTCTCTGCATAAGTGAGGTGGTGGACGCACCAATAAGTGGCTGCTCCATGGAGTTCTGTCTGCATTCCCCTGTACCTCACAGTAAATACAAGGTCATTTGAGGCAGCTTATGCCTTTATTTACCCCAGTGGAAGTGCTGACACGAGCTATTACTGTAGAATGCCTGCCATGTAGCCATACTCTCAGATGTCCTAATGTTGAGAAACTAGCCTGAAGCACTTTGCTGAGGTTCATCCAGTAAAATTTCATAGCTTAATCATTTGCTCTATAAACCATGATAGCAGAGCTGTATCAGATGGCAAGGTCCTACAGCTTCTAGCTTCAAACAAAATTTAAGAGTTACTTCGAGTTTGGTTTGATGCAATAATAATTTATATAGTGTAAACACACTAGGCATATCTCCTGTTGCTGGAATTAATCAGGCAAAACTCTTGTAAGTAAAATTCTCCTCTTCATCTTTCTTTTAAAAACACAAGCTGACTCCTGGTTCCTTTTTGACAGCACAGGCTAAATGAAATCCTTTGCCACAGAACAGGTGTAAGCCACTCTCCTGCCCTGCCAGCACAACCTGGTCACAGCTTGGAGAGCCAGGGCTTGGCCTGTCTGTTCAAACTGCCAGTGGTGTGTTGCAGGCACTGAACAGAAACTGGAAGTGAAATCCCTGTTTCATTCAACATTGGCCACCTGTTGGATAATAGCTTTCAGCCACCATTAGACTGGACTGAATTTGGAACAGCAGCCTGTTATTCGAAGACACCATTTTCCTTTCTGATCTGCTGAGCCAGCTCATCCTCCAGAAGCATTTGGAAAAATGTGGGTAAGAATAAGAAATTTTCCTCCCACTTCAAATGCATTTGCCTATGACTTATTCTCACACAAGCTGTTTGAGTCTGCAGTTCACTGCTCAGTCTGTAGTTCTCAGGTGCCTCAGGTAAAGATTTTGGAAATCACAGATGATTTGGAAGGGGACAAAACCCTGCAAAACCCTTCCTGAAGCAGGCAAAATGTTTCCTTTCTTGTAAGGAGCAAGTGCATGTTCAGAGAGCCAGCTTTGTTCCTCACTGCCTGCTCTTGACACGCACGGCTCAGGACACTTCTGCCAAGAGTTTTACTTGCACTTATGTTACTGAAAATATCCCTGATAAGAAGGAGTTGTTGTTGAAATCTTGTGGCTTCAACTGTGAAGGATTTTTTTTTTCTTTTTGCATGGAGACCGCTGATCCATTTGTTGTTACATAAAAATGTGAGTGAAGGTTTATCTTTTCCTTTGAGATGTATGGCACTAGCTCTGGAATTGCTTCCAAGTTTACAAAATGAGTCTGTGGTTTAGACCTCTCTGATAAACATTTTTTTTGTTGTTGCAAAGTTGGATCAGATTTTTGTTGTCATAATGGTTGGTGCACTTGGCAGCTTGCATTTTAAATAATTAGGAGATAAAATTGGACTGTGCTGGAAATCCAGCATGTCTGGTATTTTCTTGCTTAGTGATGTTTTTAATCCCTAGATTAAACCTAGATCCAAGCTAGCTTCTCTAGCAATATTTCAGCCTCAACCTCCCAGGACACTTTGAGATAAATCAGTGTCTTTATCAAAAGAAGTAAGCCTTTTGTGGTGGTAGCAGTGTAACGTTAAATATTCATTCTAATTTGCAGAGTTGAGACAATTATTCTGAGGTTCCCAATAAAGTTTACTTTGGAATTTGAAGCTTTGAATATATGCTACTTGCTTAATTTCAATTATCAGTAGCCAGTGATGGAATTTAATTCTCAGATGGATCAGAATTGACATGTTTTGAAAGGCATACTTTGAGGTGTTGAGGGTTTGGTTTTTTTTGGTTTGTTTTTTCCTTTTAACCCTCTTCTTTTTGTTGCCCACAGTGCCATGGGAATGGTGAGGGAGGAAGCAAAAGATAAGGCTGAATTGGGAAACAAGCTTCCACCTTAAAGAATCTTTGCTGTGTGAAAAGTATATGTTGAAAATGTCCTATAGAATTTTGAATCCAGTCAAATTTAAGAAAAGGGTGCTCACCTGCCATATTGTTCTGCTGTTGGTTCTAGTGCTGGCCTACAAGTGGATTCATTTCAGCAACTGGAGAAGTAATTCTGTGTATCATCAGCATCACATTCCTAAAATGACAAACAAAACCCAACAAACTTGGTCTAACTGACCATAATTTCACAAATGCACTCTGCATTCAACAGAGGATTAAGACAAAAGTTGCATGATGTGGCTTAGGCCGTATCTGCTATATCCAGGCTTGGGAAAGGAAGTGCATTTTGGAATTAAGAAATAACAGACTGCAAGCATCAGAGTCTAACTCATATGCAGATTTTTTTTTTTTAATGATTGTCTTGATTTTATTGAGTTAACTTCTTTAGCCAAGAATACATCATATGAGGAAGGAGAGCTAGAAGCTAGTTATATGGCTGCAAATACTTCCAAGAAAACATTTTTTGTTAACAGTCTACCAAATATGCCACAGGAGAACAGTTGTGGCACCTGCTCTCATTTCAAGTTCCTGTAGTCATCTTTGAACAGAAAGCACAGAAATTGAGGGACTTTGAATTCAACTTGTTTCCTTTGTAGTAGTGGTCCTTCAGGTACAGAATTGAACATGGCACCTTGCTCATCTGAGCTGAGCCTGTTCAGAGGATAAATTGACTACTCAATCTGCTTTCTTTCAAAGGGTCTAAATTCACTTTATTGTTTTTACAGTTGATTTTCTATAAAGATTAGGCTTCTCAATTTTTTCCTCTGGGCAGCATATGCATGGGCAACTGGCAAAGTAATTTTGTTCTGCTGCTGGTGGCCTTAATTAATTATGTCTAGATTGATTCGTTGATCCATTTGTGGATGCAGTGTTTGGGAAAGAAAGTAACTGGGAGCATTGTGAGCCAAGAGTTAGGGCACTTTCTCAGATGTGAGTAAGAAAACATATTCTAGCTGGTATTCTCGGAGCAAATGGGCTCCCTCTTCATGTTTCCTGTACTTAGAAATACACAATTTTTAATGGTGAAAATAGAAGCTTAAAAAAACCCCACTGAAGTTTGAATGGTAAAACTATATACATAAAATCAAGCTGTTTCTTTGTGGAATGTGACTTATGGAGTGGAACACCCAAGTTTTAAACTTCCTCCTTCAAAATTTATGGAAGTCTTAGAAACTTTCCTTTTTTTTTTCCCCCTTTTTTTTCCTGTCTCCTGTTTTTAATATGTTCGAGTCTGTTTCAAGATTTAACTTTTTTTTAAAACATATTACAAAGTATGTTTCACAACTTGATTTAATGTAGCTTCCATGTGTCTCAAATACAATAGTAACTTCTGAAAACAATATTTCTTTAGAGAGCAGTAAAGTTGTTTCTTCATGACACCAGTAAGTAGTTTTCTTGCCAAGAAGTATATTGTGAGATTTATTAGACTCTCCATTGCCCTCCCCCAAGTAACCCAGATTTTAGCTTCAAGTAAAGCAAACATGTTCAAAAAGTGCTCTTTAACTTTAGGCTAGGCGGATACAAAATAAAATCCTCCAGGGGTACATTACAACTAAAAGATTCACAAGCCCTCTAGGGGGTTTAACTTTTTAAGCAGGCATTTCACAAGTATTTGTTGCATAAACCATTATATGCTCCAGGCTGGGGTTCTTGTAGAATTTTATTTTTTTAAAAATATATTTTTAAATATAAGACATTCAGTAGTAAATGTATTTTTGTGAAAAATTAATATCTCATCTTTGCTTAGAAGTGATGTTATGTTCTATTCTTCAAAGCATGTGTTTGCTTTATTTAATATTTAATATCAAATTTCTTGGACTGTCATTTTAGTCCACTCAGTACCTTGAGGTGCTGCTGAATGGAAACGGGGATCATCCATTCCAGTTTACTCCTTTCACTCATTTTTCAAAATCAATTGCTTTTGGTCTACTGCAACTCCATCTGTGGCAGTTGGAAAAACAGATTTTGGAGGCTGCAAAAGTCAAATGACATTCAATTATGCTGATCTTGCATAATTGAATAGACCAGATGGGCACAAGTGCTCTGGAAAAGAGAATATCAGAGAGAGGACATGGGGAGCCCTTCAGCTCTAGGAGATCTGGCCTCTCTTTCTGTATCTTTCAGAGATTTCCTTGTAAGCTTGGGCAAGTCTTGTTTCTGTATTTGGCTGTTCATCCTTCCCACAAAGATAATGATCCTTCCGTTGTTTCTTTCCATTTCTAACTCCTGGGGCAGAGCCCTTCTATTCCTTATTAGTGCTGTAATGTGCAAACCAGTTTTGTTGGGACCTCCAAGTGCTACTGAAGTGCAAATGACAAAGAAGTATATGAAGAATGGAAAGAAAGTAATGTAAGACACAAAAGGAGTCCTTTTAAGAATGTAGCAGAAAGCAGTATAAGAAGTTTAATCCAACCTTGAGTCTTCCAGAAGTGAATGAGGAGCTGTAATTCAAAGAGATTTTGGAATAGGAGCCCTTGAGTATTATAGGCTAGCAAGTGACAAGAAAATGTAGGAAAAGGAGTCTTGATTATCTTTTTAGGCAACTTGTTAACTGAACTGTTGCATTTAAATCAGAATGATGATCAGTTCGAAGTGGAAAGACGAATAGAAACACTTGTAAGGAGGGAAATGATGTGTCTGTCAGAACAGTGATATTCAAATCATCAGACATGAAGGATAAGACAGAATACCAAGAGCTTCAGAGAAACAGAAAGGGAATATAAATCCCAGCAAATTTCTTTCTTTCTAGATCAGAGGCCCTTACAGAAGAAAAAGGAGAGCCCTGATACCTGTAAGAATGTCTTCTTGAAAGAGGGGCTGAGGCTGATGTATTGTGTGCATCAGAGTTGAGAGTCGTAATAGAAAGGCTTAGCTCTGTGATAGACTGGCAGAGTGGTGGGTAGACACTGTCATCTTGTATCCAGAGATATTCTGAGGCTCAAATGGAGGAGAATAATTGCTAGACATTACTGAAGTGAAATAGTACTTGTCTTGAGACTTTAGCATTGGCAAGGCACTTGATTACATGAACTCTAAAGTGGTCACTCCCTGTACCTCCATTTCCCAGAAAAGCCCAATTCTGCCTGGTTTTTGCAGGGGCATCCTTTTCTCCAACAGGAGCTCGTCAAGCTCTGGCAAGAAGACAGATATGTTTGTTTCTGCCAGCCACTGCTTTCAAAAATGTAATCCAAGAGCAAACCTTTCTGCATAAAGTTCAGTGGTGTATTGTCTGATTGCCCAAGGACTCTGCTTATGCTTTGCCTCACACAGGAATTTGAAAACTGTTCATGAGAGAGCAGATTTGCTCAATTATTGATTCATTCCACATGCTGTGTGATTTTTAAGTCATATTTTGCTTAAAAGTACTTGGCTGTCACAACCACAGGGACATCAGTAGTTAAACTAACTGGCACGATAACCTCCTGGATTTGTGCACAGCATAAACAAATTACTCCTGGTGAGGGCATGTGCTGGTTAGGGAGAAAAGAGGTGACAGTAAAAAGTTACCATGAACTGGAATTATTTTTTTTTTTTTGGTAAACAGAAGCATGCTACTTGTGATAAATCTCCTTTTTTTCTACATCCCAACTTCCATACTCTATTTTACCTTTCCTGCACTGGAGGAACTAATTATATTAACAGGCTTGTCCTCAATTATTTATTTTCAAGTGTGTTTCTCTGTAATTTCTGCAAGTATTTTGATGTCTATTGCAGATCCTCTTTGAGGTTTTAGTGTTCTGTCTCTGTAATTTCCATTTGTATTCTTGCATTTGGACCTGACAAATTATATCCATTTCTGTTGTGGTTTTAGCTGATGCTGGTTTTCCACTTTATGGGCCAAATAAAGTTCTCGGATTCATATGTGCAGTCCCCATTTACTTCAGTCATCTATATATTTTATTTATAGAAATTTTTTTTCTCCCGGATGCTCAAGATTTCCATATGAGAGTAGTATCCAAATGTTGCCACCTCCTGGTCTTGTGTGGCCTAAATAAAGTGAAAATGAGTCAAATTTTTTTCATGTTTACGCTTTGAGAGTAAAGGAGAAAAGGAGAGATTTGTTTCAGTATGCCTGAGGCCTTTATGCCTCATCCTTGTTCATACAACTTGTGCAATTTTTGCAAACTCTAGCTGCATTCATTAAGAAGCAAATATGCTTATTAGGAAGCAGTGCATATTAGTCAAATAATGTGCAGGAATGACATAGTTGGCAATAAGAACTGGTATTATTTGAACTCTGTCTCATTGAAAATAACTAAAGTGAAGTCTAAATTGTATAAATAAAATTGCTACAGGGCCTTTGAGGGCATCATTGTTATAGAGCAGCTCATTCATTGTTCACCTGGGATGGACAGGAATACTTGAATTTGAGAGGACACACAGATTCTATAATGCAATCTGGCTTGCTTCACGAGTATAAATAAAGCACAGTGACTGTTCTGCATGTTTAGATATGCATTTCTATTGTCTTAATGATCCTCTAAGAGTTTGCTGGTTTGTTTTTTGTTTGCTTGTTTTGTTTTTTTTTCACAGATGCTTACTAGAAAAAAAAGCCCCTCATAAATTCACTTGCATTTAATTTGTTTATGACAGTCTACAGAACAAACAGTTCTACAAGCTGGAGATTTAGGGCACAAGATCAGGTTCTCTTCATCTGTGGGAAATTCATTGGAAACTTAACATGGAAAGGGGAAAACTATCTTAGGTGTCTTTCTGGTGAATTTCTTAATTTCTGTGACTTATTTTCTGGAACAGAAGGAAGCCAGGATACATTTGCAGCCAGAGAGGTGCTTGGATGCTGCCCCAGCCTGGTCTCCTGACAGCTCAGCAGCTCTTCTGCAGAGTGCCCTCTTGGCTGGGACAGTCTGTCTTGAGAGTCAATGGGAAGTCTAACCCAATTCTAGATTGCATTATCTCTCCTTTGGGACTAAAGAAGATTTGGAAGGGAGGCAGGATGATGAATGTCATGAGTTTTCTTTCTCCATGGATTTCTCTTCCTGGCCATGTGACATGAAGCATTTCCTTACCAACAGCAGAGCAGCATTGCGATGGAAACTCATTTTTGTGTTGCAGATCCAGCTAGCCTCCTTTCTACATTTACTTACAGCAGAAAGGGGGAAGATTAACCTCATTTAGCTGCCAACCTATTACCTTGAACAGTCTGGACTGAAATCTGAACAGTGGCAGTGGCTGAATTCTTGCTGGCTGATTTCTATGGAAAGCATGTCTCATTTTAATTTTTCTTCATTTTATAAAATATTTTTCCCCTTGATTCTTTTTTTTTTAGTCACTTGAAATAGGGAATGTAACTTGAAACTGGAAGTAAAAAATTTGCTTTGAGATCAAGAGTCTTTTTAAGCAGCTTACAGGATCAGCAGTTGCAAAGTTATCATGAGGCCTGAACTCTTTCTATGGGTTTAACGGAGGCAGCACAGTGCAGGAGCAAACATCACAACTCTGTATCCTCAAGGGAAGACTTAGTGCTTTACACATACAAGCAGAACTAAATACTGTACTTTGATGTACTCTTCTCTCTTTTTTTATTTTGTTATTAGTTTCAACCTGTTGGGAGTAAGTTTTTCTGCACTCCTGGTTAAGATTTCCCTTGATGTTTTGTGGATCTCATGTACATTATATAGAGCTGAAAAGAAGGACACTTCATGTAGATAGTAAGCACCCTAATAGCTATTAGCTATGGATTTGTGTCAGTGTGAGTTTTATACAGTTCCACATGTAAAACAGAAGTCACCACGTGACAGGGCTGTTGCAATGTGTAATATTTGATGTTTGCCTGCTACTCTCAGCAGTGTTTGGTGAAAGCAGAATGGATGCCCAGTGTCCACTCCACCGGGGTGGGTGAGATGTTGTTCCATGTGTTGAGTAGACTCAAAGGGTCTCTGATCACATTCAGCACCAGGGCCCAGTTTTCAGACATGTATGTGGGGTTCCTACAGCACACTGACTTTGTCCCTAGTCAAAGTTTGCTAGTTTGTATTATCTGTCAAATCTGAGTGCTGGCAGTAGACATCACTCCAGCAGAAGTATATTTTAAAAGCTCAGAGTTCTGAGTTGTGTGCTGTCTCAGGGTAGGAGCACAGCAAACACAAGGTGCTGCACAAGGTGCTTCAGCTGTGCCCAAGGGCTGGCCACACAAGGTCAGCCCCAGCCAGGGGGTGGCTCTATCTAGTTTGCCATATACTCAAAAACCTTCTGTCTCTCTCTTGAGTGTCACATGTGCATTAGAAAAAGTGAGGCAAAGGGCTGGAGTAATCCTCTGGGTTCTCAAGGTTATCCCCTGTGGTTACAGCCAGCCATATAAGCACATTTATAAACTGACCAAGATCCATTAAAATAAAATAACCCAATAATGCTGCGGGGGTTTTGATTGCTTTGTGGGACAGGGAAAGAGAAGATTTCCCAGTATTCTTGTTGGAAAGGTTCCTCTTTTCCTAACCATTGGGTAGTAAACTATGTCTAATTTTAGTCTAAGTTAGTTATCTGGAAAGGTAGAAACACACCTTTTGAGCAGGAAAAATAAGGCCTCAGCAAAAGAAAACTAATGACTGGGTTAATAGAAGCATCAGGTTTCAGCCACTGAAATGCCATGGCACAAGAGGTCCAAATCCTGGCAATGTCTCTGTTTGTCCTTCAAAGGTAAATAAATTAAGCACTATGGATTTCACTGGCTGGGAATCTGCCACAGGAGTGTAAAATTTCCTTTTGTTCTTTTTCTTCAAGACTGTAGGACAGTCTCCTTGATAAATACAAATTGCCCTGATGTCCCTTAATTAAATTTTCTCTTTCCTATTCCTCACTGTGTAAGGCATGTTGAAAACTTCCATGATAAAATGTGGTAATGGTAACAGCTGAAATACAGATGTTTGTGTGAAATACAACATAGCAAAAAGGTACTTTAACCTTTTTCAGGGTTAGTTTAAAAGGGAAAATTTTACAGTAAGGAAAAAATCTGTATGTATTCCTTGTGAGGTTCTGCAATACCTGCAGTACTTCGTCATATCCCAGAATCTGGACTTAACCAAATTTCCTACTGAAATCAGCAATCTTGCCTAGACAATGTGACTAAAGAGAGTGGGACAACGCAGAACTGATTTGGGATCCTACAGTGAATTTTAGTTCCCAGACAATATAATCTGTCAAAATAAACAGACTGTGTCACCAAACTTATTTTCAAAAAATGTCACGTTTTATTCAAAATTGCTGAAACATCAGATTTTTACATGCTTGAAATGAATATTTACTTCTAATGTTTTTATCCTTCTTTAAGCTGTAATCTTTATGAAGTTTTGAAAATTCTTGTCCAGCTGGCCAAGTTTTTTGGCTCACATTACTGTAGGTAAGTTGTAGTATCATCACAGAATGGTTTGGGTTTGAAAGGTCTTTAATGACTGTCCAGTTCTAGCCCCTCTGCCACAGGCAGGGACACCTTCCACTAGACCAGGTTGCTCAAAGCCCATGTTTAAAGTTTGCTTTGATCTTTCTTTGTGTATAGGACTATATGCTATGAACATTTTATAGTTTGTTTGTTATCCAGAGTAATTGGGACTGGCAATAACTGTATGTGAAGCAGCACCGTAGTGAAATAATGCTGAACTTCCCATGTGCAGCACAAATGTTGCCTCAGATCCAAGGACTCACGTGACAGCTCTTCAAGAAGGTTTAGCTGTACTTGGCTTTAAAGGGTGTCTTAGCTAATTAGTGTATTAGAACTCATAGGCCATGGCTTGTGAGTTCAGAGCTTCTGCTAATTAAGTTTTGAATGTAATTTTGGTTAAACTATTAAAGCTTTGTCCCAGGGCTGTTCTCATTAAGCAGAACTCCAGCTCTCCTGGATTTTCTTTGTTCAGAGCTCTCTTGCAAATGCGTGGAGGCACATCTGGTATTGGCTATGGCATTCACATGGATCTAAAACTGCTGCAAAAGAAACAATGCAGTGAAATTTATCTGGGAAAACAGTGAGATCACAGCATAACATTTCCCTAGAGAAAAGCCTGAACCTTTTTTATGATCTGTCTTAGTACTTAGTACAGCACTTTTAACCATCAAACTTCAGGGTGTATGAAATCCCAAAGGGTGGAAATGGAAATATTTTTTTGTTTAGTGAAGGCTAAGTATACCAAGATAATTATTTCATCTTCTCCTCCAGGAAACATTTGGGGGCACTAAGCTCCAGTGTGTAACGTACAAAAAAAGTACAGTAGATAGTTACTGCAAAGGGATTCATGGACTGTGAACCACCTGTGACTTGAGTTACATTGAAACCTCACAAAACTGTATATTTCTGGTGTCATAATATCACTTTGTTTACCAGCTTTGGGCTTTTAATTAAATTTTACAGGATACTTGCCCACAATATGGATTAGGCCCATTATGCTACTTGGGGAAAAAAAATATTATCAAACACAAGGCTTTAAATTTGGCAGTTGCTCAATTTTTTTTTTCTAAGCCTTAATAGGCATGTCCAAATGAACATGGCAATTTCTTTAGAATAGAAATGAATACACTGTTTTGTTGTATCTGAGGTCTGTGTAATGGACTGTGACAGTTCCTGCTGTGATACCAGGTGAAAGAGCCCTTTGCAGAGGGCCAG
This sequence comes from Rhabdornis inornatus, assembly GCA_013397075.1. Classification (NCBI taxonomy): domain Eukaryota; kingdom Metazoa; phylum Chordata; class Aves; order Passeriformes; family Rhabdornithidae; genus Rhabdornis; species Rhabdornis inornatus. Next base: position 848,637 of record VWZS01001890.1, on the reverse strand, counting down.
CCCCTGGCCATTCCCACTGCTGGTAGCCGGTCCCTGCAGCCCCCAGGCCCTGCAGGTGGCTGAGCCCCCACACGAGTGTTCCTGCCTAGCACAGACAGGGAAAGAGAAAACTGACACAGAAACTTGGAAGCTGATGTGCTGTGGAGGCGGAGGGAAGTAGTTAATTCTAATTAGAGGCAAACTTTCCCCCTTTTTATCTCTATGGAGAGCCCTGTGTAGCAAAAGATACTCGTTGCTGTTTATCTTCCTTTTCAGCTCTTGTGTACTCTAAGGTTTTCATCCCACTTTGAGCCTTAAGTCCTTATTTTCTTTCCTTGCTGTTGTGCAGTATGTCTTTTTCCTGATTATTATTTTTGTTCCCTCTGTATCTGCCTTTCCCCAGATCATTCTTTTTCCCTCTACTTCTCATTTTTCGTTTCTGTCATCTTTTTGTTTGCTTGTGGAGCAAGAAGCTGCTGGAATGGCAGCATAGGGGTTGGGTGGCTCTGCTAGGGCTGCAGCTGCTGCTCATGCAGTGGTTCACCACATGGAGGGAGCTGGAGGCAGGCTGCCAGATGGAAGTGCACAGGGGAGACCAGAACCACACTTGGTTTGCCCCATATGAACACCCAGCACCTCTGTGTGGTGACCTTACCCTGGGAGGTGCTGCCAGGCACTGCCCTGCCCTGCCCTGCCCTGGGTGTTCTGGGGTGTTCACCTGTGTGCGTGTGTGATGAAAGTGAGCTTTCTCTTGATTGTTGAGTTTGCCTTGAGTCCCTGGACTGGGGGGAAATGAACTTTAGAAGCTGCTTTAGGAAACCATATCTATGGCCTTGTTTTATCTAAACAGTGGCAACTCAGACTGCTCAGCTCTTGGAGAACCTTTTGGTCATGTCCAGTGCTGATATTTGCCCTTACACCTGGCTCATGGACCTGTCCTGTTAACTTCTCTCCATGTGAGTCACAGTCCTACCAGTTCTTCCTGATGCAAGAGCTCAGCCAAGCACCAGCAGCATTTCAGATTCCTGCTCTTTCTTCATGTTGTTTCTCTGACAGCACTTGTTGGGACTGTGGCAGGTTTTACTCAAATTTTGGTTTTCTTTTTTACCAAGGAGGAACCACACCATTCCCTCAGCTGGCTTGGCAGACTACCACAGGGAGTTAGCAGTCTGAAGGTCTTTGAGGCTTCTGTTACTGCCCAAAGTTTGAACCCTTTTATTTATTATGTGTCAGGGAAGAGTTGTTGCTTCTGAGACTGCAGAAAGATAGCTCAACTCTTGTCCTGTGAGCTGGTTGTCTGGTGCTTCATCTAAAGTGGCAGTACTGAGAAACAATATTGTATATAAGTTTTATCTGTTTCACCTTGCATTAATTTTTCTCTTCACACACTCCAGGTTAAACATCAAAAAGAAGATAATGTCTTGTGGGTTTAGTTTGTTGTGTAGTAAGTCTGATCTTTACTTACATCTTTGCTATTAATAATATGTGATACTTTTTTGGGGGCAAACAACTTTTAAGGATGACCAAACACAAGGACAGCACTTGTTCTCCCACAAAGGAGATGTTTGCATAACAGATGTATTGGTGTATTTATTGGATGTTGTCTTGGGATGAGAATGCAGCTCTTGGAGGCAATAAACCATTCCTCATTTCCTGCCAAAGACTAGCACCTGATGGATAGGAAAAGCAAATCCATCAGCAGATCTATGTTTTGTGGAAAATCTGTTTATTGAATGCTTTACTTTCTCTAATAGTTGATCCTAAGGGATGTCATCTTCATGTTAGAGGCAAGAACTCACATTAATTTGCTGGTGAGGTTATTACTACTAATAATAGTTGTGTCTAAGTGTTATTTGACATGATAGCCTGAAACTGAGTGGTGTGGATGATTAGAATGATACTGTCTGGCAAAGCAAATATTCTTTGAATGGTTGTAATTGTGCTCAGACCAGGCCAGTATACACATGTACACCATCCAGACTAAGGGGAATGCCACTTCCATGGAGAGAGAATGAATTAGAGCTGGGCCTGCTTCCCCAGGCTTTTCATGCTCTAGTTCCTTCCCTCCACGGCAGTGTGTCAGCAGGTCTCCCCACCAGCTCAGATTCTGAGTCTCTCCTTCCTGACTGTGCTCAATGCAGAGCTGCTTCTTACAGCAACCTGGTGCATTGGCATGTCACTGATAAATGTGCCAGAGAAAAGGACAAGCTTCCCTGGAGTTGTCTTGAGAGCCCAGTATTAAGAAGAGCTCTCCTAAAGCCATGGACTAATACTTTGCTTAGCCGTATTACATCTTTTAACCAATATTTTAATTTTCTGTCTCTCATCAATTTCTAATTCTTCTTTTTTCCAACTCAGCCTCTGACCTCAACCTGTCTTGGACATTCCTTTTTCTCTTCCTCTTCCATGTCTGTTCTTTCTCTCCATATCTTGGTCTCTGAAAAACAGCAAAATTTCTTCTGTGTCCTAGGGCAAAATTATACCATGAGAGATTTTTGCTCCAGCACACCAAAGCTGCACCTGAGTCTGCCTTTTCTCCCTCTTCCTCAGAGGCATGAAATATCCAATATAGAGATGTGGGAAAGAATAAAAATTTAACTTTACTTTGAATACTGCTAAAACTGCCTGGCATTGTGTCTGTGTCTATTCAAGAAGGATGACAAAGCAAGTATTACATGGAACATTTTATTATACTTCTGTAATTATGTACAGCCTCAGGGTCATCATTCAGGAGATGGGATGGAGGGACTTCCACACTATTTTCAATTCTCTGTTGAATCCTTCTATGACTGGAAATAAGTAGTTTAATTTCCTTTGGATCTTTTTCTCCAGTATTATGTTTACTTATGTCCCTCACCTCCTAAAACTGTGTATGGCAGAATAGATCTTGTACTTGTGTTTAAGAGTGGGAATGTTTGGATTTTTAGACACTTCCAAAATGCAACTGATAATTTCAAAGTTTGCCTAATTGTGTAATCAACTGCATTACTATGGCAATAAAGTTCTCTTGTTTTAGCCATGACAGCTATTCTCAAATCTATCATAGGTTCCATTTTAGAGGAAGTAGACTTCCTTTTGTATATATCAGATTTGTTTAGTGGAATTAACCATCCTCCTACCAGAATTATTTTGATGACTTAATCTCTGTGGAATTTGTTAGAAGATGTAATCTTGTTTTGGCATGTGGCACTTTAGTTATGATCTGCACAGCTGTGAACTGGGTTTCCCTTATTCCTTTTTCACTTCCCCTGCCTCTGTTAATACTAATTTGGCCAAGTGTGGTTTATAGTTCAATTTCATGCTCATTACAGTGTGACACGATTTGGTAGCTGGCTGAAATGGGCATTCAGAGACTTGAGAGCAGGGAGGCTTGCTAGTGCATTCAAAAAATAAACACTGTGAGGATGTTTCTTCATTAGATGGAGCTGGGAACTATAAACCCTGGGAATTTGAGAATTATCTATGTACATATCTGAGCACTTAGAGCTAAACCAGGGAAGGTGTGAGATTTCAGCATTAAGTCATACCTGTCAAGGGTTAATGGGAGTTGAAGCTGGGCTACTTCCTTTGCAGCAGTATCCTTTTACACACATGCTTTTAAAAACCTGCTAACCAAATACAAGCTGGCCCTTGCTTAAAAACCCATTCTCACTTTCCTAAGGTTTAACTGGGGCTGTCTATCCAAATCTGCTCATGTACCATTCGATATCACTTGAAAGAATCATAACTACCAGTGCAAGAGGCCACACATTTATCCAAAGGGCAAAGTTTTCCAAGAGTCTATCTCCTGAATGACATCTGAGCTGAGAGCTCAGGATTCTACCTACTTGGAGACATTGCTTTGCTACTTCAGTTTCCCTTAAATTTGATACTTGCATACAAAGTTGCCCAACATCTTATAAATACATAAGAAAAAATATTTTCTTTGGTGTTTTCCAGAATTTGCCTTTAACATATATGTTGCTCTCCTTATTAATTTTTAAAGAGGGCATCTGATGGTGTGAATGATTGACACAAAGAAAGAAAAACTCACAACTTCAGAAGCACACACAAGTTGATAAAAAGTTGCTTTTATTATGAATTTCAGTTAAGAAGAACTTCTGCCAAATAGAGATGTAGATTTGCCTGTTACAGCCTTCTCCCATGTCCAAATTTGTCAGAGGAAACTGTTCTCTTTTAAATCAGATTTATGAATGAGTACCATGAATGTTAAGGAGAGCTGTCAGCCAGAAGAAAACTGGGTTGAAAGAGTTCTACAGGTTACCAGATGTGTGTGAGTTCACAGTTTGATAATCCTTTCCCTGGGACTGGTGTAAATGACTGCTCAAATAAGTTTGAGGGATGGATGGAAAAGCCTCTTTAGTTTTAGTTTTTATAGGACATGGTGAATGGTGGGGAAGCCTCTGAACTCTGTTATCCTACTGCAAGCCCAGCATGTGGCAGAAAACATGGAGTGTCTGAACATATCTCTTACCAGAGAGGGGTAAGAGTTGTTTTATTTTATTTTGCTTCAATTAATTTTTTTTCTTCATAAATTATATAACAAATTTTCAATATTCTAGTTCGTTCAAAAAATTGCTCAGTGCAAAAAATTGCTCAGTGTTTGTAAAACAGTGAGAAAATTTGACTCTTGCCTTTAATTTAACCACAGCAGATGCTGCTAACAATACTCTGCTTCCCAATGAAGTAATTTACCTTGAAGATGAGAAGTGGAAGCACATTGTTTAAACAGCTGACTTGATTGCTCAGAAATGAGGCTGACCAAAATTACTTGATGACTTGTATCTGAGGACTAGGTTATTAAACAAACTAAGCATACAATAATATCAGCAAAAGCTGTCTGGGAGAATCACCCCTCATTGCAATGGGGATGTTACGAGCATTTTTTAAACAAATAAGCATATTGAATCAAACAGTAATGAAAGTAAGGCTGATTTGCCTGCAAAATTGCTATTAAAGGTTAAAAATGAAAATAAGTGGGGAAAAACAGCAGAGCACCAAGAAAGAGGGTACTGAAGGCATGAATGTTGTCTGTAACAACAAATGGGAAAAACAAATGTGCTGCATATGACACAACACAGAAAATTATTCTGGATTTGTTAATGACTTGAGCTATGAAGAGTTTTGTGAATTATAACTAAGCTGGAAAACTTTCAAATCTCAATTCAGTGAAGCTACACTCAAAATCTGCAGTAGCTACTCAGATAATTACCATAGTTTTCTTTATTCTAAGACTTTCAGCTTCTACAAATAGGATCATTATTTCTAATTTGACAACAATTTTGTTATCTTATTTAAATAAAATGGGCACAGGAAAATATCCCGATTTTATAGTACTCCTATGCAGAAAGTGTGTTTAATTTCTGGTTCCCCTTTGTCTGTACCAGCACCCCTCGTCACAGCTGCTGAGGCACTGTGCAGTGCCCTGTACTCTTTGTCATGTCTGCAGCTCAGCTCAGCTAACTTTAGATGTCTACAAGGTAAATGTTGACATCTGAGCCAGTCATGCTGTCTCCTTTCATCAGTGGAAAGAAACAGAAACTCCAGTGAGGTCAGTTTTAACACTGAGACTGTTTCTGGTAAGCCACGTGAGCAGAGATGTCTGATGTGGCAGAATGAGACCTCAGCTCTGGCTGACTCCTCTGGGTGTTATTGATATCTATAGACCAGGGCTGAGAATTTTCTTGCAGCATGGAGAACGCTGTTATTTTTGAATATATAGCAGGAGGTAAGTAAGGTAGGATTAGCTGCTCAGTGTCTAGCTGCTTTGAAATTTTACAGTTAGTTGTGCTATTTTAACCAGAGGAGATATATCAGATTTCCATGGATAGACTCATGTCCACTCTGTGTGCTGCAAGTCACTGTGTCCAAAAGCGTCACTGTCTGTCAGGGGAAAAAGAAAACCCCACCATGTCCAATGGCTGAGAAGGGAGAAACTTAACAAAAGAAACACTGTGGTAAAAATCTGGGAGAGGACATGTATATGTATGAATGGAGAAGAGCAGATGACAGAAAAAGGAGAAAGGAAAGCTGCTGACTGTCCTTTCTTTATTCATTGCTTTAAGGAAGACCTTTAAGCTGGAGAGAAAATTGGAATGTCAGCAGGCTGACATGAAAACATTAATCTCATCTATCTGAAAAGGGGCAGATTTAGGAACCTTTGCCTGTGAAGCTTGGCCTCTGTTGCACTTTGTTAAGTGTGGGTGTTTAAGGGACAGTGTGTTTGTGTGTACATGTGTCAGAGAGAGAGAAAACAGAGGACCAAGGACTTATCTTTGCAGAAGCAGAACATGACACCCACTATCAACAGTGGGTGCATCTCTTCTGCAGATAAAGGACTGATCATCATGTCCTCTATGTTTTCAGTGTTTGCTTGTGTGTCAAATAACTGGATAAGCACTTGCTGTACTTCTCAACCTTGTGCTGAATTATGAGTTATCCCATACCTCTTTGTATCTGCCTTTTACATTGAACAGACAGAAAATCCTTGCATTTGCCCCAGCAGCACAGCTCAAAGTAACAGCTTCATTGTGTTAGAGGTGAGATGTGTGTGTTTGTGTAAATAACCTGAACGATGAGAAGCTGTTTTGGTTTGTGCTTTTTTTTTTTAATTCTCAGAATAGTTGAAAATATTGGATGTCTTTTTCACCATATGTATAATTAGCATGAGGAAGAAGTAATAACCCTGTCACTTTGCTGTGGAAGGATTATTGGCTGAAGGTTACAAAGTAGGTGAGGTTATAAGAAATCCTGTGTTCTGTGATTGGTTCTCTCAAATTCTTTAACTTCTGCATGACATACTTTATCATTCTTGAAAATACCTTAAAGTTTTTTAGATCCCCATTGCATTTTGTAGCAACCTATCACTTGCCATCACTGCTCATACCATAGATAGATCTCATGTTTCTTTTACAAGCATAACATCTTAATGTCTGTAAAGCAGTTTGTAGTTACTTTCAGTCATGGATCTCAATACTTTCTTAGTATCCTCCTGGTGGTATGGCATTTAGGGACAAAGTTTTGTCTGTTGAATAACTTTTCATTTGAGAGTGAGTAATTCCAGTGCTAGAGGCTTTCCTGAGCAAAAGATGATGTCAGCCTCTTGCAGGAAGGAAGAAGCCTTGCCTGTATTTCAGTGGGATAGATAAGGGGAGGGGACAAAAATTCCTTCCCTGGATAGTTGTGCTTGAAGTAGGAGGAGCTCCTATCACTCAGATCTTGAGCTGCTTTATTGTAGCCTGCTCTTCCTCTTTGATGCCTTTTTTTTCCTTTAGAACCCTGTAGTTAATTAACTCACTTGATTAAAAGCAGAATGTCCAAACTCATGGGTCACCACACTTGGGAAGTTTAGATGTCCTGTTTAAAAATAGGCATCAGCACCTGATATGCCTTTTGAAGACAGCAGGAGCCAGTCCTGCATGAGCTGGCTAAATATAGTGGCAGCCCCAGCACTTGCCAGAGAGATTAATAAAGGGAAGAAATTCCACTTGGGCAGGTAGGGTGCAGCAGATCCAGATCTCCCAGCTGTGCTGTCTGGTGGTGTGGGCTCTTAGTTAAGAGAAGAATTGCTTTGATTTTTATTTTTTCAGTATAGCAGTGCAGAGAAACTTGTTCTGTCAGATGTTGTCAAATTGAGAACAAGAAGGGGTTTATATCCCTTTTACTCAGTTATTACTTGGACAGAGCAGAAATACTTGAAAATTGCTGTTTTGCTTCAGAGTAGAAACTTCAGCCACTTACAGAGATCAGCCCTGTGTGCAACCTTCACTTAGTGAAATAGAAAATTGAATGATCCTAATTGCACAGTGCACCATGACTCCATGTTTCATCTTTCTTTCCTTTTAGTTTTATTTTTGCTACCATTTCACACAGACCTATTTTTCATTTCACTTGTATTATTGTAAATTATTGGTATTAGCTGAAAGGGAGGGATGGTGAAGATGAAGTTAGAGCAGCTGGTCTGGTAAATTACTTGGAGTTAAATTCTGCAAATTTATTTATTGTGTTTCTCAGTTTAGGCACACATTTTAAGTCTGTGAGGTTTGGCACATTGGAATGTTCTGGCTCTTGTACATAAACACAAACCTCTAACTGCCCAGAAAAAGAAAAGCTAATGTGATGAAAATGCTGAGATTTGAAATTAGAGATAGAAAGAACTAGAAAGAGCAGAAATGGGAAAGATTTGCCATAATAAAGATGAAGGAACAAATTCTGAAGGCTGACAAATACTTTTTGAAGTTTTCTCTAGGTAACCCATACTTTGAATTCAAGCTGAAAAAATTTACCTTTCACCAGCCAAAAAAAAAGCCCTGAGTGAAGGGGTGGGAGGGTCCTACTGAGGAAATTTGGATCTCTATGATCAGTAAAAACTTCCTTTGCCTGACTGTACACTTAACCTAACCCTCCACTTCTGGACAGAGTGCTGCTGAGTGGGATGTCCTCACACCTGCCTTTGTCTGTAGGCAATACCAGAGCTTGTGATAGCTTCTACAGCACTCTTACATTTCAGAAGTGTGAGTAGCTACTGCCCAGGACAGTCTGGAACAGCATCAAACAATCTCCTGCTGCTTAGGAAAAAACTGTAAATCATTCATATGTCACTAAAGGTGTAAAATAAACTCACTGTTGTCCCAATTTTGGCACACAGTGCATTACAATAGTTCACTATCATAACCCAGATTCATCAAAGATAAATCAAATGCAGCAAATAAATCCAACACAGTGGATTTAAAATAACAAATCCAACATAGTGGAACATAGGAGACCCTGAAAAACTGTCAGAGGCAGTGCACTTCTGTGAGTATGGCACCTTCAGGAACAGAGAAAGAGAAGGTTGATTATTTACCATAATATCTCTGTACCGATTAAATAATTAACTCTGTACAGATATAAAAATAAGTTGATTTAATGACATTTGGCCCTGCCATTTCGTTTGGTGTATAGTGAACAGCATAGGGGTACCATGTACATGAAGCAAGTCCCTTGGGAAAGAGCTTTACATGGAAAGAAAATTTTAACCTTGATTTGTAGGGTTACTATTTGAAGTAAGTGATGTGAATAAATCTTTCACCTTTGCATTTGTAGATGATTTCAGATACAAAAATCTGATATTTAGAAACACACCTACTTACTGCCTACAATATTCTGAACTGGGGACTCTCTTCAGGTGATTATTTGGCCTCTTTGAACTTAAAAGCTTTGATTTTCCCCACAGACCACTTGAAGCTGAAACAGATGCCTGCCTGACCAGGAAGGCAGGCTGATGAACACCAGACTGTCTAAATACTAGTGAAAGAAGGAAAGAACAGTGATATGAAAAGGTGGGGGAAAATATACTTCAACAAAATTACTATGGCCTCTGGGTACATGGTCAAAATACATTGAGAATTAATTCAAACACCCATAACACAGTGGGGGCATTCCTCTCAGTGAGCTGTGTCCTCTATTTCCTCCCAAGGGATGTGTAATGCAGGCAGATCCAACATTTCAGGTGGGGCTTTCCTTTAATTTTTGGGCTGAGATTAATGAATATAATTTTCTGATGGAGAGTGTTTACCAATGCCACCTTCTCATTCCACATGAAATATGCTGTTGAAATAATCCCTGTCCAGGAATGAAAAAAATAAAAAAGACAATAGAGATATGGAACTACTAAAGGTGGCTGGTTTCAGCAGTTGCAGGAGAGAGTTAGGATCCAGCTGAGTACTGCAACTGAATGGAAAAGAGGCTGAAATAAGTATGTATTCCATGCAGACCCTCAAGTAAATTCTTGCCCCTTTCATAAGAAGGAAAACAAAGCATGTTACTCAGCTCTGCTTCCATTTTGTTCATTCTCTATTTAATCTTTTAGAAGGGAAAAGATAGAGAAGCTCTTTCCAACAACCTGTCTGCATTGGGCAAAAAATAAATGTATTTTTAAATACTTGAGCTGCTCTGGCTGTAGTTTGTCTGTAGAGAGCCTCTGTGATAATCTAGTGCAGTTGAGGCAGGGTGGTGCTGATTCCTGGGGGAATGCTTTTCCTGTGGGATGACAAGGAGTCACTTGCACAGGGACAGCAGGAGCAGCCTGGTCAGCACTCACAGGCTCAGGTCAGTGGTTGTTCAGTGCTCAGTTCAGAGGGCTCCAGCTCCTGTAGTCATGGCTGCTATGCAAATAATTGTGGTTAACTGGCCTGTCCCATTTCAGGAGTAAACAGACATGGAGGATAAAATGCCATATTAAGTGCAGTTAGATGGAGGCAGCAAGGAAGAGCTTTATGGCCACTGTTGAAGAGGGCAGCACATAAAGGCTGTCAGGCTCATCTGCTTTCAGGGGTCTTCCTTTGTGCAAAATATTCATACAGAAAGTAATTCTCTCTATAAAAGTCTACTAATGTTGAAACCTCCTGGACTGTCTTCTTAAAACTTTTACTTTTTTGGGAAGATTGAATAGAGTAAAACTCCCTTCCTTTTCAGAGTATGTGTTGGTAGCATCTTCTGAATACTCAGCTGCTTAATTTTTTTCATTGTAGTTACACTCTTTCCCCTTTTGCAGAAGATGATTAAATATTTTAAGTGTATTGTATCAATCTTTTCTTAAAAAAAGAACATATGGTTGAAACTATGCAAATTTCAGGTTGACCTGGGTGGTGGGTGTTATTCTCCTGAGATGTTGACAGTATTTCTGATGGTAGCTTCATTTTATACAGATATTATTGAAACATAGAAAGCCCAAATCTTCTGAGTTTCTTCAAATCCACATTATCTTTTTGCCTGTATTTCCCCTGAAAGTAGTCAACCCTGATGTCTCATGAAATTGCTGAAAGTAATTTTTTCAAAAGACATTTGTTCTTAATAAGATATTTTTTATTGTCTCTGTTCCTAAAACAGTAATTGCCTTTCTGAACTCTTGAGCTGCTTTTGCTTCTGTTGAAAAATTTGGCCAAATCAGATTTAAGGAAAAGAGAAAGGGATAGAAGGTCAAGAGAGATGGAAAGTATTTAGTGGCATGTTTTTAAAAAAAGTGTTGTACAAAGTATTGTGCAAAGATACTGTACTATCAGTCTAAACTCTTGTGTAGTTTCTAAACGCGGGTGTTTCATGAATTTTACGGTAAGGAAATTACATCTTTCAGCAGGAGTTGTTTCTTTGGAGCCTTTCCCAACTTTTCTTTGGGTCTCAAAGAAGGTGTATAGAACCTTTTGGAAATGTTCAGTATGCTCCTATGCTAACTGTGGGACAGATAGGTAAATCCTGATAGACCAAGACAAATTACATGCACTTGCCTGTCTGTAAGAGACAGTAATACACTGGAAAAATATTTCTTTGCCAGCACCTTTCCTGCATTGATTCATCTCGTTCCAGCAGCTTAATCACGGCCATTTAAATGTGCTATTGCAGATATTAATTCAGTTTGACACATCCATTTTCCATACACTTGGGAAGGAAATCTCTTTTACTGGTTCCCTACTTCAAGACACAAAGGAAAACAAAATACAAAGGAATGTTATGTGATTGGTACCAGCACCGGATGCTCTATTTGTTTGTAAGTTCTTGTTCTTTTTGAAATAAGCTGCAGTGGCAAGAGACGCCTTTAGACAATCTGGAGAGGATATAAAGAATGTGCTTTGTTTATACTGAGATAAAATAATTGAGCTTTTCTGTTGCTGTCTGAAAGCCATGTCTCCAGTTTCTGGGACCTGTTTACTGTGTACTGTACAGAGCCTGCAGCCTTTCTGCAGCAGATCGGGACTCCCCTGGCCTGTCTGGCGTTTCCTTTTTTATGGCTGGGTTTTTGAGCAGCCCTGGTATGCCCCAAACACCTGCCAGATTTGCATATCATTCCTGCTTGGCTTGAGCATCCACTGCAAAGTTGGCACATGAACTGTGGAGAAGCAGGGCTAGTGTTTTGATTGTACGCCAGAGCCTGATACTGAAATAGGCAGTGGGAAGGAATCCAGTAATTGTTGGCCTCTGATCAATGAAAACTGTCGTTAGGCCAGTAAATCGTCGGTATGTGGGCTTAGTTCTATATATCATCTTTGGGCTGGTGTCACCCTGACTCCAGGACGAGAACATTATCAACATGTCATCAAGTCTGCCGGGAGCTTTTTATTACTTTTTCTCCCTTTGATTTATATCCATTCTCAAATTTCACACAGGTCAGGTTTGACAACACACTGGAGGGACGTTGAAGGGATTGTTTCTTTGGCACAGAAATAGATTTGCCAGCCCCATCTAGCAGGAAGCCCCTCTTCCCTGTATAGTCCAAACTGGTCTTCCTCTGGACTGAAGAGCCTTCCTCCCTCATTGCTAGCTGCTGTGGCAGGAAGCAGAGGTTGCCATTATCTCTGCCCAGACTGTTTGCTGGGATTGTGATGAGACAACACTTGATTAGCTTTGGCCTTGTCCATACACAACAATACTTGATTAGCTTTGGCCTTGTCCATGCACAACTTTAGTTTAAATAAACTGCTACTTTAATCTGGATTGAATGGTGAAGACTCTGTTGTGGGCATTAAGGATTCTGGCTATCTTTTTTATTTGGCTTTAAATGATTCAGAATTAATTAAGCCAAATAAAAATAAACCACATGAAATAAACGTCCACATGGCTTTTTGCACTTGAACTCTGTTTAAAACTCAGCCTCCCGTTTAAATCCAGCAGAGCTTCCTTTTGCAGACAAGCCCATCCACCAGTAGTGCTGTGGGAGTAAGGCCAAGCAGCCTCTCTGGAGTGTGCAGATGTACCTGCTCAGGAAAAATTGCCCCCTCTTCCCACTGGGAAAATTAAATCTGTACTGCCTATAAAAGCTGCAGCTTCTATGGCTTTGCTAATGTTTCTCTAAACAGCTAAATGGATGGTCATTGCAATGTGTGGATGTGGGACAATGCAATTTCTTCTTTAGGGTAAATTTCTGTAAAATAAAGATTTTTTTTTCTGCAGTAACACCTGCAAGAGGGCACTGCTAAAGCAATAGCAGATTAATAGTAATTGTGATGAAGACCTAAACATGCTTTTAAATGAAATAATGAGTGTTCACAGTATGAAACACTGGCCTTATCTTCGAGTTGGAGAAGTACATAGTACTTCTTTGGTAAATTTTTCCCTTATTTCTGACTACATCCTGTATTTTCAAGGCCAAGTGAGGCTACTTCTCGGTTGCTGCTCTTGAGAATGATTAGTGTTTAAAAGTATGTGGTACATGCAATTAGAGCCTATTGTAGCATTAAGGTTTGAATTCAGTTCCTTTTGCATGCAAGTAACAACTGAAATCTGGAAAAAATCATAACTGAAAAGAACTTGGCCGGAAATTATGGATGTTGCCTGTTGAATTACCAAAGCAAGACAGCACATTGAGAGTTAAGGCTGAATGCCCAAGTGGCTGTGGTACACCAAGGGATTATGTGCTGCTGCCTTCTACATATAGGCACAGCGAGTCCGGATACAGTTCAGAGTCCAGGCTCTGATTTTTCCCAGATTTAGCTGAACTTGAAATGTTCTGTTTAAAATAACTCTTTGTGGATTCCACCCTTAAATGTAGGATAGCTTTATTTAAAACCAAAATTAGATAAAAAGTTGCTGGTTAAGGTGAATGACTGGCTTTTAACAGGCTGAGTGGCTTTTCTGGAGACCTTTTATTCTAATGAATAAATCCTCATTAAAGGACACTGTTTAAATCTGATCATGGCCCCATTTCAGCAAAGCACTTAGTGTTTCCTGAAGTATGTGGGAAGTCAGTGAGATTACTTACTGCTTAAAGTAGCAAGTGCAGTACCAAATTGGGATGTGCATGAGCACAAGATTAGTTGCTACACAAATATAGACCTTATTACCCAAAGTTAAATATTTTGAATTCTTTTTTAATCTTCTTAATGGGAAAGTGAGTAGGCTGCCTTGAAACTCCTTTCTTGCCAAATTCCATTTCTTAAATCAAAGCTCACATTTGAATTACATGACCACAAAAAGCATTATAAACTAATAAACCTCCGAATTTGTTTACAATTGTGTGAATTGAAAAACAGACAAAGCAGCCTAAGATTTCTTTGTTCTTATTTTTCCTTTTCCCTTTTTTTTTTTTTTAAGCATTTGCTCTCAGGCTCAGGCCTTTGAACTGTGTTCTTTCCTTGGCTGTGTTTCACTCTTCCCTAGGTCGAGCAGGCAGGGAGGGCTGTGACAGCTGTCTGTGCTGAAGTGCAGAGCCAGCTTGGTTACCCAGGCTGTTCAAAGGAGCTGCAGTTTGCTGGCAGTAGAGTTTCACATGTCCAGAGTGACAGACCTACCTGCCCTGGGCTGGTAGCAGAAGGTTTAAATGCAGTCCTGGCTGTAGAGGGCTGACTCAAGAGTGTCCTGGTGTGGTGATGTGCTCTGTGTACAGTTGGGAAACTTGTTCTCCTCAAATTCTTCTCCTGCTTCTGTGAGATGAGCAGAATGCACACTGCAAGGGGAGAGCTAAGGCTCTGTGTACAAGGGCATAACAAAAATAAACACAGTGACAGAAAAAAAGAAAAAAGAGCAGAGGTCTCTAAACAAGCTGTTGTGTGTTATCTCCAGCAAACTTGTAAGAAAATTCAGTATGAATTTGTGTATGTGTGTGATCATTGGCCTGAGCATGTGGGCTTTAAAGTCTGGTACAAATTGTATTTGTTAGTATTGTCCTAAATTCTATCCAGAAAGTGAGATTTTGAAGAAATGATAGTTTCCGTTTCCATTTATTTATTTGTTTTTAAATTTTTAACTTTGTTACTCTTAAATGGAAAAGACACTAAAGCAGTGGGAAGGAGCTCTGCCTATCAAAACAGGCCTATGGAAATATCCCTAGCTAAAATAAATGGAGCTTTATTGGGTACATTTAGGATTCAGTCAGCATGCAAAGGAGTACCCAACCCATAACAAGCTCAGCAGCTGCAAAGTTTTCTTTGCAGGCGTTCTGTAAGAGATTCACAAAATTAAGCTGTTAGCAGAGATTCTGGTGCCACATTACAATGGATAAATACTGGGTATGCAGAGTTATTTGCCATAAAAGCAGATGAACTTGAGCTGAAATGGTCTGGTTTTAGTACTGTGTGAGAAAATGGAGAATGCCTCAGACTTCAGTGTGAAATCCATATACTGCCAGCCTATGTGAAACACCTCAGCCCATCCTAGGGCAGAGAATTTTTTAACTGGTGTGCCAAAACTATCCCACACACTATGTTTTGTGATCTAAGACAGGTTGTGTTCAGTTTTCCCGAAGTTAAAAGCTTGTCACATGTTAACAGACACTCTCCCCCAGGGCTTCCCAGCACTATTTGAATCTCCAGCATCCATCAATTCAAATGGACCAGAAAATTGTGTAAAGTTCTTTTCCTATGCACTGCAAACCCGCTATACCTTGTTTGCAGAGCCTGCAACAAGTGAATTTTTAGGGACACTCCTCTAATTCAAGCTGCTGGGGCTTCTCCTTTGGCCCTGGAGAGCCTGGAAAGACTGTGAGTTTACAATAAACATCTGAGAGTTCATTTTTCCATCAACTTGATGTAACTTTCAGGGCTTTTACTTCCATGAAGTGTATTTTTCTATCCTATCTCTCTGCACTTTTCCTACTTCTCAGGTCTTTATTATTTTCTAGCATCCTTGTTATGGATTACTATGTTTGACCTATGTCCCTGGAGAGAGTTACTGCTTTCTGCCCCATGCAGCACATTTGAGGGTGAGGTCTGTTTTAGAATCTCTGATGTAAGAGCAGCTCATTGAGGATCTTTGGGGATTGCTTTGAAAAGGTTGCTCAGGCACTACTGACAGTGCAGGGCAGCACAGGGAGCTGGTGCTGGGTGAGGACCTGCACTGTCAGCTGCCCATGCTGCTTCAGCAGGGTGACACCACGGGCAGAAATTTGTTCAGAGAAATTTGACAGAGAATTCATCTGCCTCTCTTTCCATAATAAAAGGTTGTAGAAAAGCTTTACTGAAAGTAGTCGTCCATGGAACTATTTTCTTCATATCCGTTTTTTTTCTTTTGAATTCTTACTAATTTGTTTTGTTTTTGTTTAAAGCAGTTCCATGTATGCACTAGGTGTTGATACCCTACCTGTATTTTACATATACATGATCTGAGAAAATATCATTTACATGCCACAGAAACTTTTCTCACTAGGGCAGTATTCTCAGTGCTTTCTGGTGTCAGCCAGCAGCCCATCTCATTTCTGTCAGATGAGCAGTAGAATCTGTTCATAATTTCTTGGAAATATTAGTCTCCACTGGATATCTGTCTCTGCATTGCACCACATTTTGTCACACTCTCAGCAGTTCATTCTCACTTGGATAAGGCTGTGGCTGTTGGAACTGTATTGTAAGAAATTTGGAGCTCAGAAACGGCTGTGAGCTAATGATCAAACCCTGCAGCTGCTCAAGTGTATGGTCATTTAGAAAGGAAGCCCCTGCAACTCCAAATCTAGGAATATCCTTAAGAGTTAGACCCAGGTCGTTGAAATTCACAGTAATGGTCATGGCTTTAGTCTTTTTATCAGGTGACAAATGTTTGTAGGTTGTGGCCCTGAATAAATTGGGAATAAAACATCTGGGCATATTCTTCATGTACACACATCCCACCTACCTTCCTGCTGGTTCCTTACAGTCCTTGCTGGTTTCCCTTTTCCCCTTTAGTCTTTCTGATTACTCCCTTTTCACTGCATGTGCTATTCTATGCCTTAGCCTTGATTCTATCATCACTTTTAGATCTTACCTATATTACCATTTAGGCTTCTGGTACCACTTTGAAGTTTGTTTTTAATGAGGGATGAGGGATGATTAACATTCGTATTAGTGCAATGCAGTATTTCATGTACTGGTATTCTGATATCTTGTATCTTTCTTTCATTTATTTTAAGCATTCATTTTAGATGATTGATCTCAAAAATTTAAATTTACTTATTTAAGGAGTCAGGTTGGTTTCAAAAGAACTATTCATTTGAGTAAGCTTTAGTGCCTGTGCAAAGGTTTCCATTACTGGCTACCTCTGATTTCTTCTCTGCATCTGTTTTCCAGTCTTCATGTGTCTTTAAGCCTTGTCTCTTAACTTTTTCCATCCTCGATGTCTTTTCTGTTTTTAAAAATAGCAATAATAACAATAAAAAAATCAAACTTCTCCTGGATTTCTTACTTTATCTTCTTCTATTGTCATTATCCTGGTTCAAACTGCCTTGCTCCTTCAAAAGCAGTCAGTTGTTAGTTTCCAGTAGTAACTGTAAGGTGATAGTTGAAGCAAATAAAGGCAGATTGACAGCAGTTTGTTTGGTATGAAAGAAAATTGTAGTCTAAAGTGAGATCTGCAAGGCACGACATATGGTCTAGGGCATTAATCTGCAGCTGGCCTAGCCTAAGCATTGGAAATAAGGCCTCCTTCCATGAAAATCCATGACAAAGCTTCCATTTACTTAAATGGGAGATGTTGCAGATCCACAATGTGTATTTTGTATAACTGCACACATCAGAGTAGAGTGCTTCATGCATTCAAACCTCTGTTCTAACCTTTTGAGGAATTTTGCATTTTCCAGTGCAATGCCCAGGTGAGTTAGTGTGGTGAGATTGTTGGTGTCTCATCTAGGAGAATGTGGAGGTGAGCTGTGGGGTTCCAAGCTGTGCTCCTCCTTTTCCAAAGTCCCCAAATGCCTTCTTGCTCCACACAGTCATTTCTCTTTCTCTCTCCTATAACTTTTTCTTTTAGAAGCAAAAGAACAAAGCAGACTTTTATACATAACAGGTAAATAGAGCAAAGTCTGTAGAATACTTAAGGCTGGTTGTAGTGAAGAACACTAGCTTTGGTAGACAGTTCAGATACTGTTCTCTGGTTTTTAGGACCTGAAAGTGGAATGGACCTAAGGAATTAAGCAGTTGGTTAGGGACAGTTGTTGACCTGCCTTGCTTCAGTTATGTCTGTGAGCTCCAGAATAATTCTTCACACTTTGTGCAGCCACATGCCCTCAAACCAAATTGTGCAATAGAAAACTTGGTAGAAATTGATAATGAGGTAAAAAGTCTGTCACACAATCAGATCATCCTTAGACCGTATGGGAAGAATTAACCAGTCCTTGTTCTGGTTTTCCCATAGAATAACAAAGGCTGTGCATTTGCAACACTGAATCTTAAATTCTGTGTCACTGAATCAAATCTGCATTTAGTTGAAAATGGCAGTGTATCCTAACTGGAGAACAATAACCTTTCTATAACCGTTGTTGGGATTTATGGGTGAATTTGTGTCTTAAGGCAATACTTTGTTCAGCTATTGTACATGGTTACAGCTCTGGGCTGGGACACTGTTAGCAGCAGTGCCTGGGACATCTGGAGTAAATCTTAATAGTATCAGGAGGACAGATGCATCAACGTTTCAGGTCATTTGCAGCTTTGTGCTTCCTTCTTATGTATCAGGAATTTCTTTCTCACTGCCCTCTTTCTTTTCTGTTTGTAATATTTTTCTTTATGGTCAAAGAGGAGCTGTAGCCTCACAAGAGGTAAAGAAAAAATGAAGAAACTCTTCAGTGACTAACATGAGCAGACAACTGATTTGGTAATGAGGTTCATTAAATATGGTGTAAATAGTGGAGCAAATGCCTTCGTCAGGCACGTGGCCCTTTAGAAGCCTTTGGAGCCAGGATATTTCCTTTCATCATCAGGGCTTTGTCGAGGTGCACTGTTGATTAGGAGCACAAATGTCAGCCTGTCAGTGTGCTGAGTTGAGAAAGCGTGTCTGAACAGATTCCCAGCAGGAAAATCACTGAGCTACACTTAACAGGTGAAGTAAGGGAGGAACTGAGAGAGAAAACCACTGTTAATGGAAGGCAGCTGACTGGGGAAGAGTTGTTGCAAAAATCCTCATTATTATTATTTGTTTTATGATAGATGTCATCCTCTCTCCCTGTATAGTGTCTTCTGAGGAAAGACTGTGCACAGTAAACTGAAGGTTCCTTTTTGCACCATCACTGAGGCTCTTCACCAGTCACTGTTGCAGACACTTGGGATGCTCTAAGAAAGATCTTTTGCAAGGTGCTTTTCTCCATTATATATTTAAAAGGTAGAATGACTGTCCTTGCATACAGTAGGGATACTGCTACACTGCCTGGTTACTTACTGAACTTACAAATGAGGATAAGTCCAGGGCAGTACAAGGGACTAGGACCTAAAAGTCAAGTTTTAAGGTCAAGTCAGTAATTTAAAACCAAATCCCTGTTGTATGGCTTTTTGATTTCCACTGTATGTCAGAAGAGAGTGACCCACTAGATGTAAATACTTCTGAAAAGATAAAACAGGTGACGCAACTTTTCTAACACAGGTTTGTCACAACACAGACCTCAGCAGAGAGGCAAGATGGTGTGCCTGGTGTTCGTGCAACCACTTCTGGTTCTGTTAAGGTGTACTTAAATATTGTGAGACTTATCTGCCCATTGCTGGCAGGGCAGAGACTCCCAGTCTAATGCTCACCTGTGCTGTCACATTCATGGGCTACTACGTCATTTGGAAGTATTGGCTTATGCCTAAAAGCATTTTTGTTCCCTGCAGCGCAGTTAGAACCAAAATTTGTCCTTGCAGTTGAGTTAGAAATATGAGCTGTTGCAGACCAGACCACAGGCAAGTGTTCCTTATACTCAGATTTTGAGACCTTTAATACAGATGTCTTAATCTCTGCTTGTTGCTTCTGACTGACTTGGTTGTGTTGGCCCCGTGTGCACTTCTGGCCTTGGTCAGTTTGGTCAGTTTCTGTATTTCCAAAGAACAAAACCTCAGCTGCAGACAGCAATTGGCACCAATAGACCCTGTGCGTGGCAAGAGGATGGCAGTGATCCTCTTGGAGTGGAGGTGACTTTGGGGTCTTTGTAAGGTCCTGAGAACGTGATGCCTGAAAAATCCTTCTTGTTAAATCACCCTCCATGGTCTGTGACATGCATGGCAGCTGAGGTGCTTTCCAGTGGCTTCCTACATCTTCCCAGTGTGTGCTCCTGATTACATAGAGCCAGCAGCCCGTGTAGCAGAGTATCTGTATCTGTGCTGTGGCTGTGGTACTGACAGCTGGGGCACTGCTGGGAGGGTGGGCTGCTCCAGGGATGAGGGATTATACAGCAGCTTGGAGTGGGAGCAATATAATGGTGCTGGCTTTGTGCATGGTTAATGGAACAACTTCTTCACATGGCTCCTAGCCCTTATTTTAGTGATTTTTAAATAAAAGCTTTCCTTTTAAGAAAGGATGTTGCTGGTTCTTTTTAATGTACCTATTTTGCAGGAATGATTTTCATTCTCATCTGCTTCCCTCTGCCCTTTTTTTGTTGTATGGTTTCTTTCTTTGGGTTTTTTTTTTATTTGTTTGTGCTAAGACCTTTTTTCCTTTGCAATTTGATTGATCCTCCTTCTTTCAATTTCACATTGGCTGGCTGCATATGGAACCCTGCCTGGCTTTAGCTGAGACAAAATCGACTGCACACAATTTCCCTCTGACAGCTTGTACAAGAGCAAACATTTCCGAAGAGCTGAAAGTCTAGAAATTCAATCAGCGGAAAACCTACTGTGTGGAACAGCTTTGCTAGTGCTACAGCTCCCTGCTGGGTAGAAAAGCAATCCAGTTACAATAAATCCTTAAGAGTGGAGTCATTTGGGTAAAAGGAAAAACAAAAGCTGGTTTATACAAACTGATTGGAGTCAGACGTTTTGACTTCCCATTGAAAAAGGAGTCAAAGCCTAGGCTTGCTTGGTAATTTAAAGGGGAGATTGGCTCCTTTTATCTTTCTCTAGGCCAGAGTTCTTAATATTTTGCTTGTGGAAGAAATATAAAGAGTTTTTTTTCAATTTAAGTTAAAATATTTACTTTGATATCGATATTGATGCTGTAACTGACTAGAAAACGAGTTGGTCTTAAACGTCCAGCGAAGGCACAATTTTATTTCCAGCCACTCTGATTTTGTTCTGCTGCAGTTACAGAAATGTGAAACTAGGGCAAAACTGGGATTGAAATCAAGGTTTGCATGTCCTGCCAGGACAGTTTGGGCAACAGTTTGTGCTATGCTGCTGGTGTGTCATGAGCTCATGAAGCTGTTGATGCAATCTGGGCTGCCTGACAGACTTTTCTGACTGAAATTAAGAGTTGTGCCTAGTGAGAAAGGTCTGTTTGTGTTAATTTCATTTCATTCTTTAAGTACAAGCTATTAAAAATTAGCAGCATTCAACAGCATTTGACATGAAAATAATGTCAACCGAGATGCCAGTAATGACTGTGATGGAATATTTCCCCTGATTTATATTAAAAATTTTAAATGAAGGTAGCTTGGGGTAGTAAAGTCTCCTTGCAGTTTTCCTTTATTTTCGTGATTATTTGCACCACTCCTCTTTTTGTGCCTTTCTTACTGGAGCATATTAAAAGCACCACCAGGCTTGAATTGAAACAATCATTCTAAAGTCAAAGTGAACTGTCTGGAAATGCTGAGGCTTTCTTCTTCCTCTAATGCCTTTCTGGTATTCACATAAGAGTAGGTAAAACTTTTCTGGGCATTTTAAAATGTTGCTGTCCCTTTAATAGTTGCATAAGGCCAGTCAAGCCTGCTGCTTTCCATATAATCTGCATTGGGCTGTCATCCTTCCTCCCTCCCCTCCCAAATGTGTCTGGTCCTCATGGAAAACATTATATAAACATTGTAAAGGATTTCCATGGGCCTTAATGTTTAAATAAGATGTTATAAATCATAGCAAATGACTACAAAACCTTGCCACAAAGATGGAGTTAAATTGGTTCAAAAAAGAAAGGTGGAATGGTAACTCGATGAGACTGTCAAAACTCCAATTTTTGTCACAATCACATGCTGAAGGCTTTGTGGATTGGTGATGAAACTGAAGTGCCCTAAGTTTCTCTTTCAGCTTTCCCCCACCCTCTGTGGGAAGAGAAAATGTCTGTTGTGATCCCAAGTGACTCCACTTTTGTCCAAGTGTTTTGTGCTAGCCACAGAGCAGTGTTTCCTATGCCACCTGTGTAAAGGGGGGCTGTACTTTTCCAAGGGGAGAGCACTGAGGATTTGCTAGCCCTGTGGATGTGCTCAGAACGTGGATGGCTTTTGACAACATCCTTGGTTTGGTTGGCTTCTCACAGTGCTGATTTTGGCCTCTCCCATTTTGTGTGGAGTCTGATGCCAAGGCCAGCTTCTGTTAGGTACCCTTCCTGTATCTGAAATCACACATAACAGTGTTCCTGGAGACACACCCCTGGCACTGGGGTTGATCCTGAAGTACCTATGCACTGGTGAACCCTGGGCTGAGGAATACAGTTTCACTGCCCAAGACCTGTGCATGCACCTTTCTCAGGCTTGGCCACTGCAAGAAGTTCTACTGGTAAAAAACAAACCCCCATGTACCCTTTTGAGTGTGTTCCCCTGGGCTGGGGATGCTCTGTGTATCTGTGTGAGGAGCAGGCACTGCTCCCTGCCAGGGTGTACTGCAGAAGGGTAATGGCTAAGCAATACAGTATTGCTAAGTAATACAGTAATTCTTGTTAATGGAAATAGGAGAACAAGGCAAAAAAAACGCCTTTGAAAGAGGTCCTATAAATATTACCTCCCTCAGTGCTTCAGCAACCCAGGCTTGGCTGGGTCATTGCAAGTTCAGTTCCTTTGTTTGAGGACAAGAACTGTCCATATTTGTGAGGCTCCATTATGTTTTTCTATCAGTGTTTCTTGAGAGGAAACTCAGTATTTGGCAAAACGAATCTTTTTTACTTAGCCTTTCTGTTATTGCAATGTAACAAACAAAACCTACACACTCCAAACCACAGGATCAGAAAACCAAACGTTTTCCCTGAAATGGTGAAAACAGTCTCAAATGCCCTTCCAAGGTCTTTGGATGTCTCTGGGCATCATTCTGCCCAGCTCAGGAGACAAAACCATAGCATTGGCCCAAAGCTTAGGGTTTTGCATGTCCAAAGTGTCAGAGTTGCATCAAAATGAGGATCTGCTCTATCCTGGCTGGCTGAAGTAGGGTATTTTTCCTCCTACCTGTAGCACAATTCCTGTGCATATCACCAGAAGTTCTGTTTAAGATATGCACATCTACATGATTTCTGTCTACACCTCTACTGTTCAGGGCAACACAATTGAACAGTGTTGAAAATCTGAACAGTTGAAAATCTGTTGATCTTTGACATGTATCTTTGACTGTTAAAAAAGAATTTGTGAAAATTAAATCAATTTTATATGTGTTTGTCTGCTTGAGAATGGAAAGGAATTACAAGTTTCAATATTGCTGGTCTCCTGCTACTGAGACTAGTTGAAGTAGATGCACTTGACAGGTTCTGTGCTCTGGATTGTCTGTAAACTGGGGAGGGGTGAGTTTGACAAATTCTAGCAAAGGTAACTTAACCTACTGAACATAAATTTTCATCGTATAGAAAGAGCTGAGAGAGTCCAGCAAGACTGCTGATAAGCTGGATGTATTGCTTGCTCTGTGGTTAAAATTTGGAGTATAGAAAGCAGAACCATGGTATGAAGTCAGGATTATTGCTGTAGGTGCAGATTTCTAAGGCGAAGCATCACCAGCTTTAGGAGGAACTCCAGACTGGAGTTCAATCTCTCTTTAATGTAAAACCTCAGTCACTGTGCTGCTCCTGTTGTTCTTCATCTTACACGAGGGAAACTCCAGCTCTTGCTGCCAACAGCCACTAAAAGTAATAGCTACTAAGTTTTTGGTCTGGGTGAGGTTTTTTTCCTTCTAATTATTATTTGCTATTTTTTTCAGCCTAAAGGTCAAATTATTTTGCTGTCACAAAATAGTCGTGATAGGGCTGAGCTGAAACTAAAACCAGGTCTAACCAGGAAAATTAAAACATAATATTTATGTTATATTGTATATTTCATGATTCTTGGGTTTGGTTTTTTTTTTCCCCTCACTGTGTTCTGGTACCTGTGGGACAGAAGGAGCCAGTAATTAGCCCACACTGGAATATGCAGTTTGACTGGGGAGAAAAACATGGGCGATGCACTTGGTGGAGTCCAAAGGCAGCTCCTGGCCCAGTGCTGCCCTGGTAGCTCAGAATCCGTGACGGCAATGGAGCCACTGCCACCAGGCAGCCCCACAGCTGAGAGTGCTCCTGCTGGGGCTGCCCAGCCTCCCCACCTGCTCAGCAGTTCCCTCAGTTCAGAGAAGATGGGGAGTTTTGAACAAACTTAGAACCCATATCATAAAGGTCCACTATTTTGAGAGTTCAGTAAGGCTTTAAATTTATGGATTAGAATTCCAAATCTTCTGATTCCTTAAGGGCTCAGTAGGGTTTGGTACTTCTGTGCCATCCCCTGTCTTCTCCTGATGTTTTCCACCTTGGCCCCAGTCAGCCACAGACTGGATTTGAGTTACCTGAGCAGCTCTGCTCCCTGGTCTCCTGCTGAAGCTTCTTAATGCTCTGAAATGTGGTGGATGACCTCATAATGCAGTATTTAACTTACAAAGCCACAAGGCTTGAGGATGCTTTCCTTGTGATTCTCTAGAGGAAATGACCTATCCCCAAACAGTGAGGCAGGAGAGATAATAAGGAATCATTTTATGAGGAACCACATTTTATCCTCAACAAATCTGATAAAGGACTTTAGTTCTGGTTTTCTTAAACTGTTTACCAGTGTGTTTGAGGGATAATTATTTTACAAAGAAGGTGTGAACGGGAGTAGCAGCAGCTAAACTGGGGAGACTACTGAGCTGCTACAAGGAAAATTTTCATGCGGATATGAGTGGATGTAAAGTGTGGTGCTTGCAAGCTAGCTGCAATGGAAAAATAATGTTTCACATATTGTGCTATTGTATTATGATTTGTATTTGAATGGTTCAAAACGAGACCATGGGTTGTTGCTGCTGTTGCAGTAGGGCTCTTTATTTCTCCTCTTCTAACTAAACCCCTGGAAAAAAAACAAGCAGTAGAATACACCTGCTTGTCTAAAACTCTTTGCTTTCTAGTTGTTAGATGAGAGATGTCAATGTATGCCTCCCCCTGATATTTTCTTTCTCATTGTTACTTGCTTTGTGTGAAATCTGCAGTACAGTGGTGGGAACTTTATACAGACTTTTATACAGTAACTGCAGTGGTGGATTTTTAGGAGTTTGTATATGAGGAGAGAAGAGATTTAACATCAGTGTTATATTTTTGTTTGTTGTGATTTGATATCCATCCCAATGGAGGGCAGAGAACCACTGAGAGAGGTGCTGCCAGGTGTGGCTTCCTACTGCTTTTTAATTCTGTGATCACAGAACACACGATTCTGCAGTCCTCGCACAGACGAGTCTCCCACTGATTTCAATGGGAAATTTGCCTGCATCAGGGATAAAAGAGTGGGCCCCAAGTTGTGTACAATGATGCAATCTGATCCCCCTGCTGTGGAAATTGATGTAATCGCATTCTCGCCATCCCCCCTTCTCTCAACCCTTCTCCCTACCAACCCCTGGTGACTCCTGGGGGGGCTTCTCACCAAACGGAGGGGAGGATGCAGCTGTGTGCTGAAGCAGCAGAGGAGAGGAGGAGAACTGCTAGCAAAATTTATGGAGGGTTGTATCCTACATGTAATCCTAGAAAACAGCTAAGAACATGGACCTGCCTGCCCTGAAAAATGCAATCACCTGCTTTTGCTAAATGAGGGGTGTTTCTTGTTTTTAGTTGTGACATTCATGACACATCCTCCTCATGTGTTTAAAGCTGATTTACAGTGCTCCATGAACTGAGCAATCTCGTTGCCATCTGCATTCATTCTGTGCAGAGGGACAGGGTTAGCTTTTTCTAGGGCTCTCTTTGCTGTTATTGTTGACAGTCTCTGCTTTTCAGCGGTGCTTTTGTGCCCTCGCACACTGCAGGTTGCTTGGGAATAGTGAACCTTGAGAATGCTGCACTTTGTTGCTGGGCGAGCCAGGCGACCTGTCAGATGCTTCCCCCTGCTTTGCCATTTGTATGGGGTTTGGGTTTATTTTTTTCCTTTGGGAATTCTAGGCTCAGCTGAATTTGTTCTGTGTTTTGCGGAAGAAAGAGCTTGTTAAAGAATTCCCTGATGACTTTGAAGTGAACTATTTATTTTCTCTCAAGGCTTACTCAGTGTAGCCATTTGCCCCCTCTCCTCTGTTTTTTCACCCCAGTGTTTCCTGAGCTACAAGCATTCTTGGAATATATTAGTTGTAATGAGTTATGTGGGCATCAAAAGTTTTCTTTGAAACTATATGGCATCAACATCTGTTAGCTCTTAGAGAACAGAGACACAGACAAAGGGGCTGATGGGGGGAGGGAGGAAAAAGATATTAAATTCTGGAGTATGAAGTCTCCGTCTCAAAGACTCAGGGGGAGGGGAAGGGGAAATCTGCTAAACTCCATGCTTTGATGTGGGCCGCTGGCCCTGCGATTCCAT
Source organism: Rhabdornis inornatus (assembly GCA_013397075.1). NCBI lineage: Eukaryota > Metazoa > Chordata > Aves > Passeriformes > Rhabdornithidae > Rhabdornis > Rhabdornis inornatus. The sequence goes on along the minus strand of VWZS01001890.1, from coordinate 822,305 downwards.
TTATGGGAATGTGCGTGGCAGACGGGCCTGCACGGCTGCGCTGTGCTGTGCTGCCTGTGCTGTGCTGTGCTGCCTGTGCTGTGCTGCCTGTGCTGTGCTGCCTGTGCTGTGCTGTGCTGTGCTGTGCTGCCTGTGCTGTGCTGCCTGTGCTG
>VWZS01001890.1:710496-822128 GCA_013397075.1 Rhabdornis inornatus | reverse complement strand
CTGTGCTGTGCTGCCTGCCCTGTGCTGCCTGCCCTGTGCTTTCTGCCCTGCCGTGCCTTCTCTTTCTGCCTGTTCTTACTGCCTGCTTTGCCCTGCCTTTTTGCCCACTCTGCTCTGCCTGCTCTGCCCTGCTCTGCTTTGCCAAGCCCTGCCCTGCCATGCTTGCTCTTCCCTGACTGCTCTGCCTGCTCCACCTACTGCCCTGCCTTGCCTTGCCCAGTGCCTTGCCCTGCCCCACCAGCCCAAGCACTCTCTGTCCAGCCTGCCCAGCCTGCAGCCCAAATCCTTCCCCAGCCCTTGTTGCTACAGTATCATTTTCAAGGAAAATGTCATATGCTCAGTTTTCAGCTATTGAGATAGGCAATTGGAATTTCTAACAATAGAGACAACTCTTAAGTTAGAAAGAAAATGTTTGAAAGGGAACTTTTTATTTGCTTGTAATTCTCCTGACATCCTTGTGAATCACCATGCAATTTTTCATCTAAATTATGTTTATAAACGGTGTGCATCTGTGGGATTTATTGCCTGTAATTAAAAAACATGTGTCTGTTTTCATGTACTCAGTATCAGTCGCCAGTCAGGCATGGTCACTGATGCTGGACTGCTTACAGGAATGTGTGGAGATAGGTTCTGCTTTTTATTTTATCTTTTTCCACAGAGCCTCACAGTGCTTGTCCTGCATGCCAGGCTGCAGAGGGGAAAAGGAACCTCCACGTCTGTCTTTTCCTCCTGTTGGCTCTGTTTTTAGCCTTAATGTTGATGGCATTGTGCTTTGCTGGGACTTCCTGGCCCATTAAAACCTCGACCAGTTATAAAATGATTAGTTGACATACCTGGGCTCTGGGGACAAAGAGGTGGTTTAAAAAGGAATGTGAACCATCTGTTTTGCCAGCACCTCCTGTTGACAGATTTATGGCTCAACATTAGCATATGTGTCCAGGGTCACACACCTGTGCTTCCTAACAAGGTAATATTATTTAGCAGGAATGTTTTCATCCTGAGGATTCAGAGCTCTTTGCAAAGGTGGGCATCAAGAATTCCGCTTTACAGTTGAAAAACGAAGGCACAGAGAGATTTAAGTGATTTACCCTACACCACACAGTGAGTCTGTGGTGGAGCAGTTATTGAATCCAGGTTTCCTCCAGCTGCATAAATATACGTCATCCATTAGCAGGAAAAGCCTTAGAGCCATAAACATAATAGAGAAGCATTGATTATCATTCTGGGGGAGCTTTAAGCCCTTGTGCTGTATGAAAATCTGAGCCATATAGGAAGACACAGGCTATTCTCACAATAAAGGTTCAGAATGCAGTACGTTAAAGCTGTAATGACCACTGAAGTTGGTGATCACATCTCAAATGAGCAAGTTATTCTGTACTCAAGCTCTGTAGCCATTTTCTGCAAGCTTGCTTCCCAATGCATGCCTGGATACAATCACCTCAGTGCACTTAAACCTGTCTGTTAAAGAGTTTCTTGGTAACCAAATCTGTCATGAAAGGAGTTGAACAGAAAATCAGATTTATTACATAGCTACGCCCATCTGTCTGCTGTGGTGAAGAAGCCCAAAATAAGCAATTCAGAGAAGTTATTGAGCTTCTCCATGCTGGAAGGAAGATGAAGATTTGTCCTCTTCCATTCATGTCCTTAGACATGTTCCTCAGTATGTTGAAGATAAGATCTTGGGGAACATGGGACAATTGATTTTCCAATAAGCAAGGAGATTAGAGGATAGTTAGAACAAAGGTAAATAGCTGAATCTGTAAAGTGAGTTCATTTATTCTTCTGAAGTAGCTTCAAAGTGAATTTAAATATAGCAAAAAGCAGTCATTTCTTGTTTCAGCTCTGTTTAATCTCAAAGACTGATGATCTTTTCTAGTTGAAGATGGCTGGACCCTTCAGGAGGAAAGTAACTGCTGATTCCGTACATCTGTTCTAACAGTTGCTCTCAATTATGTGATCTCTTATCTGGCAGAAGTCCTTGAAAAACCGTGTTTTATCCTATCACCTTAAAAATTAGAAGCCTTAATAGTTACAGAATTCCAATAACAGTGTTAATGGAAGATGTTGCTTTGCAAACACCTAGCAAGGGTTTATAAATATCCATGAAATCCAGGATTAAAACATCATAAAAATAGTAATGTTCTGTCTTGAATCTGGAATAATCTGAATAAAAGTGTACCCTAAATTGATCTTCTGAATATCTATAGGTTTTAACATACATTGGATAAAAATTCCTAGTATTTTAAGCTATTATTTCTGGTCTTTTCTTTTTCTCTATATATTTATGTATAGTTAAATGAGCAGGCAGGTAGCCTTTGTTGGGTGCAGGTTGCAGTGACTGAAAAGAGAATGCTCATATTCCCACTACAGTAGAGGTGACAAAGATTCTAGCAAAGAGCATGTTTCATTGTTGTCACTACCTGATTTCCACAAGCTGGTGAAAAGAAATAGTTTAGAAATATGAAGAAAGGATTTGTGTTTCATCCTGTTGGAAAGCCTGGTCCACATGTTTGTTTTGGGCAAAAGAGGTTCAGTTGTATGTTCCTAGCAACCAGGAACAAAAAGTACCATGTTTCCTTTCTTATTCAGGTGTCCACCATGAAGGCTTCTGTGCAAGTGTCCATCTGCTGTCCATGTTCACTTCCTCAACAGTCTCATGTTCATATTCCTATGAATGGGCTATCCTTAAAAGTGTGTCTTACAGCAACTGCTCCTGGTACCCATTTGAGGGCCTCTAACAGGGATATAAAAGTATTGGGGATGGTTTCTGCCTCATAAGCCTTTAATAGTGCATGATCCTTTGTGACTGGAGTTTAAGAGTGGGGGTTTTTTTTTGCCATCCTGTCTTTATCATCACAGTATTTTAGCAGCAGCTGGAATTGCTCTACAGGTAATTTTTGTGAGATGGGACTGCAGGAATGCCAATTCTGTCAAATTGGTGGATACAGATGTGTGATTTCAAAGAGTGTTGCCATGTTATTATGGCTGGGAGTTACTGCTCCCAGAGAACAGAGGCAGCCAAACTCAAGGCACTTGTGTTTCACCTTTTTATTTTTGGAGCTCATAGATTAGTGTGATCTTTATGCTAAGGTACCAAGGCATGAATTTTGGTATGTGTGGTATAAGACCCATTGTGTCCTGCTCTCTCTGTCAGGAAGATCATGACTTTGGGCACACAGGCCAACAAGGAAGATAAAGGCACTAAAATCCTAAGCCACAGCAGTTAAACCCATCCAAGATAATCTGTAACAGATCTTAGAGGAAAAGTCTGTTTTCTTAAGAACTCTACCTGCTGTGATTATATGAAGAAGAAATTTTATCTGAGAGATGCTTCAATGCATGGTGGAGGAAGAAAAACTCTTCTGTAATGACAGAGGACAGGTTCTTATTTCAGAGAAAGAAAACATTATAGAAGTTGAGCTTGTTTCTTCTGCTGAACAATCTACATTATTGCAGTTGCAGTGTGGATTTCAATGCAGGTCTCAAAATCAGAGTCACCTTGACTTTTTCAAGTGTGAGCTGGTTTATGCATTCTCTACAGAATGTTGCATCCTAGTGAATTGTCTTTATTAGTAAATTATCCAGAATGGCAAACTTCAAAAAAGTAAGACTTCATGATTGCAGAAGAAAAAGGGGAAATGTGCTGTAGAAGAATAATATTAGGCTTAAAACAAGGCATAAATGTGTATTGTTCTATAGTGTTTTTCTGTATGGCATATGTTTAATTCTTATATGTATTCACCTGGTTTCAATTTTCATTATAGTGAGGCTTGGCATATATACTTTTATCTGTGTAATGCCCTGGGTTTATATATTACTTATGAACAGAGAAGAAAAGGAAGCTCCTGTCCTAAATAGAATACTGTAATACCAGGAGTGTATGGCTTATTTGAAAAAGCTTATGAGGGGGATCTTCAAGCATTTTTGAAAGAGGATATTACAATGAAGTCTTCATTTCCAAATGCCGAGAGAGCCAGATGCATGCCCAAAGCACATTCCTCTCTTTTGCCTGTAAGTAGTGATCACACAAAATTCTGTGCATAAATACCTACTTTCATGTTTGACTGCATGGGTACCTGTGCATGGAAGCTGCTGGCCTGGCACAGTGTCCTCTCCACGTGTGTCTGACTATGAGCAGTTTATTCATTTCCTTATTTATTTCATTTTCAAGTTTTAAGCCTGGCTATAAACCTGTATTTAAAGAATGATGACCACCTCAGGATAACTGAGTATCTGCTTCCACTTACATTAGCCTAAAAGAAACACTATTATTTGAGGTGTCAGGAGACTTCCTAGTGCTGGAGCCTATGCTTGAGCTGATCATTGTTACACATGGCTGTGTTCCTAGGCCATGGGAAATTTCAGATACCCAAAGGGGATCAAGCTTCCTTCCATCAACTGTTTTTCAAAAGTATTTCTCCTCTTTCTCTTCAAGTCTGGACAGGACTAAAAATAAAGTAAAACAATAATGACTTCTTTGGGATTTGGATGGGTTTCCTGAAGCATCTTCAATAGAAGAGGTTTTCAAATTTTCACAGTCTGCTAAGGACTTGCTGTATGAAAATCAGACTTATTTTGGAAGCTTGCTTCCTGCAAGTGAGACTGAAACATTCAGAATGGCCACTTAGCCCTCAGTGGTTTGGTTGAAAGGCCAAAGGGCATCCTCATTCTCTTGAGCCTCTATTTCCTGGGATTGTTTTTTCTACATCAAGAATTGAAGTTTGTGTATAGGTGACACAGCATTCTTGTTGGCAGTGACTTTAAAAACCATTTATAATCTACACAAGACATTAGAATTACCACATATCTTGTCCCTTGAAGTCCTGTTGTGAAATGTATTTCTTCAACTTTGCTCATTCCAAAACTTTATTGCATCAGTATGAGAATAAAGAGAGAAAACCCCATGTTTCAGTCAGATCGTTAAAAATAGGGAGGAAAGGTTTTTGGTTGGTGATTTGTCATTCTGCATGTGTTGTGTGAAAAAAAAAAAAAAGGTATATATGATTCCTTGACAAAAACTTCATTAAACAGGAAATATGTACCCATTTTCTGCCAAAAATGTGGAAAATTTAGTATCTTAAGGCTAAATCAAAGTATTTTAATGAGGTGTTTGAAGGAGAGAGGTAAAGCAACTTGTTTCTACTTGAGAAGAGCAACACCTTTTAGAAAAATGTTAATTAACACAATATTGACTTGAGATGCAATACAAGGAGTAGGGGTACCCAGGCTTTGAAAATGTGCTTATCAGGATAACCTGCTTAAATCAACAGTTATCCTTTGAAATATCTAATATATGTATGGATGTATCTGTCTGTACTTATCACTGGAGCATAACTGTATTGAGCACTGTGTTAGGTGAGGCACAGGCTGCTGAAATACACACTCTGGTTGCAGTCAGGAGCTTTAGCTCTTGTGTGCCTTAAATGTGCTGGGTGTCACAGGGGTGACATGGAAAGGCAGAGGCAGGACAGAGAGGAGTAATACTGCAGAGCAAGGTTGGAGCAACCAGTGGATGTAGGACTAGGAGGCAGGACTACGGGATGTGACTGCAAATACGCCAGTGCAGAGTCTGGAAGGTGAAGTCAGGCAGCTTAACCTCAAGGCAGAAGCAGAAAGGGAGCCAGCGAAGGTGATGTAGGCAGAATGAAGGATGAGTATCTGGACTGCAGCATTTTCAGATGGCCCTTGAGAAGGAAGTCAATAGCAGGGAGTCCCAGAGTAAGTGTCTGGCCTTTCTTTGTCTCCACAGACTTGTATCAGGAAGAAGACTGTGTAGAGCAGTTAGGGCTGAAGTTGAGGTTAAAAAAATTAAAATTTCCATTGAGTTAGAATTCACTGATGTCTACACAGTGAAGGTGGGAAGCCAGTGACAATTGCTGGGCTTGTACCCAACTGAATAGAAGCCCTGGGGTGTGGGAGCTTTTAAAGGTTGTTCTTCTCATGTATGTATATACTCAACATTTCTGAGGGAGTTGCACTAATTAATTCTTCTCTCCACCCCCGCCCAATAAATCTGAGCTGAGTACAGCAGCACCTAGCCCGGTGGGGTACATGGGGCACATGGTGCTTTCTAGCCAGGCCAGGCAGCCAGCTCTTCTGGGTTTTCAAGCATATGTTTGAGCCTGAATCTTACTCATTCAGTGTGAGTTGTGTTGGTAGCTAAGAGCAGCCAACTTATTTATCTGGGAAACTCCTGGTGAGGTAGAGACACTTACTCTAGATGGGTTCCTGTTCAGCAACCCATAGCAATGGCATGCTGCAATAATCCTTCTGTGTAAATGTTTCTTTTCTTTCTTCTTTCAAGTGCTCGCTGACCTCATTGATGTAGTATTTCACAGGGTACATCTGGTTTTGGTTGTTTCATGACTCAGTGTTCCAGTTTGAAAACGCAGTGCTGTGATTTAAAGCATCGTGTCAGGACAGTGATATACAACTGCCTATGACCCAAATGTTGTTGCTGTTGCTCTTGGGCACTGGTCCTGCCTGTGGCAGAGCCTGGCTGAATGCAGAGCTGTTCCTGGCTTTTTCATCCCCTTGAGCCTGTGTCCTCTTTGTGCTTGAGCACACTTGTCCCCAGTGTCAAATATTCCTACCTGGCTGTAGTGTTTGCTTCCCACTAGAATTTCTTGAGCTGTGAGTTCTGTTTTACCCATTGACCTTTTTCTTTCACTCTAGCCCACTTAATGAATTCGGGTTGCTGGGGGTAGATGCACTGTTTTATCCACTCTAACACAATTTGTGGGGGTTACTGGGAGAATATTATGCAGGATGAGCTGCAGTCAGGATTGTTTTCTCTGATGCTTGCTCAACTTTTATACTTTTCGGTTGTGTGAGTTCACATACGCTGCCCAGAAACCTTTTCTCAGGCAGGTGCATTCTGGTGTTTATCCAGGTTGCAACATCTATCTTGGTGGTGCTAAAAATATTCAGGTAACTCTCTTGCAGTTTTTTTGACAGAAAAATTAATGATGATAAGGTGAATGAGACAGTATATATTTTTCTCCTGCATTTTTTTCCCTGTAAAATCTTAAGAGTTGCCCACACCCTTCTCAGATACATGTATGTCTATCAAAGATAATACATGTCAGAATCTTCCACAGAGGAATATATTTGAGTGGGAGCTGAGAAAGTCTGCTTAAATGTGTCACTAAATGTTCAAACGATACTCTCATCAGTTTCAGGATGGATTGTCAATTTATGTGCTGTCTAACAGTTATATTATGGTTCAACAGCATGAAAAACACTTTTTAGAATGTGTTAATTTATAATAATTTGGTTTAAGGCAGAAACACTTAGTGGAAATTTGCTTGCATTAAGTTACTACTATAACTTAAATAACTAGGAGCTAGAGAAGGAGTGAAACTAGACTGGAATATAAAACATATTTGCTTAAGACCCATGTAATGATTAAAAGTGAGGAAATAAGGAAGCTGGTGTAATGAATATTAATGCTTCACTCTGCTGTTTTACACTCCCTGTCTTCCACTGTTTTCCTTTGAATTACTTGATAGTGCATTTTACATCAACAAATGTAAGCTTATTTTTAAGTGATGTCTTTTGACATACGAAAAATCACAACGATTAATGACTTGTGAGTTTTGTAGAGCATGAGATTAATGACACCATTTTAACAGGCCATATTTGATACCCAGATGCTTGCTTAGCTAAAAATTTAGGAGGTGAAAGCTACCATCCAGATAATATTCTCAGAGATACACCACAACTACCTACCTATGGCATATTTGCTGGTCAGGTTAACCTGAAAATATTCTTTTTTCCAAAGAGAGTGGGAACTCCAACACAAAACTCCAAATGAAACAGTTATTGAATATTTAGCATTGTGGGAGAGCAGAGTCACTTCTATATATCATTATCTATGGGAGTAGGCAGAGGCATGCTCTCACAGCTTCATGGAAAACTGTGACATGGGGGAATTTGATCAAACAAAAGTATACTAACTTTTAGATGGTCCTGAAAAGATCATCGTCTTGCAATATGATGCATCATGCCAACATTTTGTTGTCTACTTTTCATTCTCCATTTGTTCCTTCCATACTTTTTAAGGTAATGATTGATATTAATCAGCACATGCCCAGAAAAAGAGTTTTTTTACTGGAACGAAAGTAGTTTTTTGTGATTTTCTACCTGGAAAGATAAATCCAGAATGTCAGCTTTGATGGCAGCATTGTGCTGTGCTGTATCCCAGCATTCCAGGCCGGTTTGCCAGCATTTCTCAGAGACATTTGTCCTTCAAGGTTTAACTTTACTTCAGGGGATGTGATTGTGAAGAGGCAATATTTTCAGGGTTTCCGGGCTAGGTATCCAGTATTGTAAGTGAAATCTACTTTTTAACATGCTGTTGCAGAAATCGATACTGAAGAATTCCTAAGATATGCTTTTGTGGCTTAGTTACTCTGTTATAACTAATCTCAAATAATAACATTTGGGCATCTGGAAGGTAAAGAACCTCTGCCAGCTTTTTCAAGAAAAAGAGGTGAACTGCCTTTATCATGATCAAATTCCTTAACAATAAAGCTAATGAATACAACCAGACATTAAATTTCACAGGTTACTCCCTTGTCTTTATCTTGTACTAAAAGCTCTCCAAGGTCAACTTCCAGCCCACAGGCTGATGCTGAGAATTCTGGCTCTGTGCTGCTGGTCTGTTTTTGCAGATGCAGCTGGAATGGCTGTGAGTGCAGCACAGCAGTTTTTTAGGCCCATATCCTTCTTTGTCACCATAACTTTATCAGAGGCAGAGAATGTTTGGGGGAGAATCCAGGGAGCTGGGCTACACTGTAAGGTCATTGACACTGGTGCTGCCAAAGCTTTGGAATGGCTGAGAGCAGTCAGGATATTGGGATAGGTGCCCTTGCTTATGGTTTATCTGGCATGGGGTGATGGAGCTGGAGGGTTTGTTAATAAGAGAGTAAGAATGCTCTTCAGAGTCTTTGTAACTGGGATTAACTCCAAATCCCACTGATGCCTTTTGTAACTACTTCAGCACCACTGGAGAAATGTTTTTTGGGTCTGAGATAAGTTCATTTGTGTATCTATGGCATCTGCTTCTGTATTGTTCTAGACATACTGGGGCTAACAGAATTTCATTAATTTCAGAACTGAAGGCTCAGGCAGCTTGTCAGAATCTGGTATCTGCTTTTCTTGGGTGACCTCTGGCATATGGAAGTTTTCTGTTTGTTGGTGGAACCTAGTGATAGCATTCCTCTCTGGATAGTGAAGGGCTCATTTCTCCTTTATCATTTCCATTTTTTTAATCTTGAGGTTTTTTAATCTTGATTGAAAGAACATTGAAATGCTAAATATTATTTTTTATAATTATTTAAATATGGTCTTTTTTTTTCTTTCCCCTATATAGTCAATTCATCTTCACTTAATTGTTGTCCAGAAGTATGTCCAGAGCACTGTAAAATAGCACCAAATGCATTGACTACCACTAATAAGGTGATTGACTTCTTTCCTGGAAAACAGTTTCTGTGTTCTCATTCATGTTATAAATTAATTCTGGCAATCATAGATACATATTGTTAACACCTCAATACTTTATATATAGTATATTTGTAGTTAATTTGTTTTATTTTGTTTTAAACAGGATTTATCTGGGGAAGGCTACAGAGACACTATTGGTGATGAACACTTTCATCTAGAAGGTATTTAAAAAACAAAATTTTCTGGTTAATATAAAGGGAGTAAGTTAGTGAATAAATAAGTGTAAGAATGCATATATTTAGTTCTTGATCTACTGATGTGTCATTTGCCTCAAAAGACTGTTAAGATGGAAATAGGGTATTATTTCTGTATCTGCTACTACTTGTATTGGAAAAAGTCATCCAGCTGAATCACAGGGACCAAGTGTTTTAATTCAGGGTCTCACCATTTTCTCCAGGTACTTCTGACATTGGTAGGCGTGGTGCACGTCACTGTCTCTGGCAGATGTGGCAAATGAGTGAAACAGTTAGCATTGGGTTGTGTGGGATGCTGCACTCCCTCCTGGGTTACACAAACCAGCCTTAGAAACTCCCACGTTAATTTCTAATAAGGACTAGAGACTCTTACTCAACACATTTTTCTTGAATATGAATGGAATCATTATTGCCTCAGACAGTTTCCCTTTCCAACTCATCTCCTCCTCCGTGATCAGGCTGATGAGATGGAATCGTTGTGGTGGGAGGGACCTTTGGTGCCTGTGAGTATGGATGCTGTATTCTGCTGGAGAACACATCTGAGGTACCTCGAGCTTCAGGGACAAGTGGGGGTTCGTGAATGGAGGAGATTCATTGTTGCTCATTCCTTTCACGGAAATGAGATTTCAGAAACTCTCTAGTATAACAAGCGGTTGCATGGGCTGTGTGCTGGATTTATATTATACACTAGTGGAAACAATATGCCCAGTTCATTTAGAGCAATGAATCATGTGAAGCTTAATCTGGAAGTTTCTATACATTTATAATCCAATCATTTGTTTCTGGTATTAGAAGCTTTTGTGTAAACAGAACAGGAAAGATTCTCTGTTAAGAATGTCTGCCTTCCAGTTCCTTACCTGTGCAATGTGTTAATATACCGTGACTCTTGGATTCCAAGTTTCTCTCATCTCTGTAGTTTACAAAGGCTGCATGTCTTGTATGTGCCATAACATAGGAACTCAATTTTGGCTGGTGCTTGTAGGCTACTGTTAATCATAAAGGCAAAATATATTTGCCATGATGGAGTCAGTGTTTGTTGAGTGGTTTTGCATTTAACTTCACCACAGTTTTCCAATCTCCGCTTAGAATTTAGAATTATAGGAGAAACTACTTCAGACAGGATATTAAATGTCAGCAAGGTGAATAATTTAATTTTTTTTGTCTCATTCTATCTTTCCTTGCCTCTAATTATTTCTTTCTTTGTTGTGTAGCATTATCTTGCATAGCAAACATAATGTTCAATATATAATATTTTCGAACTAGTCAGCAACAAGATTCTTTTTATTAGAGTGTAAAGCCTTCTAGGTAACTGTAATTTCAGTCTTTCAGCAGTTTCACATTATTGCTTCTGATGAGCTAGCTGAGTAGTGAAGACCAGATTTAGATACCAGCAGTGGTTGATCCTTTGTGTACTGTCACCATGGAGGAGCTGTTCTGTGGCATCTTTCCAGCTGGGAAGAAGATGACTGTTCCCACCCCGTGCTCAGGCAAATGCACGCAGGTTGTCAAAGCTTGCTCCTCATCCCTTCTGCTCTTAGATCTTCAGGCTGTGCTTTCCATGCTGGGGATGGTGTTAACCACTTCTTATTTCATTCAGATATTGAAAATCTTATAATTATCTGACAACACAACAATCATTGCATTAAAGCATACTTTTTGTGTAACTTTATACTTGCATCATACTTTAATGATTGTGCTAATACTAGCACAAAATTGTGATATTCGGCAAAGTGAAGCTGAAACATGATTTGAGATCTTTGATAGGCACGGCTTGAATTCTTAGGTACAAGATGGCAACTGCCATGCCTCTTCTCTGCATAGAAATGTTTCTGTGGGAAAATGTAATTAATATTCTAGAGCATAGATTGATCTTTCCATCTAAAATAGTTGTTCTGCCTCTATTTGGCTGCCTCATGACCTTTACAGACGTACTGGTATAACACATGTGCTTCATGATTATATGCTCATGTGTCATAAGATAACGTCAAAATCACCAACAGCTTCAGAGACAGGGATCTGTAACCCAGAAAATGGTTGGTTAGACTAAGCTCAGAGAGGACATGGATGGCAAATACCATGCTCTACCAAATACCATGCATCAGTGAACTGTATTCTGTCTTCATAAATACATGGTAGAGAAGAAAAAGAAACATTTCTCAGATTTGCAAAAAAAGCACAGCAAGTGCCACAGTTCTGGTTTAGGGGAATGTTAGAGCCTTCCCTCTCAGGAGTTCTATTGGAGAATAAATCTGAGTTCTTTAGAAGACTCTCACTGAAAAGACAAAGTGGCAATAAGAGAAATAATTGAATTCCTTATTTTGTTTTACATAGCCAAGTTCATTACCTTTTTTTTCCTTCCCTCTTTTTTTCCTCCCTCTTAGCTGTCTGAACACTACAGATAAAAAGAACTCTCTTTGCTGGATTTAACTTCTGTGTTGTTATGTAAAGCTTGATCAAATCCTTTCGTCTTAACAGACTTAACTGGCCAACAGCAAAAGGCTCGGGATTCTGGGATTAAGATTGTATTTGGTAAGAGGACTGGTGCATTAGTGCTTTCTTTTGAACTATACAAAGAACAAAGTAAACATCAAAAGCATTAAGCCATGAGAGCGGATTGTTGACTCAATGTTGCTGCATGACAAGAGGTTAGAACTCAATAGCGGCAACTCTGTTTATTGAGTGCTGTGCAGAAACAGTTTGACCAGCATTGCCTATTATATCCACCACCTGCCTTTGATTTTGCTGCTGGGCAAGTCGCTAAATTGAAATTTTTGGATTTTCTCTTATGTGGTCAGTTGAGAGACTGATTCCTTAGATAAGAGACACCAATGGAAACCTCAGTCTCATATTACTCTTACTCTGTTTTCCTTCTTCCTCTTTCATTAATAACACAATTGGGCATGCTGGATATAGGTTCTATAGTGGATTTGTTTTTGCATCTTGCATTCCAGGTGATTTCCCAGTGCATTTCAGAGCCTTCCACTTGCCAAACTTGGAGTACTTGTGCAATCTGCTTTTGCTGTGTAGGAATGTCTTGTGCTCAAACTTCCTTGTCCCCCAGTTTCTGCACAGGAAGGATGTGCTTCATCACTCTTCACATGTAGGGTAAAAGAGCTCCCACTTTCTCTTCCTTATCCCTAGCTAGAATAATGTGTTACCAGAACTGAATGACTGGGGTGGCTCTGGAAGAAGTCACAAAAAGTAGCACAGATATTAGGAGATATTTTCCATTTCATATTGGTGGAGAAGCTAAAATGGCAGGGAGGAATTGAGTGCAGGATCAAACAGCAAGTCACTCTTCTGCCACGGAGACAAGCAAGGGGTTGAGAAAGACATCTCCTATTTGTGTGTCAATAATGACATCCCAGTTCTCCCTCAACTCTTCTAAGGCATAAGTAAGCTTCTAATGAATTGTTCGAGCGTCCTGCTCTTGTTTTCCAGAACTTTTTCCACCTCCTTTCCCTGGACCCTTTCAGAAATGTTTGCAGCTAAAACCTGTAGACCGGGAGAGCTTTCTTATCTTGACCACTCCATGTCTTTCTGAAATGGAGTTTCTCTGTCTTATCACTTGAATATTTAAAAACATTTCAGAAAGTTCAGCTCAGGAAGGAGCTCCTGATGCAGTCCTCTGATGCAGACTGATTGTATGAAGGAGTGATTTCTTCCTTGTCCCAGTACAAGCTCTTTGGATCCCACTGGGATACAGATGCCTTTTGGAGTTCACAGTGAAGTCTTGAGCTTCACTTTGATACCTAACCTATTGCCCCAATTATTTATGCAGTAATGTGATTTCTCATGTCACTGCTCTCTTGAAAAGTATGACCTAAATATTTCTATTAATCAGAAGTCTTGCATCTCTTGAGATCAATCTAGTCCTGTAGCTGTCAGAGGAGCTGCCTCTTACACTGATAGCAATCTGTTCCCTGTTTCATTTGTCAGCTGAGGGTGATGTCTTGATTATTATTCTCTCAACAGAAGACTGGAGAAGATCCAAGCCTTCCTGGTGCCTTATCTGAACATGATATCCAAAGCCCTGATGAAAGCAGTGACAGAGCTTGGCCTGAATCAACAAACCCAATTTTTTACATGTTTCCCAAGACAGATGTATCTAAATCCCCAGATGTAAGATATTCCCTGTTCTGTTACCAAAAAGTACAAATTATTCAGGTCATCTTCTTGCCCATTAATATTAGAAGGCCCTCCAGCAGAGTTCAAAGCAAATGTTGTTGCTGAAGAAAAATCTAGCAGATCTGTAAAAGAGCTACTTGTTGCACATTTCACATATTTACAAGCCTTTATGGAATTTTTGGATCTGAAATTAAAGCATTCTGTATTCAACAAAGCAGAAAAGTAATTCATTATATTCTTAACATTGTTATATGTTTTTCAACTTTTTACTAGTGTGTGCAGTCTGTCCTTCACGTCTTCCTCCCCAGCATCCAGGGAGTCTGTGGTCAAGTGGGAGCTGAGATGTGGTTAGCAGTGCTCCAGCATGAAGAGCTGTGTTGTTATTTTTGACTTTAATAAGAACTGATAAGCAAACAAGGAACCAATAACAAAGAATGAACTGGTGGTTTAAGGCTGCTGATCTTATGCCCAGCTCTGACAGGCTGCCTGGACCCCCCAGCTGCACGTGCTTCCCCCTCCACACTGATCCCAGACATCCCAGTGATGGGAGGACTTTGGCTTCCAGGTGGGTGCTTCCCTTTGCTGGGGCTGCAGCAGCAGAGAAGGACAGGGGAGCATCCTTCCCAATGCATCTGGCACTGAGGCTGCTCCTGTGGGAGCTTACTCCCTTTCCTCTCTCTCTCTCTCCATTCAGGAAAGATTCAGTGAAGGCTTTAGTTCCTGGAGTTTCCTCTAAAATTAGTAATTGGAAAAGTATTTGTTGTGTTGTCAGCTCAGAGGAAGGGTGATAAGGTATGGTACTTGGCCCCAAATTGTTTATAAACTTGTCAGCAAAGGAAAACTTGAATAAGCATTTTAGCTAGTTTTAGCCAATCTTCTACTCGCCTGGAGGACACTTTTTACTATACTTTGTTAATTTCTTAATTCTAGTAAATTAATTCATTGTTCTAAGCTGAGCTGTGAATAGGTAATAAAAGGCAGTAATTGCAAATTGCATTCCCCTCCCTAGTTAATGCTTTCAGTTATAATAGTTATTCATTTTCTAAAGCTTAAATAATTTTTTGTATTTTATACACATGAAATTCCAGTGTATTTATAGAAAAGGCATAGATTGCATCTTGCACATAGGCAAATTTTCTTTATGTTGGCACCACTGTTATTACCTGTATGGGTATGCAGGTGTGATGCTTTGCAGAAAATGATGGTCCCTTCTCAGGTTCTTAAAGAGAATACCTATTTATTCCTGACATTGCGAGTAGAGTGTTAATAATTCTACCTTAAAAGTGCTCTTGTGGTCAGCCTTCTGGGATGTTATATGGGAACTCTGCATTTTAATGACTTGTTGCTAATCCTATGCACTTATCATAGATTTGCTATGCATGAGTATATACTGTGGGATCACCCCAGACTGCTGATCACTTGCTCTCTGGCTGTATTTTGTTCAGCTCCCAAGAGGTTTCTGCTGTATCCTTTCCTACTACTCAATATGACATGGAATAACTCTGAAAAATGTCTTTGGCCACAGGGCGACCCACTGGCAGCAGCCACCAGTGTGTGACAAGCAGCAGGTCCCTGCTGGGGCTGGCAGCTGATAAGCTGGTTACTGTGGGTTGGAAGGAGCAGCGAGGGACATGGGGTGTGGGGAGGAAGGAGCAGGGGAGAGTGCCAAGAGAAAACTGCTTAGTTTGGCAGTTAGAATAAAAGTCACCAAAGAACATGAGACTGGTAGGATTAGCAGAAGTTTTCCTGTGGTTGTGCACAGATCCAGGAAATTATAAGAAGCAGGTAGGCTTCTTGCCATGAGTGGGAGGAAAATCTTACGGCATGAGGCCCTTTAAAAAAAAATTTAAAAAATACAAAATTGTACAAGTGTTTCTTAACATTAGCTGTTCCAGTTGAGGGGGGTTGGTATTTGGATCAGAAGCTTTTACTTCTGGAGCTGCTGTTTCAAGTGCAGCCAGGTCAGTAGTGATGAAAGACTGTTGCCATCCAACAGTTGCCCATGGCCTGCGTGTAATGAGTTAGTGGTCTCCAGGTGTTTCCAAATGAACCTTTACAGTGTGTGTAACAGCTCCCACCCATGTTGGCAAGCAGAGCACAGAAAGGCAGTGAAAAGTGGGCTGTTAGGACACCTCAGAGGGTGAGCTTTCCTCCTCACACTGCGCTGCTGCTGTGTGGAGTGTGTGCTCTCCTCCCCGTGTCCTGTGCGTTCCCTGCACGGAGCACGTCACTCTCTTTAGCTGACACCCCACCAGCTCCTGGTGCTGCCTAACAGGCTGTGATAGATGGTGTGTTTTGTCTATGGTTTGAGGGTGTTCTGGGTTATGATCCTCTGCATTAGACTGGGAAGATCATACCTGCTGTAAGCAGTAGTTTCACATTGATCTCTGTGTTCAGATCATTCTACACAGCTGGAAAGTTTTACACTGAACACAAGCAAGTTGCATGTTTGGTTCAGGAGCAGCATAGCAAGGCTGAGAATGAAGCTTGGGATTTGCTGCAACCTTGTCTGTCCCTTAGAATATGATAGAGAGAGAGTTTTAAAGTATAGTACACAAAAAAGCCTTCCAAGCTTACTAGTGGTCTGTATTCTTTATGGTAGCTGAAGAAAGCCAAATGTTAATAGGGAAGTGAACAAGAACCTCAAAAAAAGCAAAGAATTGATCCTTAATGAATGTCTTAAATATGGAAAGCTTTAAAATAATATGTGCGTGGTATTTATAATAATATTGGTTTTCCATGTTCTTTCCATCTACCGAAGACTGGCAACTTTTCCTTCTGCCGTAGAGAAGCTAATGCTCTTCCTGAGTGGCCATTTAAAAAATAATCAATTAACAGTAAAAATATTTATTCCCAGCTCTGGGCTAGTCATGGACTAGTTTTCTAGGAGGCAAAAAGTCACCTGTTGGAAAAATCTATGTCTACAGATCTCTCAAGCTGCTTCTCCCATAGCACATGAGAGTAAGACCATCAGGGTGCATGTGGGAAGCAGAAGAATGAAAGGCCAAAAGGGTGTAGCTCAGGGAGATCTCATCAAAGGCAGGAGGGCTCTTGGATTTCCTTTGGCATCTCAAAGTGAGTGAGGCATCGTGCTGGATGTTGGGCAGCAGACTGTCAGCACCCAAGGGGTTGCTCACATCAGTGGGTGAAGCTCAGGGAAGGTACCCTGTGGCTGGGCTGAGAAATGGATGCCAGGGATGGGAGGTTTGTGGTTTGTCCATGCAGCTTGAAAGGGCTGTGCCTCAGTGCTGTGTGCTCACTGGCTGGGTGAGCTGCTGGTTCGGGCTGGGCTGGGTCACAGGCACCCAAGGCAGGCTGTGCCCAGCTGTGCTCCAGCTGCCCACCCTGTGGGCACACCTGGCAGAGCCTCAGCCCAGCTGGGGGACACCCCTGCCTGGGGCTGTCCTGCCTCTGCCTGGGTACTGCTGGGTACCAGCTCAGCTGTGCCTGGCAGAGCTGGGCTCAGGTGTACCTGTGAGACAGGATCCCGTGTCTGTGCTCACAGATAAAGCTGCATTACTGTACATGGGCAGCAGCGTGATAATGTTCTTCAACTTTGCCCCAGGACATCCACCACCAAGAACAAAGAATGAAATATGGGGACAAGTCAGGAGTTTGAAAACAATCTCTCTGGAAACATGATGAATACCAGTGGTTTCATTTATTCTACTTGAACAAAGGTCCTTTTCTACTTTTAATTTCCCAGCAACGATTAGTACCAGTTATTTTTCTTGTAGCTTTGACCACAGTTCTTGGAGGTTTTATTAAACATGTTTTTGAAAAGTGATTCAAAATGCCATTCTTCTCTGACTCTCTTGTGACTCTCTCTTATTTTCTCTTTTTTTTTTAATTTTTTTGTCCATGTGAACCTAATGCGTATTTCCAGTCAAAGATTTTGGACTAGATAACACTCTCATGCTGGTGTTCCTAGAATTATTCTAGTTTTTTGCCCGTATAATTGAAAGAAGTTTTAGCCTTTGATATTTCAGAAGACAACATACGTGTTTCAGATCCCTTGCCTTTACATGAAATACTGCACGCGTTTTTAGCTCATTTTTGGAAGCCTTGAACATTGCATTTAATAGGCAATATGTCCTGCTGTAGTGCCTAAATGTTCCTGATGTTGCAGATTTTCTTGTGTTTCACTGACCTGTGACAGAGCCAGGCAATTCAGCTCGAGTGCTGCCTTTGCTGGGTTTTGGTAGCTTTCTGCAAAAGGTTTTTGTTTACGTGCCATGTGTGTGATTCTGTTAATGCCCTTCTCTCCTGCCCGTGGGGATTTCATATCTTGGAGTGTCTCATATGTGGACATGCATTATGACAGGATTGAATAATTCTTGCATTTCTGGGGCTGAGTTTAGCAGCAGTTGTTTTATGCAGATGGCCTGCCTGACAGATGCAAAGTTAGACAGAAGCCTGAGCCTGTGCTGGTTAGTTCAGCCACCAGAACCCTCTGAGCCTTGCAAA
Organism: Rhabdornis inornatus; assembly: GCA_013397075.1. NCBI lineage: Eukaryota > Metazoa > Chordata > Aves > Passeriformes > Rhabdornithidae > Rhabdornis > Rhabdornis inornatus. The sequence continues at coordinate 803,832 of VWZS01001890.1, read as the reverse complement.
CACGGGTGTGTAGATGCAGAGCTGTGTGGAGGCAATTTCCATGACAAGCATGTTGCTTTGCCAGTTGCTGTTCCAAATTCAAAGTGTGTATCAGTCAGGGTGCTTTTGTGTGTTTCAACTCCACTTCTGCTGCAGTAGCTACAGAAACCCAAAGTTTTACCTCACCAGGCAGAACAAGTGCCCTTTGTTACCTAGACAGATTACAGGTTTTTCTAAAGTCTGCTCTTCATAAAAGCCCAGCTTGAACAGTGGAAATTCTGACTTGCCTCAGATACTGAGGAGACTTTTATAGTTTCAAGTAGCTCCAGGGTTATATTTTAAAAGTTGAATTTCATCACATGTTTCAAGTTTGGTGGAAAAAAAAAAGGCATGATATTTTTAGCAGAAAAAAGTCCCCCCACACCTTTTTTTCTTAACAGATGTTTCATCTCAATCATATCCAAACCTCAAAGCACAAGTAGCAGTCAACCTTATTCTCCTGTGGAGAAAGAGATAAAATGTCATTTGTTTGGAAGACAAGCTTTTTTTTTGTAACCACAACTAGTTTGTGAGTAAAAGCAAATAATAAATGCAGCACTGTGGGGTTGTGGAAATGAACCTGAAGCAACATTTCTGCTCTTGAAAGAGCTTGGAGTCCAGCCGCTCTTGTTAGATGGAAAGTCCCAACCCCCAGTCTACAAAAAAAAATAAAAATAAAAAAAAAATAAAACTACCAGCAATGAGGTTTTTTTTTGCTTTAAAAATCTGATCCAGCAATCCAGGTCCTTTCACCAATAAAATACGTCATCCAGAGTTCTCAACTTTGTACCAAAAAGGATTTAAAACTGTAAAGGTAACAGAAAGAGAGGAAAGGAATAGTAGTTGGAAGCCGAAATATCCAGAAGTAGAAGCGCTGCTACCCAAGGAATTTTCAGAGGGCTCTGGAGGAGTGGAGAGCATTTCTGTGCCTGGCAGCCAGGGCTGCACTCAGGGCTCAGTGCTGGCACGGGAGCTGCCGAGGGAAGCCAAGGCAGCCCTGGACTCTGTGCATGAAAGATATTTTTAGTAGGGAGTTAGAGTCCATCCTAAGGATGTGGAGGCATAAAGCTGAAGCCTGGTTCTGTGTACTCATCAGGCTTCGGGCGGTTGGGTCAAGCCTTGATGAAGTTTATTTCTCTGCATGTTTAGCAGTATGTGGTGTATCATCTCAGTACCATCCCTCACCCATGCATAAATACGAGAGGGAGAAGAGACATATGTGCACATGTATGTGCTGGACTACAAATATTAATCACAATAATGCTTTTCTCTTGTTTTGTGGATCATTCTCCATTCTCCTCCTGTGCCCAGCGTAAAATGTATGGCTGTGAGGATGGGAACACTGAACCTGCTACTGAATATTAACTATTAAAGAGTTGTCAGATCTGTAACAATTCATCACAGTCAAAATAATGTTACAGCATAGGTCGACAACATTGCTCTCTCTAAAAGGTTAGTTTTGTGAGGGTCAGAGTGACATTCATCCTCATGGGAAGCAATTCTGATGAATTGAAAATTACAGTTCAGATACCTTTAGAGGCCCTGTTATCACAGCAAAGGTGGCAGAAACACATTTTTTCTTTTTGAACATGTAAGTTAGATGGGAGCAAGTTAATATCAAAGCCTACATTATTGATAACATTACCTACTCAGTCTTCATTTGAATAAAGGGTTATGCAGGAGCCTTTTTTTTGGGTTCTTTTCTTCTTTCTCTTCCCTTGTGAATCTCAGGGGGAAAAAATCCAAAGAGACAAAGGCAAAGGAAATTTAACATAGAAAATCTTATGTGAACGTGCGTGTCTGCAACTTACACTGAGAATGGTTTTTCAAAAGCAAAATTGTTACCAGTTACTAACCAAAATCAGTGTAGGACCAGCTTTAGAGAAGAGAAGTCTTTTTTCTTTTAAGTCACAAGTGATCAGTTGATGTCCCCATCTGTCCCTGTTCAGTAACAGAATTCAGCACAGGCCCATTCAGAGCCCCAGGGACACGCAGTGCTGTAAGGAAGTGGTAAGTGGTCCATATGACATGACAGCTTTCACTTAAGGAGCAGTTACCCATGTTAAATGATACAACAGGCTGCATTCTGTTCCTGGGGATTTTGATATGTCCACTGATCTAACAAAAATCTTCTACAGGTATCATCCTGAACTATTCTGACCAAAGCTTATGGAGATTCTTCCCTGTTTTCATCTTCCCCTCCTTTTTTTTTTTTTTTTTTTTTTTAAATGGGGGGGGGGAGGAGAAATTTTTTTTTTTAAGATAGGGGTGGGAATGAGAAATTATCTTCTTTGATCTCCAATGAGGAAGGGGAAAAAAAAAGACTGTTCTGTTCAGGCTTTTGGCTAACACAACAAACAGTGTTTAAAATTTAACTTTGCTTAATTAATTAGTAATTCTGTTTAGTGCTGTCTGATCTTCATCCAAAAGGTATCTTGAAGCTTGAGAACTAAACATCAAAGTGTTTTGGGTGAAGATGGTCAAGTAAGACATTTAATCTGGCAGTTTCTGTTGATGAAATACAGCCAGCTGGGGAACTAATTGGAAAAGGGAATCATAATCTGGCAAAATTCAGCAAACTCCCTCCCTTTAGCAAACTCACTCCAGAGACAGTGTGAGAAGTCTAGGTTTAGTGTTTATGCATGTATGAGTTACACCCTGGCTAGCAGAGAAAGACCATATTGTCTTTTTATCTACATCTTTAGTATAAAACTTGCTTTGTAAGGAAATAGTAAAAAAATCCACCCTCATCTCCCCAACATAATAGCAATAAAAAAACCCCAACAAACAAACAAGAAAAAACACCCCAAAACAACAAAAAACCAAAACCACCAAACCAACAAAGCCAGACTTAGATAGAAACCTGTGAATCTGCATCATAATATTTTTGAAATATTTCTACTTAGAAATGTCAAATTATTGGGATTGGCTGGGCAAAATGAATTGAACCCTTAAGGGAGGTGGTGTTGCACAGACCTGTGAATTTGACTAAATTCTACTTGGGAGAGTAACTGTTCTCTGAATTTTTCAGTGAATTTCAGTTTAGCCATTCCTCACTGTCCTAGTAGTGTCTTGTCAGATAGAACCATGCCTGAATATTTAAAACATATTCCGATTGTCTGTTTTTGTTGGAATTTGGTTTGATTTTTTTTTTTTCTTTTTTTGCAAGCTGTCACAAGGTCTGAGTCACTACCCCTCTGCTCTGTCTCTTCCTGGTCAGGTGCTAGTAGTAGGTCTTGTGACATTGTGGCTCTTTTTTTCCCCTATGGTGTGCAATTGAGCCTTTAATTTGTGTTGTGACTGTCAACAAGAAACCACGAAATAGAAGAACATGGGTTCTCTCCATATTTTCGGGTTGAAATACCCATCCCAGATTGGTAGGAGGCACTGCTAGTACAGCTTCCTCTAAATTGGTTTTGACTTGTCCCACTGGATGTAAAATGGACAATTTCCCTACAGTAAGTTTCAGAGAAGGCAGCTTGATCTTTGTTATTTTGAAGGGTGTGTCTAATTCATCAGCTTCAGCTTTCAGTCAGGGAATGCTAAATACATGCTTCTGGCACTGACCCAGGACCAGCCTGTTTTTCTGTGTGCTTATTCTGGTGGCTGTGGAACAGGAGTGTTCTCCCCTGATCCCGTTCTCCCTATGTTCATTTGCCACTGGAGAAGAGGGCCTTTGCTCAAACAAAGTTATCTCCATCAGGGATATATTTCAATCAAATCAGTGGAATAAAACAATGTGTGTTTAATGGGGGTGATGTTTCTTAATTCATGGCCTCCAGGAGAACTTAAAAGTGAAATCTGAATGTGAATGTAATTGTTAATTAAAGGACTTCTCCTCAATTTAGACTTTCAAACATGGTTGTTATTGCTCTGGTTGTTGCGCAGTCAGTGAGGAATGTCAGTAATGTTTGTCAAACCTGATTTGCAATGAGAAAAATGTTGGCAGAACCAGATAACTTAGACATCAGAGACCTCAGATAAAACAGTGAAATTAATTCTCTCTCTATCCCTTTGGTTCTCATAGTCTCTAAATCCTGCTGCATCTGCTAGGTCTGTAAATTGGAATGGAAACCCTGACCCTGTTGATGTCCATAGGAATTTTTCTACTCAGCTTGGCCAGCTCTTTGACGCTCAATTCCACCAGCCAAAGTTCAATTTATAGAAGTGCTTATGACTTCCCCTCCTTGTCTTATTAGGTAATTTTTAAATTTTGCTTTTATCCTACTCCCCCACGTGTCTCAGGTTCTAGTGTGTGGTTTGTTCTTCTTTTCCCCACGTACAGATAATTCTGTCCCTTTGCTTCTGGTAGTAATTTTAAAGAATTGCTGTGGACTCCTGTCTATCCAAAATGAAAGGAAGTCTAATAATATCTCACTCATCTCACTTCAAAGGTTTGGTTTCATGTATGGCAGGTGCTGACTTTCATGGGTGGCATTTTTGTCAATCCTCCAATTTTACCTTTACTCTGGTTTGTCCTAGTAATGACCCTGACATTATGATAGGGTTAAGACATCACTGGTAATGTCCAGTCATAATTCACCAGTGTGGAATTGCACAGCTTCTCCCATTGTCCTGCTTTTTGAATTAAGGTGATGCAACAATCACATACCTTTTGGAATGGCTGTCCTTCCAAAGAGGTTCTGAAGTTGTTTGTCTGTTTAGCCTGAGTTCTCCTAACTGCTCTGCAAAATTCGGAGTTGGTAGCCCAGACTTGGACATTCAGCAGAGTTGCACACTTTGGTTCTGGCCTCAAGGTCCTGTTAATCCATCTGACTAAAATGCAAAGTATGGTTGAAAACTAGAGTGAAGCTGTCCTTACTTTGAGGAGGCAGATCATTTGACAAAGCACATGGTCCTTTGCTGGAATGAGCCTTTGAGGAATGTGGAATGACGCCACCTGAGTGAGGGTGGAAGTTTCAACAGACACTTTTTCACCTGAGTGCAGCTCTGTTTTGGTGTTTTCTTTTTTCTCCTTTATTGTCAGATGCAGGATGAAGGCCAAATAAAAATGTTTTGTCGTCCCAAAACTTACTATTCTAACCTTATTCAATAAGCAGAGCACAGCAATCAGTTTACCTCATTTCTGGGATATTTTGGTGATTCCTAAGGAGCATTTTGAATTATTATCCCCTTTCCTTAGGAATGAAAAAAGAAACACTGAAAAAAAGGCTTAATTCTTCTGGGATGAGTCTTAATATCTTTAAACTGGTGTTCATTCTCCCGCTCTTTTCCTCCCCCACTTCAATTACGAGCAATTGGGTGGTAGTAATTAACAATTGTAGAGAGAAACATCTGCTAGTACACTTAAGCCAGTCAGTTTGTTTTTCGTGAAAGAATGGTATTTCACAATTTTTCCAAGTTAATATTTTTCCTTTATTGTCTTTCCAATTTCAAATATTGTCCAGACGCATTTTTATAGTGTCTTAAGGTTATAGAAGTGAATACAAGACCATTAATAATGAACAAGAAAAGAACATAATAAGGAAAACATATGCAGTATTTCAATTCATGAAACATTCTGTTAGGGAACATTGTTTTTGAGAGCATATGGTTATTCCCATGAGAAGCAATACATATACTTTTTTTTCCTCTCCAGTTGTAGATTCCCACAGCAAGGGTATGTTTCTGTGTGTATTTGTCTATGTAGCACGTTCTTTTTGTCAGGACTTGTTATCTGAGCAGGGAGGTAGGTAAGTATTTTTGCACAGATGATGCATTGTATGCAGACCTATTTCTGATGACCTAGACTTTGGAAACACAAGTCTATTAATTCTCCACACTCCTTTGAGATAGCTATCTTGTCTGGTCTGGTTTAATATCATTGGCAGAGCTGAAAGGAAGTTCACATTGTGAATATATCTGAACCTTGGCATGCAGCTCACTGGTGGATCTCTGTTTACAGGCTGCCAGTTTTAACTGTCCCAAGCAGACATTCTCATTTTATTTATAAGTAGGCTCTGCATGTGTTTGTATCCCTCATGAAATTGAGCACATGTCAATAGTCAAAACTAAGTACAGCAGCAAGATACCAAACACTTCTCCTTCTTTTCTCAGACAAAACAGTATGTATTTTAAAATGTTCATTGGGTTTGGAAAAGGCACATGGGGATATATGCACAGACACATTATTTGGTCACTCGTAAATACTATTTTAGTATCTCCATATTGCCCTTTAAAGTTTCCTCAGTTAGATTTCATTTTTCTTCACTGAATGGAACTTGACATTAGGATGAGATCACCAGATTTCCCCATTTCATTTGAGCTCCAAAATGAGTAACTGATTTCAAAGTATAATTCCCTGGAGCAGCAAGGCCAATAAGTTCTTCAGATCAAAGGTCAGCAAAGCTCAAAGAGGATAATTTCTGGCATACAGTATTTAAAGTCTCCCAAGGAGTGTACTGCAAGATGTATCCCCTCCTTCTCCAATAGCTGAACCCTTGTTTTTTGAGAAGGCTAATTTGTCAGTGCACATTTTTTCCTCTGTTACATAAATTATACATTAAAGTGAAAGCTTCCTGTCTGAGCACACAAACTGCACACCCAGAAAGGTTGTTAAGTGTACCAGGGGAAGGGCTGCTCCTGGCAGCAGAAGGTGACTCTGTGCTGTTCCTCTCTGAAGCACCTGGTGGACTGGGGAACTCTGGTGCTCTGTGCTTATGCCAGAGGCTTTCAGCACAGTGCAGGAGCATGGTGGTGGAAAGGGGAATGCTCTGTAAGACACTTTGTTTTGACAGAACACGCAACAAAGGGCAGTGTAACAGGGAATAGTCACCTCGTGCAGGATCTGCCTCACAGTGCTATGCCTAGTGCAGTCTGCCATGCCATTGCCATTTGGGATGCTGACCCTCAACAGATAAAAGACCACTATAGAAGTCTTTTGGCTGTCATGTACTTTTAAACATTTAAAAGAATGTGTGATAACAGGAGTAGATATTTTTTTTTTCCGAATGGGTGTTTACTGTCCCAAAGAAGCTAGGGGTCATACCAGCCCAGCCTTCATTTATTTCACATTCCCTAGAGCAAGATTGGGAGGGCTTGCAAAAGCCTCTTTTACAGAAGTTTTTATCAGGTTCTAACTGTGCATGTGAAGACCTGATCACTGGTACAGATGAGGCACTGAAGATCTAGGAGTGTGCCTAACAGCTATGAAGAACCACTCTCAGTGCAACTGTCCTTGTTATGAAGGCCCAGGTTACCTTTCCATTCCTTGTTGATTTTAGAATGAAGCAACGAAGCTGGACTGAAGTAGACAAAAAAATGTTGTCTTTTGTTGTATGAGGGTCTTTTTGTGGCCTTAGCTTTGAACTTCTAAGAATGTGGAGTTGTATTTATGGGCAAAGCAAGTATGAAGCAACAGCACTTTGTCAGATATACTTCAAAGTTATTATTGGAAATAATACTCATTTTAATACCTGCCCTACCTATGATAAACACTATACAAAAACCTCCCAATAAACAGTCCCTGCTCATCCAATAACACCAGCTTAAAAGAATCAAGGAAGAAACTGCTGTGAAGCCACTTTGTCTTCCTTTGTCTGACCTTCCTACTTGATTATGTTTGGTGAAAGGAATCCTAACATGACTTGGAGTAGAAATGAAAGTGTATCAACATGTCAATATGTGTACAAATAAACACCATTGCATTGGTATAATGCAAATTACATGTGTGTGTTGGGAAGCTGGTGTTAGTGTAACATCAAAACCACCAGTAAGTATCAAAGACAGGAAATTCCCAAGGTCAGCATTTCTACTTTATTCCCTTTTCTTTACACGCATCCATCTTATATAGCATACCACAATTTTGAAAACAAACAAATAAAAGTAATAGAATAATGTTAAATTTAAACAAATAAATGAGACTGTGGTATGTATTGCAGTGTGACAATGTGAATGTTGGGGCAGAAATCCTCTGGAATTTCTGAGAGTATGAAGCTCTGGTAATGGGATTTGTAAGAGTCTTTCTCTGTTTTTTTTTTGTTTGTTTGTTTGGTTGGTTTTGTTCTTGGATTTTGTTGTTATTGTTGTTGGTTGGTTGGTTTCTTAAAGCTTATTTTCTATTTTAAACATTAAAATAAGTCCTGGAAGATGGCTGATAGAATATCTTAACTTCTAGCATGTTAGTGACTTGCTTTCCTGGACAAATGTTTGGGAGGCAGCTCAGCAGTGTGGAACACCAGGAGAGCCAGTATACCCAGTTTGAAATGGGTTACCCTGAACTGGAGGGGACCATCATGTCACCTTTTTTATAAAGAATCTGATTTTATTGAGCTGGCACTTAATGAGATGCTACTGCCAAAGGCATCCCCAAGAAACAGTTTCTAACATAGTGTTAGGATAAAGGCTTTGGTAGATGCAAATGCTGCAGTGCAAGAGAAGAAAATGCTGACTTTAGGACCTGTGTTTTTGCAATTTTGCTGGGTTTTGGGGAGTTGGAAGGATTGGTGCTGTATGTAATGGAGTATGGGTGTAATATTGGCAGAGGTGTGTGGATGTATGAAAATCATGTCTGAGAGTAGGGTTAAAAAGTCTTTGTATATTTTCATAATGCTAATGAAGATAGAATTAGTTTCCTTCAGATATAGGGTTTCATCATGTGCAAGGCTGAATGCCCCTACAGAAGCCAAAGGAACAGCTATTAAGTTCTAGGCATTTGTCTTTTAATCCACATGAGAAGTGTATATTTTTCTGTTATATATCTGATATATGTTATGCTGTGTTATGATATTAATATTGATGCTCTTTATGAGTGCTGTTGATTTATGCAAGAGCCTGATGTTTTAACTTGAAACTCAAGTGAAATATGCTATTTTATGCATTGAAAAATGCAGCTTAACCTTTTTGGCAGGTAGTGTTACCTTCTTGGAAGGCATGAAGCTTTGTGTGTGTTTGAAGAGTGAACCTGGAACAGAATGAGGGCTTTATTTCAGCTACATTACTTCGCTCACTGCTGGTGAATGTGATGGGTTTTTGCAATATGTCAGAAACTTTCAATATTTTGCAAATTATTCAACTTATTTTCAGTAACAGTTCTGCTATTTTATATTCTCATAATATTGTGTTTGAACTTCCTGTGACTCTAGTGATGTTTGTAGGAGAGGCTGTGTACCAAAAGCTGTTGGTAGATTGTCTGCTGAAATTATCCCAGATGTGTAGTGAACACAAAAGCAAATCAAGTATAATGATCCTCTCATACAAGTTTGCTGATACCAATTTCACCCTAAATATAAAGACAGATTTGCAAATATGAGACTGCTTTGACATTTCCTTATAAGCATTTTTCCTTAAATATGCTTTTCGCAGTGGCTTTGCCTCCAGAGAAGACAGATGGAGTTTGCAGTGGAGATGAAAAGAAAGCAGAAAAAGAAAGTGACACACGCACAGGTTCCAAGAAGCAACTGAAATTTGAAGTAAGTCCTTTGTATTTTAAAGTTTCACTGTACTGACATAATTATGGTAGAAAAATAACCTGTGGACCAAATAGTGTCATCTGATGCATGTTTATTGCTCCCAATGTTTGTAGTGGGTACAGGAGGCATCAGAACTGGCACAAATCAGTGCCTGACTATTGGTGCTCCATATGAAGTGATTAGTGACACTTATTTCCAGGTTTGGAGGGAATCAAATGATGATTATTTCTCTTCAGGATCTGAAATGCATAGTAAGAAGAAGCTTTCAGTTTAACCCTTTATCTTTAAGCCAGCTACCATATTATCAAATCTTCAGATTGACTTTCATGGATTATTGCACTTGGTTAAATCTGCCTAATGTAAAAGATTCCTGTGAAAGCTTCTGCAATGATTGATCTTCTGTGCCCAGGTCTCCAAAGCGAAATAACCCCAACCTGCTCCGTGGGAAATCCACCTGATCACCTGGCAGAAGGAGAGGGAGAATGATGAGTCCTATGGGCTATTTCCTTGTAGACTTGCAAACATCATAACTGTCAAACATTGTGTGTAGTTGGCAGATTTTGTTTCTGTAGGGAGTGTTTCCATAAATATGAGTATGGAAATATGCAGTCACCCAGCTAGTAGGTTGTCTGTCTTGATGAGGAAGAGGATATTCTGGCACCAGCAAAAAACAGCACAAATATTCATCTCTGCACTCCAGCAGATAGGGCAAACATCTGCCTTTTGGTGCTGTCAGCCTCTATAAGTAATGAGCTTTGTGTTTCTTCAATTGATGTTTAAAAGACCATGCAGCCACCTTGCATCGTGGATGGAGTGTTCTTTTCCTTCTCAGTCTGGTACAGTTATTTTTTTTGCTTGTTTGTTTTGTTTTTTGTTTTTGTTTTAAAGCAGATTAGGGGGTAGTTCAGGTATTGCTTGTGTGCCTTCTGGGGGTGGTGACTTTTCTTCTTTTTTTTTTTCTTTTTCCTCTTGCACAGCTATAACTCTTTTTCTAGGCCCATTTTATATTCTATCTCAAGTAGCAGACATTTGCAGACAGGAAAGGCATGATAAATTGCAATTAGCAGTGCCTTGACATTTGAACGTTGGAGGACACCTGTCAACATGGTTGGTGCCAGAGTAGCTGGAACTGCAGTGTACCAGCAAAGTCTGCGTTTGTTCCCAAGTAGTTCTTGGCATGCCATAAAGGTTAGCACTTGGTTCTAGGCACCGTGACTAATGCAGGGAAGGTTTCCATGGCTCTTAACTAAGCAGAGCACATCCTCACATAAAGATGTTATGTTAGGCAATGTGGGACAGGGAAGTATTAATATGTGGCAAGAAACCAAGTATTGATATTTTTTTCCCCTTGTTCTACAAATGAAAGTTTTCCAGCAATGTAGGCTGGGAGCTAAGAGGCTGGTAAATGCTTCAAAGGTACAAAAGAATCAGAAACACAAGTGTTGCGACAAGAGGTCTGAATCTGAGGTGAAAGTGATTTGGCTTTTAAAGGTGCCGGGAATGTTTATGTAATACGAAACCGTGTTTCCACAGTGGAGTGTGGGGCACTTGGCAGCTCTCAGCCGGGCTTGTTACAACTGAGAGGAGGCTGCTTTGAACTCGGCAGGGGACGGGGTGCCCACAACTGCTGTAGGGAATTGGTTTCAAGTCAGATCAACCAGGTGTTTTGAGGTCTATCATGCCGAAGCTATTTGGGGCTGTTTATTTTACTTGCATACAGTGACTTTCATTTTAATTGCACTGTAACTTCTCTGTTTTGCCTTTTTGTGGCTCTGGATAATTCTGATTGCACAGGGCTTGGGAGACAGCAAACGATTTGCACCCAGGTGACTGGAGTCAGTCAAAGTGCATCCTTTGTTCTTGGCTTTGGTTTGAGGATTTTTTTTTCCCCTTTAACAAATTGATTCTTTCAGGCTTTCCACAGATCACACTCTCACTAACAGAAGCATAGTTAAAACAAGGAGCAGGCACTACTCCCAGGTTGCTCTTGCCGATTCCAAGGCAGGATCTATTTCAGGAGCTTCAGTGGCATGGTGTTGTACTGCACTAACTCTGACAACCTTTGCCTGTCAAATATCTCTGTCGAGGACAGGTCTCTCTAGTGGGGATTTGTGTCCAGATTTGTGTCCACACTGCATTAATCCTTGCTCCTGGCCTTGTGTCAAGTAGTATGCACCTGTGGTGTGCCACCTCCTTCTCTGAGTCTGCTTCTGTTGTCTTCCTCTTCCTGAGTTAAGCGTAGTTTTCCTTCTCACAGTCTTCCTATGTTTCAAGAGCTTCAGGGAATAGTCTTCTTGTACCTTTTTCTGTTTTCTACAATGTTGTAGAAAGCAAGTAGTGAATTCCCTGAGGTGTAGCCCAGAGAGTCAGGAGTGTTATGTGATTATGATGGGACCTCTTCGTTGTGGTGGACAGAGCCTCTCCGGGACATGTCCTGAGAGCTTCCTCCCACAAGGGAGGGAGGAAGGAAGAAAGCAAGCAGCCTCCTACAGAGAGTCTCCTCTGCAAACAGGCCTTTTGCTTTAGGTAATCAGCTGCTCTTTGCATGTTTCTTAGGAATTGCAATGTGATGTATCTGTAGAGGAAGATAACAGGCAAGAATGGACCTTCACACTGTATGACTTTGATAACAACGGAAGAGTCACACGTGAGGTAAGCAAAGTACAGCTGCCCCTTTCTGTGCAGCGCTTGCTGACAAGAGAAGTGTTTCATAACAGGAACATTTGTTCTACTATGAAGTAGAGGTGTCCTGCCAACTTAAACAGCAGTTTCCATGGACCCTTCCCTCCTAGAAACAATCCCACCAGTAGTTTACTGTTTTCAGATCTACTGTACCATTTTTTAAGCTGGTTGTTGTTCAATACCTGAGATAAGCCTTTAAAAAATAGTACTGGCATTTGAGGAGGAAAAATATCTGAAACAACTGAACAACTAAACACATTGTCAAAATAAACCCCTGCAAATGTATATTGTTCTGGCTTCTCTCCTACTTTTCAGAGTTAAGCTAACCAAATAGCAAGGTTGCTTGCTGACATTCTTTCCAACAGTACTAACTATACTCTTCTATTGTTTTCATGAATATTGGGCTGCTCTCTGCTTTTTCCCTCCAAGTATAAATAACACTGATGTTCTCTGGAAGACGATAGAGAATGGCTATCAAAGCATAGCTGTGTGTTTTTTTTATTATCAGGATGTCTTCAAGCCAAATGAGGATGTATAGATTAGGATATAGTTCTTTTTGAGAACTATTTCTGCCCAAATTAAATAATACTTCCTCTAGAAGAATGTATTTTACTTGGGATTTATGCTATGTGCTGTCATTGATTTTTGTGATGTGTGTTTACTGCTCCCATGCCTTTAGATAATCAACTGAAAATCAAAGGCTTTTTCTCTCTTAGATCTAGTGCTGGTGCCTGTGACAATTGCTAAAAACTGTTTGAAAGCAAAAGGGCAAATACTGAAAGTGTAGTGGCCTTAGACGCCAAGTGAGGGCAGAATATTCTTCTGTAAGTCTGAAGCAAATTTCTTTTGACATGGCCAAATGTGGTGGTTGTTCAGGGTTTTTAACATTTGAACATCATTACAAGACTGTTTTTATTGTCTCTACTCTGATAGTGTTTTGAATAGTCAAGTGATATCTGTGCCCCTCATGCACAAGGACTTGCAGACTAAGTCCAGAGTTTCAAATAGGCAGATGGGATAGAGAGAGCAAGGAGGAGTGAGGTGAGGAAGTAGTATTGTATTTGTTAATGTTTGTGGAACAGAGACTAGAAAAATGAAATAACTTGGCAGAAGTCTTGCAAGAACCTAGTGGCAGATTGAACCCAGGTATTTCAAGACCCAAGGCTAAGTCTTCATTACAAGATTATTGTGACTCTCAAAAATAGGGGAATAACACACAAAACCCAAACCCACACACATGGGTGTCTTTTACATTCAGGCATGGAATTCCCATTAATGTCAGTGGGGGTTCCATGTGCTGAACATAACAAGAATATGCTTTCAAGTATGTATACAATAATTGCTTGTGATTATGTGGTGTACCAAAGAGCTTAATTTGACTGTACTTTGAAAATATGTTACAGCCAAATTCTACCTCTCCCTGCTGCAAGAGCAGACTATAGCTTTACTGAAACCAAATCTGTGCAAGGAGTGAATATTATACTGCTCTGAGGTCTGGAGGTTGCTATATTCAGGCTTGAACCTGTGCCAGAAAAAATTCTTTGAACAAGGGACCAAATAGGTTGATAATTTTCGGCTCTTTACATGTAACCAAAGATAGAAACAAGTAGTATGCACCATTCAAAATCTTCCCCTTTATGTCTCACACTTCTTTTGCAAACTGTTCCAGGGCCATTTGTATAAGCCATCTTCTTGGTTGTCTTTTGTTGAATCCAAGTGCAATTTATGAGGGGTTTTTTGAGCAAGAATGACCAACAATAGTAGCTCATAGATAATCCTGGCCACAAAAGAAGAATTTTAGTCTCTTAATGTGACATAGAATTTCTTGTTCTCTTGGCCCCTGGGAGATGGGTAGACATATGTACCTGATACTGTCCTTTGCTAAGCAACTCTGCTCCTGTTCCAGCAAATGACTTAACTTGGGGGAACATTAAACATTTCAATAGTTTCAATTAAAATGAATAAGAGACATGTTTTCAGTTAAAAGTATGTGAAGTACATTGCTGGAGCAGGGACAAAATGGGCAGTCTGAGGAAGAGGCAGATCTGTACCAGTGCCCTTTAGTGAGCTGATGAAAATGCATTCAGAACCAGTCAGCTTTTCTTAACAAAGGTCCAGTGTTCTGGTGAGAAAAGCTTAATATGGACCTTTTCTCATTCTTGGAAAATTTCCCTTTAATGTCTCCTGGATTTAACAGAGAGATGAAATTTTTTCAGTTAGTTTTTTACCTGTAGACCTGGAGGTGCTTTACAAAAAGAAGTCAGTAGCATTATTCTTGCTTTTTACCATGTTCTAAAAGTGAGACAGTGGAAAAGAAGTGGCTTGCCCACCCAAAACCATTTCATTTGATTCCAAATCATTGTGTTTAAAACATTGTACCTCGTGTCCAGAGAGTTTCCAAAGGAATCCACAGTGTTAAATTAAGTTTGTAAGACACACATAGGTGGGGAGCAATTTTTCTGATGGGCTGAATGGGCTTTTTTCATTTAAATGTTTAAAAATTGTAAATAAGGTGCATACTTAGTTGATAAAACTTCCCTTGGGTTCTGCAGAATGACAGATCACTGCTAAAGCATTCAAATTCCATTTTAGTGAAATTTCTTCTGGATTTAACAATGTGTTCAGAACTTAATGCTGCTTTGATTTCCTCCTAGAGTCTGTATGACTTATTCTGTAGTCCTTATAATTTGAAATTCACATCTAGTCGTGCTTCTTGAAGAGATACACTCATTATGAAAGCATAATTATTGGGATGGCAAATTATAAATTAACATTACTGTATGTTATTAAACTTCTGCTTTTTCTGTCATAAAGATGACCAGTTCTCAATCCTTTTTGGTTTAGTGAGAGATAACTTTTCCTGGTCTAATATGTATATTACAAAACTTGGCTAATACCACTTCCCTTCATTCCATAAGCCATCAGAGGACAATTCATTATGTACAGCAGGCCTTTTTAAAACTGACAGCTGTGCTATAATTATCTTCACACGAATATTTGTAATCGGACTTGAAACTTGGATAATTGAACTAATGTGTTTTGATCCGTGAGGTTTTATATCCAGCTCTCTGAATGTAATTATACTTCATAAACACTAGCTTTTTTTTTTTTTTTTTTTAAATCAGTTCTTCCTTGTAAAATTGAGTTTCTTTGGTGAGCGGCTGCACAGGAATAAGCACACAAGAAAGTTGCTTGTCAGGACAAAAAAAAAAGAAAAGAAATCTCTTCTAGAGCAGCTTTTGAGCAGATAACAAGTGAAGTTCCTTTTGCGTTCCAAATAGGAATGATTCAAAAATGTATGTGATCAAACAGAGCTGATGTTGCAATAAAAACATCCTGCTGTATGTAGAAATCAGACTACAAACAAAGTACAAATGAGACATTTGTATTTATCTTTTTCCAAGGGAAAGGTAATGAACTGGTATTGATGTTTCTCTTCATGCATTTTTAATGCTAAAATTGTTCTTTGTATCTTACATTAAATACCCAATTTTTCCTCTTATGTTTCCTTTGTGACTTGTTCTTTGCCTTTTTAGATTTTTTTTTAGTCCTATGCTCTGATGAATAAAAAGGTTTGAGGTTATATCTACATTCAGAACTCAGCACAAATTGTTGACTTGGGGAAGGATATTGGCTTTTTTGGGGCAACCATTTTTCAGCCTGACCCTTATCTTGAAATTTGTTGTTTTTCACTGTGGTTGTACTAACGCAGGATACAGAAAGAACAAGGAAACCAATGGATAGAGGAGCAGTGCCTGTCTGTATCTGTATTTCGTGTCAGATAGAAATATTAAGATAAAATATGACTTTTTCTCTTGGTTTTAAGAGTAGTCAAAGAATTCTCTCTCAGGCAAGCTACAGAGACTCTAACTTGAGTCTTTCAATTTTATTAAACTCTTTGGTTTTGGGGGTGCTCTGTGGTTTGGTTTTGTTTTGGTTTTTTTTTTCTGAGGGGAGGCTGGTAGTTTAGGGTTTTTTGGGCGTTTGCTGGTGGGTTTTTTTGAATACAAATATCTTATTCTGTTAAATTAATTCTAATGGAAAATCCTATTAGTGTCTTCAACAAAAATCTCTAATTTGCTAGTCTTGTGATGATAATCTATGCTAATATGGGAAAAATAAGCTCATTCCTGTACCACTAATATTCCTTAAAAATAGCAAATAGTACCTGGAATAGGGATGTTCTCAGTCTCACATATGTTCTGTAAGGACTGAGGAATACTTCAGTGCTCTTGTTCTTTTTTCAGCCCCATAGGTTTCTCTGACTGTTTTAAATTACTGTTAATCTCCTACTGGAGAACCATAAAGTATTCTGCAGATAGATGTGTGAGTGCAGCGTACATGTGTGGGCTTAACTGTTTGCTTTTTAATATTTTGAATGGAAATATTTTGAGCAATCTATTAAATTTTGTCTTCCTAATATACTTTGTTGCATTGGCTGCTTGATAAAAAAGGATGGGGTTTTGACCCTGGAAAAACCAACTGTGGTATTCAATAAGCAAAAGACAAATCTGGGTATGGCGTGTGCTGGCTCTTTAGATACTTCTCAATAAGCATTTGATTCCTCTCTGTGGAAAAATATCATAGTTTCAGCTTTTGTTCTTGATTAACTTAGAGATCCCAGCAGAAATTCTGCATACCAGAAGCCCCTCGGAAATAATGCAGCATACTTCCCTTCTAAACATAATCCATTTGCTATGATGGAGAGAAATATTTTTGTTCATTCTTGTTTCTCGTTACCCATTTAATACAGTAGTCTAAAAATCCACTTTTTGTGGGGGAAGGGCCAAGCAGTCTAAAGCAAAAAGACTTGTGAAATCCCATGATTTGTAAAACTCATAATTCATTGTGCAGAAATGTTCAGTTCTTTGGTAGGTGGGCTTTGTGTTATGCTGGTTTACGTATCAGACAAGAGAAACATTTAACTAGGTTTTATTCTTGATCTTTGATGCTAAATTTCTTGAGGATGGTGAAATGTACAAGCTGGTGTGTAGAAGGTAAAGCTGTCTCAATGGATTTGGAAGTTTTTTAAGGAATTTAAATACTGATAATGTTCAGTGGGACAGCTTTTAAGGAAAACAAGTCTGCTGGCAGGCTACTGGAAGATGAAAATACTTTTGGGGGTAAATATACATGTAACTATAAAATACAGAGTGTGTAACATATATCTTAATGGTCTATTGCTACCAATTTGACAAGTAACCCTTACATATTAGCTGCCAAAACAGGGCTGTGAGAAAGGAATTTTAGTCACAGTTCAAATTTTATTGACAAAAGCCATTCCTAGTAGATCAGTGCCTCAGAAATTCATATGTTATAATTATGAAGCAAAAATTGTGAAGCAACAGGAGGCTCAAGCTGTCTTGTAGCTGGTACCTGCTCAGCCAGGACTGTGGTACGAGAGAGGCAGAACAACCCAGGCAGCCTTGTTTGACCCAATCAGAACTGTCCATTCTCTGAAATTCCCATCCCCAAATTAGGACCACAAGTAAATGAATCCTGTAATAAAAACCTTGATGTCAGTATTTAAAAGATCAGCATCAGCACTAAGTGGTTGCCCATGGCTATCCCTGACCTCGATCTTGGACACATCCAGTGTGACAGCCACGTTCCTGCAGTGCCAGAATGCAGAGTTCAGAGCTCCGTGGAGGAAGCTGCGTGTTAAACACAGAACAAAATGCAAAGGCAGCAGTGTGTAAGTCCACAAGGCTGGGCTGAGTCCTCTGTGCAGTCATTGCACAGCCTGGACATTAATTTGGGTTAATTTGGGCCTGTTTGGCAGAGACATGTAACTTGTCCTGATGTGATATGTGTGTGTACATATTTGTGACTTGTGTCAACAAGTTTGCCCTTCCCTGACAGCCTTTGGGAGTACTTTTTAAATTGCTGAGTCAAACACCTTGTTGAGAAAGACCCTCACAGAACACAAGATGGTCAGCCAGTTAGGCAGTTAGACCTCAACCCTGAAAAAAATCATGTAAAAGGACAGTGGGGGTTTTTTGTCTTTGATTAGTGAGGGTGAAATAGATTAGATGTACAAACATCTGACTTTACGAATATCTGGCATAGCTGAAAAAAGGAAGAAGGGCAGATAATTGTGAATGCAAGAGTTGATAATAACCTCTTGATAGCAGCCTTGAGTGGAAAGATGACATGTTGGCTAACCAACACTTGTCCAGGAATGTGTGGGAAAAACCCCATTCACCCATGTGCTGAGTGTATGGAGCCCAGTAAAGAATAAATACTGTGCTGAAGTAGTTTGCTGAAGGCAAGGTTTATCGAAGTGTAGGATTATAGCACAATGTTCCTAGAACATGACTTATGGAGGATGTATAAAACAACAGATATGGCTTGTTCGTCTGTTTATGTGCTTGCCTGGGTTTTTCCTCTTAGATGAAATAAAAATCCAGCCCTTCAAGCTGGCTGTCAGATGTGGCTCTGTCTGGCCACATTTAGAGGTCTGGCTAGGTTTCAAATTAGGGAGAAGGGAGATGTGTTAAAGAGCTGTGAGGTGTCCACCAGATGGACACAGAGCATTCTGTCCCACACTCAAGCTTTAGACAGTGATTGTCAAGAGCATGGAAAGCAGCTACTGATATGTAGTAACATCCCATGTAGACTCATGCAGCAATGAGAGAAAAAATATCACTGGAAAAATAAAAGAGGCACTGCAAATTCTGATCTCTTTTTATGAATATATTGTCTTGAACTTACAAGTCTGGAGAAATTCCCCTGAGTGCAGAAAAGTTATAGAGGTTACACATTAAGACAAAGTCTGGACCCCTTAGGATTTAGTTATTCATTCTTCCTATTGAGCTGGAAAATCATCTACTGTAGTGTCATTGGTTCTGGCCATAAGGCCAGTATTCCCCTAAATTCTGTGTGAGTAGAAATCAGTATTTCTGTGTCATCTTTAAAGCTGGCTCCATAATGAGGACTGTGTGGTATATTGATTACTAAAGTGGTGGGGGCCTCCATTAGGGTGTACTAAACTTGGAGCTGCCCGTATAGGTGTGACTCCTGAGCAGAGGAAAAGTTGTGGAGGTTTTGAATTTTTATAGACCTGGCTCTTAATCCTCAGAACCAGTTATGCTTAACAAAAGATCATTTCCTTTGTGCTTGCAGGCATCTGGAAAGAGCTTAAGTAGTAGGAGAGATCAAGGAGAAGGAAGACCAGCACGAAGTTCTCAGATATGCATTCAGTGGGCTTTTTATAGCCTGCAATGATCAGAATGCTTTATCAGAATGCTTTGGCCTTAGGTTGGTGCTCAAGACCGCTTTGGGTAAAATCCCTTTGAGGAAAAGCAGTGAGCCCAGAGATCCCCTTTTCATCCTGGCAATTTAAGGTAGTACCCTGTTTGAGCCTGGCTGGAATAAATCAACCTGAGAGACCTCTGAGCATCACCAGCTACTAAACAGTGTTTCTCCTGTTTGAAACCATTGGCTTGTTAAAATTGGCTGGTGTTCTTTCCAATATAGCCAGACATGTAAGCCTCTGTTCATATCCCATTGCCTTCAAAGAGATCTGTGAAGAAGGTTCTGTAATAGGCCTGACTGGATAATATTTGCAGTTCAAAATGTGTGTTTAAAACTGGTTGAATTTTGCAAAATTAGCTAGACCCCAAAACACAGATGATAGGGTGACACTCGGACATTATTTATTTCCAAACCTGAGGTTTACAGTTCTGCTACTTTTCTTACTGATTTTCCTCTATACAATCGACCATTTAACTATGCCAAGAAAAAAAAAGCCAAAACCAAGCAAATAGGAAGACTGTCATATCCAAGATTTTTTTCAATTGATGTATTTGTTTTGGCCATGTGAACTCAATTTTTAGTGGAGTATGAATGATTATCCCTGGATTCTGTGTAAATCAAAGAAAAGAAAAGGTAGAATGCCATTTTGCTGATTCAGGCCTTGGGAAACCTGCATATCTTGTTATTGTCTTGATCTTCTTTGCCCCAATTCATAAACCTATTTGTGAAGATTGTAACGCTCTGTGCAAGTTGAAGTTTTCTAAATTCAGTAACTTTTGAGGATACTTCAGCATTTAATAGTGCCAAATCCAAAACAATTGTAAGCATCAAAGCTGTAGGTTTCATGCCATTTTCACAGTACTGTGTTCTTTTGTGTTTCAATCCAACTCCAGGACATTACCAGCTTGCTTCACACCATCTATGAGGTAGTTGATGCATCAGTAAACCATTCTCCTAGTTCCAGCAAAACTCTGCGAGTGAAACTTACTGTGGCACCAGATGGCAGCCAGAAGAAAAAGAGTATCTTGTTAAATCATACTGGTAAGGATGTGCAATCAGCCATTTGAAAAAATGCAGAAAACTTCCAGAGTCCCTTGAAAATCCATCTCTATATTTTGTTAATACAAATACATATATACTTAAAGGCAAATAATTGTGTGGGTATTTTAAACCCCATGAACCTGCTTTATGATCTTGACTGGAAAATTACCTGCCCTCCTTTCAATGTCTCATTAGCAAATGAGGGTTCTCCATTCTGATGGATGTCTTCTTTTGGAAGCAGCAGTAACCCATGTGTAGTGTAATTGTCTTTGTGCACTGCAAGGCAGATCTAAGGCTTTCTGGACTTGCACCGCTTTATCTCTGCTGATATTACAGCACTTGGTTTGTGTGGAAGCTGGTGTAGGGATATAAAATGTTTCTTGCCAGTGCATAGCTACCAGTGCTGCTGGGTAAAAAGAAACAATTAAGCATAAATAGACTTAAAGAATCTGTGCATAAAAATTGCACATTTTCTGTGCTGGCAGAGTCTGGCATTATAAAAACATTTGTACCATGATGGCTCGTCCAACTTATCTTCACTGTAATAATAATTGTATCAGCATAATTACTTCAGTAGGGAGAGTAGTACTAAATTGAAATACCTAAATTGCTTAAATACTTAAAGTATTTAAAGTAATACTTCAGTAGAAAATGTAGGCATCAGATATAAAAGGAGAGCCTGGTCACCTCAATTTTAATAAAACAATCACTCCCTCAAGAGCAGACACAAGCAAATTCTCCATGCTGGGGAGCTGCATTAGTACAGCAGGGAATTGCCAACAGTGAGCCTGTCAGAATGGATGTGGCTCTACCTGGGCAGGGTAAACCTAACCCTGACTGATATCCTGCAGTCGAGGTTACATCTGAGTAAAATCTGTCTTGTGGGCAAAAGCAAGACTGAGAAGGTTACACGAGATGAAACATCACATCCTGATCTACTGACACCAACAGACATATTTGCAGTGTAGACTACTAGTAGTGCTGATCTGCAAGGACAGCAATGGGACAATAATGTACTTTCTCTTGGCAGATCTGCAGAGTGCCAGGCACAGAGCTGAAAACAAAGCTAATGAAGAAGCAAGAAGCTCTGAGAAGAAGCAGAAGGCTTCCCTCAGGTAAGGGGAATGGACCCTGGCTCCTGACAGGCACTGGGTACCTCTGAGGAAACCTCAACCATGGATTTCTTGCTTGCTTGTTTTATTTTTAAAAAATTATTTTAAAATAGAAGAATTACAGGAGTTTTCATTGTGACTTAAGAGTAGATTCCATAGCTGGATACTTATAATAAAACAAACAAAAAAGAAAAAAAATCCTGACATTTTCTTCTTCTGTGAGCTCTTTGGAGGATCTGAATTGTCTTTTTAGATGCCATCTGCAAATAAGTGAGGTTAATAGCAGAGCTTTTTGGCTAAATGTATCCAAAATCCTTTTTCTCTCCTTAGAGGCTATCTCATGCCTTTCTCTGTTCTCCTTCCAGCCCATCTTTTTCACTCATCAGCTCAAATAGTGCCAAGCTTTACATGGGCTAACTTGGTTACCAGCTCACAACCCAACCAGCGTGCTAACAGGTCATCTTGGTGTATATTTGATATATTTAAGGATTTTATGTTTCATAACAGAAACTGCTCATAAGGCAGAGGGAAGTGTTTGCTGAAATGTTGCAGTAATGACATTGACTCATTAGTTATGTTTGTTTCTTCAGCTGCAAATTTAAAAAAGAAAAAAACCCCACACTTTTGGCTTTCCTTAGATTTAAAGATATTTGTCTGGATACATAACAAATTTATCAGAAGGAGCATTCAGTCTTATTAAAACTGACAAGAAAACAGTACCTCCCTTTTTTGGATGGAGAAAAAATGCTGGTGAGTTATCCCAGTCAGCAAATCCCAGTACAATCAAATTTCAGATTAAAAGAAGAATAAAATTACTATTAATCTTGTGTCAGCAGCTCTGCACAAAATCTTCTGTGAACTGAAGAATACTCCCTGGTTTTACATGCTGGCCTAGATGTGGTGTGCAGATTCCCTCTGCCATTAGCAAAGTTTTGCACTGTGTGAATTCAACAGACTAGTTTTATTTGATAATCTAGTGCAAAAATTCCCTTTCGGTTTGAAATCCCCGTCTTATCCACTTTAAAGTCCTGGCTCTGCAAATGTAGTGTTTTTGTGAACAGTGGGCACTTCCAATTAGATCTGCAGTCATGGAAGTATCAAATGTTTGGACAAAATGTTTGTCCTTCCATTCCTTTGGTGAGAGGCTTCATCAACAGAACAAATCTGTCCTGAGCTGAGTAGATCAGCATCAGACAATGGTCAGCATCTGCCAGTTTGTGTTGCATCCCACTGAATGTAGGCAGGATGAAGAGTGTGCTGTTCACACTGGGTGTTTCAGGGATGTTTCTGCTCTCTGGCCAAGCTGACAACCCTCAGAAAAGCTGCTGAGGCTCAGGTCAGAATCTCACAATATTAATGCAGTTGCTTCCCCTTTGAAAGCAGCAATGAGAACTTGTGAGAAGTGCACACATGTTCAGTCACTTAGGAATTCTAGGCAAGATGTGATTAATATTCAAGATAAAATGGATAGAAATGTTTTTATCCTGAAGGTTGGGAGATAGATGGGTTGGATTTTTTCATTTGCTGGAAGCTACAGGCAGGAATTTTCACCTGTAGGGCTGATATGAGTATGAAGATAAGTAGCTAGATTCATGGCTAGATAGCCTGGTTCTCCTGGCTGACTTAAACTCTGTGTTCTCAGTGAGTGAAGCTTTCAGGGGATGTTCCTGCATTTTCTGCCCTGTGCTCTGTCACTGCTGTAATCCCCTTTGCTGCTATATTGCTGTGTGCTTCATGCCATCAGGATGACACATCAGTGTGGGAATTTTAGAAAGGGCTTCCATACACTCCACAAACACTTCAGCAGATGCCATTTTTATTAAAACCAAACCCAGCCAGGCCCAAACCCAGTAACAACGTTGTATTTTTACACAGTCCTGGATGCATGGTTGATGCCTGCCCAAGTCTTCCCATGTGTTTGCAGCACTGTGGGCCTGGTTGCCAGACTGTTCAGTTCTCAGAAGTACTTGAAGTTCCCTTTGACAGTGGAGCACATCTCTCATCAGTGTATAATTGCTTCGCTGTGTATATTTGCATGAATATTGTTGAACGTCATCTTGCATGTAAGAAAGTTATTAGAATGTAGGGCTGTGGCAGTACTGGCATCATTTTTCCTCTCTGTCTTGATGAGAGATTGAATTTATTACAGTAACAAAATAACAGGTTCCCTGTTAGCTTCATTTCCAACAGACAGTGCTGTATACAGTGTTGCTTAATTGTGTTGGATCAAACTCAATGGTATTTTTTCTGGGTTAACTGTGCATTGTCTTCAGCACATGTGTGCAAGTCCCAATGGTTTCTGTAGGTGATTCATGCCTGGCAACTGCAGTTAGGCAAGTTCTAGCCCCAGAGGTCTTTTATGTTGACATGCTAAAGTGTAACAACCTGTAAAGTTGTGTCTGAGATAGGAAAGGTACTGCGTTGGTTAGGTATCCAAATAGTAGAGAATATCTGGACATTCCCTTTTTATTTTGAGAGTACCCCATGTCATTTCTGGAGTTCAAAGCTGACTCAGAATCTTTAAACCTTACCTGCTTTCCTGGCAGAATCTCCTCCATTCAGGAGACTCTATCTCTATCAAAGTAGAGCAAAAATGATCTTCCAGGTAGGTCAAGTCTTGTGACTTTTATCAAAGAGACCTGTGTCTCACAGAGACACAAGGGCCTCAGTTCTGTAATGTCCCTGGCACTACAAGCTAGACCAGGAAAGCCATTTGTGCCAAAGCTCAGGGGGATCACCAGCCTCTGGAAACTTGGAAATGTGTTAAGAGACTTAAAGCAGAGTGCTGGGCACCATACAGTACAGAGCCCATATTTAGCAACTGGTGTAAGATACAAGGGCAAATTCTGGTATTAGGCTGACATGAATGCACTTCCACAGAGAAATAGCAAAGCCAGTCTCATGGTCTTGGAGACTGAGCTGTCTGAATGACAAGCAGCAACTTAATCAAGAGTTTTCTTCTTATCCTGTTTGTTAGATTGAAAATGTTGTTCATATTTGCAGACTTCCCATTTAAATTGCTGAATTAAATTGTTTGGCATTATGGGCTACAATACTGTAAACTTCTGCCTGATTTTTTTCTGCCTCATAAATGAATGGTATTTCAGATATTCATTCTCAGGAAATAGTTCTGCTATAAATAAAATTGCAAAGCTGAGTAGGAAAAGGAGTTGAGATTCTGATGCCAATGTCTGATCTGACCTTATTAATTATATTTTGGAAAGCAGCGGTTACCTCTGAGTGTCCTACCAACACCTTCTCTTCCCAGGCTCTCTCTAGTTACTACACCTGTGCTGTTGCCTGTCTTTCTGAGGCAGGAGCACATGAACATTTATCTGGATTACCCCAGCACTTCCTCACAGTGGTGGGAATGATCGTGAATCGAACAGCAGATTTTCTTTGGCATGTCCACATTGGAGAATGAGTTGAATGATTTGGCCCTAAGACAGAAAGTAATAAATGCTAGGAGTGGTTTTATTTGCTTTTCCACATGTGATGCAATTTGAAAGCCTCCTTTGCTTTGCAACATCAGGGTTGATTTATATGAGGGGAAGGAACAGCCAGTTTAGGCCTATCGTCATAGCAAATCTGGTCATCCAGAATTTCAAGCGTTTGTTGTTTCTTTGTGAGCAGCTCCTGTCACTTCAAAGGGTCCATTAGTTGTTGGTTTGCAGATGGTGATAAGAACTTTAGAGAAGTTCTGCTGAATTGTAATTTTGCTTCCTGCTGACAGATACCACCAGAGTGAGAACAATCCAGAGCAAAGTGGGTGCTATCGTCATTGTGTTGATGAGAACATTGAAAGGAGAAACCACTATTTGGATCTTGCAGGAATAGAAAACTACACATCAAAGTTTGGGCCAGGTAATTTATGTTGTGACCTCATAATCTTTTCTTTCTTCAGTTACATGTTCCATATCAGGACCAGTGAATTGTGAAGCTGGTGATTTGTCTGTAGTGACTCAGGAATAGGACTGTGAATACTGCAATAAGATAATTATTGAAGGTGGTATCCCAACAGAGTGGCTAATGTGCTGCAAGGCTGCTTTGATGTACCTGTTTGTGTAGCTAAACTTGGAGCTGAGCCTAGGAGAACAATCTTTACATCTAAATTATTAAGTTTAGTCTACAGGTGAGGCAAGGATTGACTTTTGGATGTTGAAGCCTGTTCCCAAGATGAGACCAGCACATATTTTATATTCACTACTGACCCAAAAATAGGAGAATGTGTGTTCATACCTGGAATTTTGGCTCTAGTCCCCAAATCAAAGAGATTTGGACTTCCTTCCTTCCCCTGTCCTCTGCCAGGGTTTTACTATTCCCCTCACATTTAATTTGATAACCAAGAGTTGGTAGCATAAAGATTTTTATACACATACACACACTCACATATGTTCAGTCTTCTCTAGATAGGTATTCATATTTATGTATTATTTACTGGCCAGAATTATTAAATGTAATTAAACTAGACAGCTATAATTGCATTCACTTCCTTAGGAAAAATTTGCTCTGCCGATGATGCTATCCCTGCCAACTGCATGCTACTAATTAAAACTTTGAAATGCTAGATGACTAACTCAGCTTGTTATTTCCTAGGATCTCCTCCAGCAGCTCAAAAACATGACCCACCAGGCAGAATTGTGAATCAAACTAGATCCCGTTCTCATGAGCCTGAGACCTTCCATGCTCACCATAGGAAATCCCAAGTGGTGGATCCAAACCACATCAATCTGGCTGAAAGTTCGTATGCCAAGATTGCAGAAATCCAACAGAGGCTCCGGAACCAGGACTCAAACAAGCACTTTGTGAGGTCTCCCAAAGCCCAGGGCAAAAATGTGGCCCCTGTGCATCCTGGAAGGGCGGTTAGAAATAAACCTTTCCAAGGGGTGCCCTTGCCCATGGCTTCCCCAAGTGCACGGGTGGGCCAGAACCTCCCATACCTTCCCTTGCAATCCCAACAGATCCACAAGAAGCATAAGCAGAGGGCAAAGGAGAATCACCAAATGTGCAAAACCTTCCAGTCTCCAGGGACAGTTGTGGAAAAGGAACATGTGAGAGACCTGCCCACAGTCATTTTATATGAAGGCCAAGTGGGACAAATGATACAAAGACATGAGCACCACCACCATCACGAGCACCACCACCACTACCACCACTTCTACCAGACATAGAAGAGATCCCACCAACATCCTCCAAGAATCATCCCAAATGAAGGAAATGCATTCTTGTGATACCAGAACTATGATTAATATTATCAGTACTCCATTAATATTCAGCTAGCTTATATTTTAGAGGTTATATGGAACTCTTGAATCTCACCGTATTTATATGTTGTGGAACTGCATAGCTTACTCAAACACCTTGTGGATTTTTTTTTTTTTAAGTGGCTTGTAAAACAGCAAACAGCCATAGCTTTTTGAGCTGTGATTTAATACAGGTCGTCAACGCACTTCTGTACAAGTACTACTTCCATTGTACTCGGGAAGATACTTCAAACACTCCTGCAGACATCTAGCTTTCCACTCTGCTGTACGTCGGCTGATCGCACACAAGCCTTTCATCAGGGGAGCAATGTTCGAAGGGTTGGACTCCAGAGACACTCAGATAATGGAAAATACAAACAGCTGCTACCTCTAGTATTATTCAGATTTTATTTTCTTTTTATTGATTGTAATGTGCTCCAGGGGGGAATTTTAATATACTGTGTTCATGTAGCCTGTTTGTGTTCACATCCTTTCAAATCAACTTAATTACAAGGAAATATTAGCTAAACTTGTCAACAGGGCTACATTTGTATGACTCACACTTTATTTTCTTGGAGATTCTTCATTGACACAAGTACAGTCTGTTGTATACTGGGTAATATTTAAATATACTTCTTTTATTTTTGGTTTTTCTCTTGCTTATTCTCCACTCTGTTTGGGGTACCATTTGAAAGGAGGAGGATGTGAAATGGGGTTTTCCAAAGCATCACTAGACTTTAGTGCTTGGGCCATAAGTATCATTCATGGGGGTTTGAGAAGGAGAGGGGTTGATTGGGGGGGGTTGTTTTGTTTAAATCCACAGTTCTTTGTTTTGAGAAAGAATTGAGGAAAATATACTTTCTCACTTTAAATGTTGGCAAATATATATAAAATATAAATATAAATATATATATATAAATATGCACACTCTCAGGTACATTTTGTTGTGTTTTAGAAATCTGTGGTTTGAATATTAACACTATATTTGTTTTTTTCCACAACAGTGACTTTTTAGAAACATGCCATGGCATTTTCTTGGTGCCTCTAATTTGAATTTCCCAAGCACCTATCAATTTGTGCTTCTCCCATTTCAGAGACATGTATAAAAAATTTCGTTCACAATCTTTCTGGATTCTTCTACTTTTTCCGTATCAAAGGGCTTCCATTCCATGAAGGAGAATCAGACCACACTCACAAGACCTTAATGGCTGCTGAGAAATTTGAAGGTCAAAAGAAAATTGGAAAAATGAAAAAAAAAATAAAAAACACCAAAAAAAAAAAAAAAAAGGGTCAGTACATAGAAGTTTTACTTTCTGTGGAGCCCAGATTTAAAATAGATTCAGTTGGGTTTTGTACAGATCACCATTTTGCAGGTAGAAAGTGACTGGAAAACACCTACATTTCTTTTGGAACATTAAAGTAGAGAACTCCTACATAAAGACATAATTGTTCTATAAATGTATTTGCTTTTGGTTTTAATTATTTTTAACGTTGTGGTATTTTGTCAATAGTATATATTGTAAAATGTAACTATCCAATATTGTTATAAGCCCTTTATGATTAGGGTATTTTTTGTTTTCTGACTAGAGTTTTGATCAGTCCAAAATGGGGTATTACCTTACTGCTGACCAGGTTTAGAGGGATGTTGTCCTTTCTAAGAACACAGAGACATCACCTTGTAAAGAACTGTGGGAAGCCTTGCCTGCTTGTGGAATTGGAATAGAATCACTGCCTCATGGTAATTAGGTTCATCTCTTGTCTTCCTGGATCAGCAGATGTTTAGACTTATTGTCCCCTTTAAAAAATCTGGTTTATTTTATTTTACTTTACTTTTTTTAGCTGTCAACAGCGTGTTCTGTAAAATCTAACAAAATGTTTTTAAAATGTGTTTGATCTGTGTGACAACTATACTGTTCTGTTTATTTTAAAATTCCTAAAGTCCAAAAATATTTATATGCAGAATTTTCTGTGTTGAAAATATGAAAAGGCCACGAATTTGGTTAGTTACCACTGAGTTGTTCTAGTCTAAGCCTTTTTTGCTGCTTGTGTATCATTCTTTTTCAATGTATATATAATTATGGACTGCAAAAAAAAAAAAGGCATTTATATGTCTGGTAGAAGGAATAAGCTTATTTATATTATAGTGTTAAAAAGTCTGATGTATTCAAGTGACTTACATTATACCGCATGCAGACATACAGTGTACATTCCATCTAAGAAGGGATGCCATGCTATTTGTTTTGAAGAAGTAATTAAAGCTGTTCTCTTTTCAGAAGAGCATAGGCCAGAAAGACTGAGAGGTGGAAATTGTTCTTAGTCAATTTTTTTTTAATGTAGATTGTTGCTGAAAAACAGAAAATATTCTGGGAAACACAAGTGCTTTCAGAATTGTGGGATTTTCTAAGAAAGGGCAGCAAAGGGGTAAAACTGCTCCTTCACCCAAAGATATTTTGCTGGAAAAGAAAACAGCACCACTACCAAAATCCCACCTGACTGAGAAGTGTGCAGTACTGGCTGTGCCAAGTGAACTCTGACATGGAACACCACTGACCATTTGTTACAGCCTGGCATTGACTTGTTTTGATTTATTATATTTGGATATTCAAAAGACAAATTCTGCCTTGCTCAGAGTCTGTGAAACACATATAAATTTTAATAACATGGCATCCCCTTACAAAAACTTTACACCAGCCATGTATGAATATACAGTATCTAAATACTGTGTTGCAGTTGTGTTATGTGCATTATAAGTGTGAATAACATGTAGCACAGTTTCTTTTCACAGAACCTTAAATTTCCGTATCTTTTAAATATGTTTGCAGTTTCAGTATTTTGTATAGTAAATATAGATGGTTTTGACTAAATACTTTATTTATTTAACAGCAAAAAACTGTGCCAAGAGAACCCCCTGTTAATTAAAGTTTTACTAGTTCAGAAAGTATATTTCTTTCTTCTTGTTGTGGATTTCAGGGGCCTATTGCAATTGCTGTCAGTGCTTGCAGACCCCACTGATGAAAGAGTTTGCATTAACATTTTTGGGAACAGGATCAGGAAATTACATATAGACTGGGTATGCTTTGGTCTAATATTTAAAATATCAAATTTCAAAGTTAAATTTCTTGTCCCCTGCTCTTGGACCTGTGTTGAGTAACTGATATTTCATCTTGATATTAATTCTGAAAACTTTTCCTTAAAAAAAAAATATTGTTTTAAGTTGTTCAAAACTATAGCTGAATCAAAATTTGAGAGTTTAGTTTCTGGTTAAACAAAACATTAATTTCCAAAGAAAAAACATCAGAGTTGAGTATATTGTTAATATTGAAAAGTAAAATGGAGTGGCATTAAGTAATTTCATATCAAAACTCCAGACTTTTCACTTTCTTCTTCTGTTTTTACACAAAGCAGATCAGCAAAATGAAGTCAATCCTGAACTTTGCACTATTTGCTGAAAAAATTCAACTGAAAAATTTTGCTTATCTCTACTAGCTTCAGTTCTGGGGAGGACAGTGTTTTGAAAAGAAGGATTGCTAAGCTCTTCTCACAACGTCATGACCACAATACAAATTTACCTAAGCTAAGGCTGTGAAGTAAAATTTCTGTCCCAGTGAAATCTCTGGCAAGACTGCCAGGTTCCACTGGCTGCAGGGTGCCTGTAATTTCATTCCAGGAAGGTGTGTTGGAAGTCTACATGATGTGCAGCCAGTAACTTCAGTATTTATTTTTTCTACAACTTACTGCTGATGGGTTTGCTAATAGTAAATGGAAGTTTTGTTGTAAGAGGTCAAGCTGGTAAGTTAATTAAGATTAGCAGCAAATACTCTTTACACTGATGCCATTGGAGGACCTCAAGGCACTTCCAAATGTCTTTGAAGCAGCCACATGTCATTTAGTAATTTTGTCATTTTTAGAAATGGACAACCAGTTCTACCCTTGGATGATGGTACAGATTCTTCTGGCATATTGGCAGACCAGCCCCAAATATATGACCAAATATTTGACCTCTATTATGGTCTTTCTACTCTAGTCATTGTGAGCGTAGAACAGCAATGTTTAGCTGGAAAAGTCCTTTAAAGGTGTGTGTGTGTGTTGTGTGTATATATATATATATGTATATATGTCAGTGTGTGTGAGTGTGTCCTCTGGCAGAGTTACTGAGTGGAACAAAATGAATTCTGACAGAGGTGACTTTTTCTAAAGGGATGAGCACTGTGTGTGCTCAACAGTCCACAAGTTGCCACATAAACACACAGCTCTGATGAATGCATACTGTTCTCCATATGTCATCGTGTACCTCAATTACTGAATGACAGATTTCATTTGTATTCCAATTAACAGGAAAGTTGGGCCCCTTTGGGCTTAGATTATACTTGAGAAAAATTCATCATGCTAGAAAATTTGCAAAAACATTCACCATAATTTTTGCCTGGAGTACAGGCAAGAATGTTCATGTTTGGAAACATGTCAGCTAATCAAGTCTCACCTTTAATTACCTTGATGCAATTCATCAAGATCTGAAAATACATTTTCAAACATGACTTATTCATGGCTTTGCTGGGAACTGAGTCTTATTCAGCATCCTATTAATTGTCAGCCTTCTTTGGTTTTCTTTTTCTTTTTTTTTTAAATATACCAGCAGAAACATGTTTGAAAATCCTTGAACTAAAAATTGAACTTAAATGTGTTTTCTAAATAGCTTCTGGAAGAAGATTTCTTTCCTAATGCACTTATCAGCAAAACCAGCCTCTATTTATGACATAATAATGTATTTTGTTTGCATATTTGAACAGATGTTGAGTTGATTTGATTTGGAAGGTTCTGTTTTAGGATTTATTTTTTGTTGTTCTGTGCACATTTAAAATGTGCTTTAAATGGTCTAAAAGGAACAGATAGAAAAAAACAGATTTTATAAAAATTATTCAATATACATTGAAATGCATCTTATTTGAAGCTTGGATTACAGTTATTAAATAATGAGTTTTTCAATGATGCTTTAATTTACTTTTGTATTTCTGTATATTTCTAGATAATTCAATCCTAAATGAGCTAAAATGATAGGAGTCACACGGATGAAGTCTTCTAATTTCTCTGTTTTACACTAGCAGGATTTAAGGACTATTCTGGCAGATTACTGTGAGGGTTAGATCTGTGAAGAAAGACTGGCAAGGGAAGGATGGAAAGATTTGAGGAGTGTAGGGATAGCAAAGAACTCCAACAGAGGGGCTGGGTGAGACACACCAGGGGCAGGAAGAGGCTGTTTAGAGAAGTGTTTATTCATATTGCTTTTATGAATCTCTTATGGTACAGTTTTTGCTCATAAAACAGTAACAGTAGTTTGTAGAATGCTTTTCACTGGGAAAACTTGAAGGACTTTCTATAAGAGGTGAATCTCCAGCATGCAGGGGAAGGCACAAGGCAGGAAAGATGCAGATAATCACTGGGGTTATGGCAGAATGAAGAAGGATCCCTGTTTTCCTGAGTCCCTGTCCAAGCTGAGGGAAATGTTTGACAACAGTTCTTTTTCTCTTCGATTACAAACACACAAAAGTTGGTCAAATGTTACGCAAAGTTTCAGTATCTGTCCTGATTTTTCTAAACACTTAGCACTAACTATGCCTGTGAAATCTACTGACACAAAGGATAATCTTTCTACCCCAAGGAATGACAGACTGGGCCTGGAGGTTGTCTCATCAGGCTGGTGTTCTGGGATCTGAGAGTCAAAAGTTCCAGAAGGTTTTTTAAAAATGTTGAAGATATAATATTAAGGGGCTTCATAAATTTGGCGATGAGCAAACATTTACAATAGCAGGCATACTGGTAATGATGTGCATTGTGCTTTCTGGTTTTTAGGACGTGTCTGTGATGTGGGTGTGTGTCCTCCTTTGAGTGCCTAGAGACAAAGCTGCCTCTAATAACTACCAGCTAAGGGATGTTTGTACTCCTTTGGTGTTGTATTTTGTGGATGAAGATATGGGGTTCAGATCCTTCTGGTGCTGAGTGCTTATTCTTGCATTTATTCCTTCCCATTCTGTTCTATTCACAAAGCATAGCATGCTGAGGCTTTGCAAATTTCTAATGAAACACCTAACAAACTGGGCCAAATTTGTTTTCAGCTTCATAAATGGAAGCAGAAGAGCCCCATGCTTGTCTTGGAATTTGGACCTTACAAATGCAGTTTGCTATGATTCATCATTTCTTCTTGTACTAATTTCAGATATTTGATAAGCTCTTTTTATGGTTTACAAGTTTAAAAAGAAATAAAACTTTGTAGATTAAAACATTGGTTTGGAGGTTGTATTTTGTCTGCTCCCTGATGATCTGTGAATAGCCTTTTTTCTGTGGGCTTCAGCTTAAACCTACAGAGTGACTTTGGAGTGGGTGTTTATAGTTCTTTGCTTGCTTGTTCACAGGGTAAGGCTGTTGATAGATGAATAAAGTGCCACTTGAGGTTGTTAACAACCATGACTGGTAATGCTAGTTCAACTAAGATAAACACTGAAATGCTACGGCAATTAGCATTAAGGTCTCGCTTGGCCAGTGCTGATTTTCAAAGCCACAGATATAGTGCTCTATAGATACCCGCGGCTGGGAAGTCTGGAGCTGTTCTCA
Source organism: Rhabdornis inornatus (assembly GCA_013397075.1). Taxonomy (NCBI): domain Eukaryota; kingdom Metazoa; phylum Chordata; class Aves; order Passeriformes; family Rhabdornithidae; genus Rhabdornis; species Rhabdornis inornatus. Next base: position 770,463 of record VWZS01001890.1, on the reverse strand, counting down.
TCACATGGCTGGGATGTCTGGAGCTGTTCTCATCCCATGGCTGGGATGTCTGGAGCTGTTCTCATCCCGTGTTTGGGAGGTCTGGAGCTGTTCTCATCCCTGCTCTGAGTGCTGGGGGGTTCTGTATGGTGTGTGCACACAGCATCTCTGCATACTCAATGTGCCAGCAGGAAGCAGGAGTACAAAAATTGTAATGTTTCAGTCCAAAGCAATTAACCCTCCCACCCTGCAAGGAGTAGAGGGAGGAAAAGCTCAATTAAAGAGACTCGGAGTTTCCAGTAAGTCCAAAAGTATGAAGGGAAGCAATAAGGCAGCACTGTGGGCCTCACGTTTCTCCGGTCTCTTTACAGCCTTTTCAGGGAATATTTTTTACTTTTGATATCTATAATCACAACTTGGTGTTTGAGTGTGCCATCTGCTAGGGCCACAACCCTCAGTGGCTCTGAACATGTGACTTCCATAGGTTTCACTGGAAATTTTGTGCAGCTTCCCTGGATCAACAGAAGTACTTCAATTTATACCCTTGTGGAATCAGGGCCCTGGGGCACTCAGAGCTTGCACTGGTTAGGGACAAGTTTTTATTAGAACTTTCCTGGTCTAATAAATGGATGCTAAAATAAATTAATTTAAAGATTACAATCTTGATATCTTACGAGCCTGAAACACGGAGTCATTTTAGCTGGTAACTATGAATTAAAAGAGTAAGTCATGTTTTGAGGAGCAGGGCAAGACTTTCCTTTCTCTGCTAAAAGCATCATCACTACAACCCCTTTTGCTATAACTGAATCAGGAATTCAGCATTCACAGGATATTATGTGTCTGCTGATCTTTCTAACAATAGTTAATGAAGTTTGTTTTACTTGGAGCCTGTGTTCTTTGGATATTGCTTCTGTAGCCTGCAACAGCAAAGGAAATCCACTGAACAGCAGATCTCACCATGAGCGTGCCCTCTTACTCATCTCCCCAAGGATGTGCAGGATGGAGCCACTCCAAAGGAATGGGCCAAAATTTCTCTTTCCTGGCACACGAGAGGTGTGTTCACTATGTCTGTGACACCAGCAGAGAAAACTGAGGAGCCAAAGTCACTGAGACAAGTAAGTGTTCCTTGTCCTCAAGAGGGGTGTCAGGTCTCAGTGTCTCATCGTCCCCCTCAGCCCCAGCACTGGGTTTTTGTGGAGGCACGTGTGACAAGCAGGTGCAGTAAGATTCCAGAATACTCTTCCATCCCTTTAGTCAGTTTAGAAAGATGTCACCATAAAAATAACTTGAACAAGACAATTTTTTGCTGTTGACTTTCTGTTGTGCCCTTTCATGGATTTAAAATCCACTTATCTGAAAGTGTGCAGTTTCATTTTGTCCTTTTTCATCATTTAAATGCATCTTCTTGATCTGAAGAAATAAAAGCAATTTAAAAAATTAGAGATTTTGTTTTCATATGTGCTGCCAAGTCTGATACTGCAAAGTAACTGCTGAATTGGCACAAGCAGTTTGAGAGAGCCAGCAGATTTAGGAAGGGAGAAGATAAACCTTATTATGTTTCTTTGCCAAAGGAGAAAAGAAACGATATTGACTTAAATGTGGGAAATTTAAAAGGGGCCATATGTTCTCACTTTGTGCTTTGTTTCTAATAGATAGACAGAAATCTTTGAAGTGTGGATTGGCACAGTAGGGTGCATGCTTCTGTAGAGAAAAGATGCTAAATGGGGAGGATGTGAGGGGGCACATGAAACTCTATTAGCCATGCAACAGCACAGAGAGAAAGGCAAATCCAATGATAATGTACATCTGTTTCAGGGAATTTATAAGCTTTGAACATTTTTTATGTGCAGATAAGTGGATCCTTTTCTTACCATAACTTAGAACTTCAAAGCAGATTGTGTGGATAATGCAAATTGCTGAAATATGAGATTTTCCTACAAAGAGGTTTCCAAAAAAGAAAAAAAAAAAGAATTAAGGCTAATTGATGCCACAGTCTTTTATGTACAGTGTAAAAACTCTACAAAAATTGATTTTTATGAACTAAGAAATTGATGAAAAAAATATTGAAGTCTGCTGTTTGCATTCAGGGACTGTAGTTCGAAACTGAGTTTCTGTGAATTAAACATTTGTCTCTGATATCACTGCAGCAATATTGTAACATAAATTAAGATATGTAGCCAAGCTGTAATTGTATCAAAGTCTGGCATGTCATAGGAATGTAAAACTCATGAGTGTGGCATGATGTACAGCACCTGATGATAACATCACTGTCAAGGTAGCAAAGCAGGGATTTCTAGAATATGAGAAAAAAAATTATTACAAGAGACAAAAACTAATGGGGGCAGGCAGGAGGTGGAATGTACTGATATGGTTAAACCTCAGGAGTAGATGAATGTGTAACTTCTTAACTGCTCAGAAAAATTAGTTGCATTTTGAGCTGGGAGGTTACAGCCAGGCTTGGGGATGCCAGCTGCATTCCAGCTGGGAGATATGAATGTCCCAGCTGAAAGGCCAAGGCTGTGACACCCTGTGCAAGAAATGACATCAGCCAAGGGATTTTGAAGACCTTCATTTATTAGATGTAGTGCATAGGGGCATTCCCTTGCTCCCTGGGCAGACTCAGGCTGTAAAGCCAGCTTTGTCCTCCTTCCTGTGCTGGAAATACGGGTGCTGAGACTTAACCTGATGCTGAACACAGAGGCAAACAGGAGTGGAAGCTCACTCCTCATTCCTGAGTCCTTCCCCAGTTCTGTCTTCATTGGCCAGCTGGGCATCTTCAGTAGATATTTTTTTTTCCTGCATTTTAGTATGAATGGATCACCACAACCTCAGTCCTGGAGCATTTTTTTTTATTCCTAAATCCTTGCACAAACTTGGTCACTGTCTGCCATAGCAGGCCATTGGAAAAGTGCCAGGTCTCTATATCCTGAAATAATTTATATCCCTTCATACTTCATATCCAGGGCTTGTTCTTCTGCCACAAATCCACCTCAGCTGAGATGGGAAGCAGAACCAGCTCTGTCCCCTCACCTCATGCTGACAGTGACTCAAAAATGCTTCCCCTTCACCCCAGCAGGTAAGATTGCCCTTAAATGGGTTCATTTTTTTTTTACTTTTTAGCATTTTGGCTCTGAAGAGTGGCCCTGTGATGGGATTAGCACCCCGAAACTGTGGGATTCCTCCCCATCCCTGGGGAGGGATGTGGGAAAACTCCCATGAGGTAATGAAACAGTTTACCTCATGATTTGGGGTAAAATGTTTTGGTTTAGGCAATCAGCAAGAGCTGGCAGAGGGTTAAACTCGAGGGAATCCCTCCTTTTCTATTTCCCAGGGTACCCCAACAGCAGGGAAAGGGCAGTAGGCAGCGATGCTGAAAAGAACAGCTGTATGCCATCAGACTAAAGATAGAAACATGAAGCATGTGGTCTAATTAAGTTCCCAAGTGGCAGTGTACAAAGTGTACAGACCAAAGAGAACAGTGCCTTCTGCTTGTTTAGATCAGCTCTGTTTCTATCACTTTGGTGACAATAGCTGTGTGATTTGTTGCTGGCTGTGGCTGCCCAGGGATCCTGTACAGGATCCAGGGCTCTGCTGGTGCTGCCCTCGTCCCTTCACCCACCAGTGCCTGTGCCTGCCCTGCCTGCAAGGGGGCCCTCAGCAGCACTGAATGTCAGGGGGAAAGCGTGGAAAATGCTCAGAACTTTTGAATTAATTTCCTAGCTTTTTTTTTTTTTTTTCCCAGTCAGATATAATATTAGACATTTTCACCTTAAATAGGATGAAGTGGGCATGCTCTGACCAGCTTAGCACTACAAGATGGACTTTAATTTTTTATTTTTCCTCCTCTGATGTCTTTCAGCCATTTCTTTTTCCTTCAGGGGCCCCAGCAATCTCTTGCTTGGGTCTGTCAGCTTGGCTTCCTAACTGGTTTGTAGCCCTGGTAACTTTTGATACAGACTGCATATGAGCCAGAATTCACCACAGCCCCACATCCTCCTGTACCCCTTTATTTTCCTCAGAGTTCTTGAGTGGAAAACTACCTTAAGGATAAACATGAAGAGAAAAATTAATCTGAAAATCATCTTCCATGTGGAAAATGAATTTGTGATGTTTCAGGTTCTGTTCTGCTCCAACAGGAGGCAGAAGGCACACTTTGGGGCAGTAATCCCATGAGCTGCTCTAGCAAGTTCCAAGAAAGGCTTGGCTCAAGTGTGGTTTTGCAGCAGGTTATAAGTTGTAAAGCTGGAGAGGCTGCAACAGGTTTGAATTGTTTGCTTGTAGTGATGCTGAGCTAGAGACTGAAGGATGAAAATGCTGTGTGGAGAGATGCTCTTTTTTTCTAAGTGTAATAGCTCTAAGTTTGTCTTGCTAAACTGCTTCAATTCAAAGCATAGGACAGACTTTCTTTTACTCCAGTACAGCATCCAGTGAACTCTGGAATTTAAATTTAACTCTATTTTAATTCCAGACTTGATCTCTCAGCTGAAACGCTGAGTTTTCAGAAGGGTGTATCGTTGTTGGCTACTTCATGCCTGATCACCAACAATCCAGTTAAGATGAGATACACTCACTTTCTTTATTGTGACCTTTTTTCTAAGGTATTCCTGATGTAATCTTTCAACAGTTCCATTTTTCAGTCTTTGAGATTTAAGTGCCTAACCAAAACTTTTTTAACTTCAACCCACAAGTTACTGACTCCTTGAGGGAACTATGGATGACCAAAGCTACATCTGCATGCACAGGAGACCTGATGTCCTGTAAGCTGGCCCTGGAACATACAAACACATTGCTAAGGCTGCTGTGCTGTGGATAAATCAAAGAAAATATTGCTATTTTTTTTTACAGTAAGGGCCTAAATTGTTCATGTATTTTGTTACACCCAGCTAAGTCTTTAATAATTTTGTTTGATGTTGTAGCCCCTCAATTAGCGATGAGTGTCAGCTCTTATTTGCTGTATTGGTCATTTGCAATAGATTGATTGTACTTCTTTCCCCTCTTCCTTGTTTGCTTATTGCTGATGGAGCTTACATGTCTAAGTTCCACTTCTGAGCTCTTCAGGTAGGGAGACAAGTGTGTAGACAATATTTTAAGATGGATGTGTGCAATAATTCAGAGTCCAGTAGCATTTCTTAGGTCTTTAAGGACAGGTGAAGTGGTTTTCTCCCAGAATTGCAGAAGTGCAACTGGGGAGAATCTGACATTACAGTGGTACTATGTTCTGGAGCTCTAGTGCCAAGCAAAAAATACCACATAGCCCTTGTTTTCTGGAAGATTTCACAGAAGTGTTTGGGTCACTGCTGTGTAATGCTTGTTATCTACCAATGTGGAGGAAATGGACCAGTTTCCTTGACCAGAGTTTACAGCTGCATGAAAATGTTGGTTCATTATGCTAGTAATGAACAGGTTTATTTATGAAATATTCAGAGACCATGATGCAGCATAGAGGTCCCAAATCTGTGCTACCAAATATTGCCAAAATAGGCAATGCTAGCAGGTGCTTCTGCATAGCACTATGGTTCTGAGAGCAGCCAGTGCTGCATGTGTTTAAGGGATGGGATAAACTCCTGGGTGTTGAGAAGTTGCTTCCCAAGGCTTCTCAGCAGGCAGAGACTGCCTTGAGGCATGCAGCAAACAGGTCCTGTCCTCCCCAGAGCTCTCAGGCATTTCCAATTCCAGCTGGGTGCTGGAATTGCTGTTGTGATTCTGAATTTGCTCTTATTGACCGCAGAGTATTTAGACCTCTACTTTTGTTTGTGGCTGGTTTAGTCTTCTAGTACAGGGTGGGATTTCAGAAAGGGTGAAGGGCATTGTTTGTTCTTTTGGGGAACTACTTGGTGTGTTCAAGCAAGATCCTGGGGTGTCAGAGGGTCCTGGCAGTGCTGCAGGAGGCTGCAAGGAGTGCAGGAGCAGCAGAAGCTGCACTCCCTGTTGGCTGCAGCTCACTAAGTCCTGGGACTGGCTGAAACCATGCCTAGAAATGAGACCCTTGCAGGCTGGGGGATTTCCCTGATGTCTGAACACATCAAAAAATGGCAGAGAAGTTACTATGGCAGAGAAGTGCTGCTGCTACAGACGAGGGTGTAGTTTGTGACAGGATGTGGGCATCTCAAACTGGCACAACACTGCATGAGAGCTTAATCTGCTTCCTTTACCTTCCCATCTCTGGTCTGCTGCTACACAGCTTTTACAAAACTGAAAAAGGCTTCTTGCAGTTAATACTGACAATTATTTCCTCAAGAATGAGCTAATGCTTTAATGAGAATATTTATGGTGATTTGACCAGACCTTATTTCAGGTTCACGAAAAAGGGGCATAAGTATGGTTTATAGATGGTGTGCTTTTCAGTGTTTTGCCTGTGAAACAAAGGGATCACACAGGATTTCACCTTGCTAACCCTTATGTCTCCAAACAGTTCTTTTCAACATCTGATAGGCAGCCTGAAACTGGGGCCATGGGGTGGGACTTGGGCAGTAGCAGCAAAGCAGTTTGGAAATGAATGTGATGCTAACAAACAGTTCTTAAAAATGTTCAGCCTTCAAGCACAGCAAAACACTAAATTGTGAAATTTCTTTTGCTGGGAGTGATATAAATAACATGGAGAACACTTTTTTTTTTTAAGTTAAATGTTTTAATCCTGGCATTTTGGCCAGTTAATAATGATAATGAAACTAGAAATATTCACTTCTCTCTTAGAGATCAACAGCTCCTGAGAGTTTTCTAAGGTAGACTGAGTCAGTGCTTTGACAGGGAGGGAATATCACTGGAATATTGTTGAAAGCAGAGAGCAGAATAACAATGAGTGTCAGGAGCACTGATGGTTCAGAGGAGTTGAATGCAGAGGGCAACAGTGACAGAGACTAAACTCCAAAAGGCAGAAATAAAAAGGTTAAGTCACACACACAACTTCATATAGTCAGAAGGTGCTATAGAAACCTGCCAAGTCTGTCAGAAAAGCCTGTACTAACAATGGTATTTTTAGGCAATATCATTCTCCTCAAAATCCACATTAATTCATGACGGTTTTTTTTCCCCTGACACTCAAAATATTTGCTGGAAAACCTCTTCTGTTCTTTTGCAAGAGCCTGTCAGCCAAGGGGAAAGGACTGATGCTCTGAGGCTTCCATTCTCAAACCTGGCATATTTCAGGAGCTGTCTCTGAAAACTCAGTGCTCTTTGGTCAGAGGCATCCTTTTCATTTATTTGGCTCTAGCAGCCCAGGTAGGTTTTTTCATCTAATGTGTGTTTGGATTGTGTAGGCACAAAAGACAAAATATAACCATATACTGAACCATCTTTCACCCTTGGTACCTACAATCTTGCTCATTCTGCTGCTCAGTAATGGCAGCAAAGACAGAACCTTTACAATAAAATGGGCTCAGCTGTTTGTTTTTTATAATCTGCTTGAGAGGCATAAACTACCTTTCTGATTTTTTCAGTATTTCAAGTTGCATTGACAGTTTATGCATTTGGACCTTTGCAAGAAACCAGAAGGGGTCATTTGGATTGACCCACTCTGTGAGTGATTTGCTCTTTAGTCTTGGTCCACTTTTAGCTTGGTTTCTGCATCTTTCAAAGTAAGCTTCAAACCATGCCATTGGTGGAGAAGGGCTTCCTCAAAATATAGTCTTAATAAAAGGTTTATTTGGTGCAAGCTTAACTGGATAGAGATTGCTGACAGTTTAATGAAGATAGGCTAATGAGGATTGTGCCTTGGCTCCCTGCACACTTGGGCCAGAGGAGGAGGTACATTGTGAGCAGAGCTACTTGGGGTTCACCCACACAGAGTCTCATCTGTGAGTTTTTGCAGAGCCATCTTCAAAACTCCATGTTTCATTTCTTTCCAAGACAGGCATTGACGTGGTTTATGCCAAACTGAAATTTTAGGTCAGTCAGAACTTCACAAGCTTGAGTAAATAAAAAGCAAGGTAGACAAGGTTTAGCTATTAAATCTCTCTGTGGCAATGCTTAGCTGCCTGGCAGAATTAGGATCACCTGGGCTCCACTGAGTAATAAGAGCAGCCCAGCTGCTGTAGAGGTGCTGCCTGGGCAGCAGAGTAATAGAGAGCTCTGGAGAAGCTTCTGTGGTAGTGGAGGGCAGTCACAGGATTAGACACATGAAACCCCATCCAAACCCAGTAAAATCAAATGGCATCTTTCCTTCCACTGACAGAAGCTGGATCAGGCCTCTCCTGAATTGTAATGAATAGTTATATTAATCCACTCTATGTAGCTGTGAAAATCCTGCATCCCCTTCTCTGGGATGACGGTGCAAGGCTAAATCACCATGGATATTCGATTGCATTCTGGCTCATGTAGCTGTAAGAGCATTACCAGGCAGCATTTTATCTAAGATGAGTGCTCTCTACAGTACTCACAACAAATCTCAACTTATTGAAACTCTAGTGATTAAATGTTTTTCAGACCCCTGCAACATCAGAAGACTCTGTGCAATAGGCATGGCTGCTTTCAATATGATCTCATAGGGATGTGATTACCATTTTGGCTCTCTTCTCACAGCCATTCAAGTGGACCTTCAAGGAAGTGTAACCCTTTCACTTTCAGATTTTTTAATATGCAAAACACTTGCTAGGGGGTAAAAGCCTCGAGTACAATACCTAAAACACCAGACCCAAATAGCCAAACTGATCATATCTGTGCTGGTCTTGAGCACAATACAAGAATAAATGGGGTAAAACAGCTATTTGTGTTGTTTTGGAAAAATTCAGGCCCTAAACTGATAACAAAAATTCTTTCTATAGCAGAAGGTCTGGACTGAACACATTCATCCTGAGTTGGTTGTGGTTAAATGTTTGACATATGTTCTTGTGTTGACACCAATTATTGATAAAATTCTGTTTGAAAGGAGTAGCCAACACTGCAGTTTGTTCACATCCAGTTGCTTAAAATTTAGTTCCTGCAGATTAACAGTGTGACCAAAGTTTTCATTCCCCTCCTCTTGGAGCAGGCACATTACAAATGCACATCAAAGAAAATGAGCTCTGTTCTGACTTACAGTCTGGGCATGTTCCTGACAAACCACATCTGATGAAGAGTCTTAAAGAAATAGCAAAAGCAACACTGCCGGCAGCAAAACAACAAAACAAAAGGGCTGGCCCCTTCCACCAGTGAAGGGAGGCTGGTTAATCAGAGGGTTTTGTGCCAGGGAGAGGGACTGTGCACTTTGTGTTGAAGTAATGCAGTCAAATGATACATATGCAATGACCTAGCTTGGCAGCATTCGAACAAATCACATTTAATTACATATCTTTTCCTCTCATGATATTCTTCTCAGTTCCACTGCACTCTGGGAAATCAATAACAAATGTTCATTTTGAATGTCTCTGTTCTCTAGCCTTGGACTAATTATGCACATTCCTTCTGTCCTTATAAGGACAGGGCAGCTCTTCACTTCAGACAATGAAAGAAAACACGCAAAGCAAACCTCCCTTCCCACTATTCCAAACAATAGGAACATGAGTTCTGAACCAAATCTGGGCTTTCCTCCTGTGCTGTGTGGCACCTTCTGACAAGGTATGCCCGGCCTCCTCCCAGGCTTATTGGCAATTTTAGCGTCTGTTGTGGTGCTGAGGAAATCACCTTTGATTTCATGATCAGAGTGAGCCACTGAGCCAAGTGTCTGCAAGGAATTGGGACAGCTCTGTTTTATTGCTGGCTATTTGCTCTCATGGCCAAACCAAATAACATCTCTCATTGCACAATTCCTTTATCTACAGCATAGGAATGACCATGTTTTTCTAAATCCCTCTCAGTGAAAGAAAAACACAGCACATGAACTGTCATTATCATTATTAGTGAGGTGATGCTGAGGGTCGTGACACTCGTAGTGTGCAAAGTCACAGGTGAGAAACAAAAAAGCTCTTTAAATAAAGGGTGTGCTCAAGCCACTGTAGTTTAGGCCCTGGGGCCCATTTTTAACAGGCTGCAATGAGATCTGGCTTGTTTTTTTACTGGGAACAAAATGTTTGTACAGGTTTGGTGAAAATGGCAAAGATTTCCACATATTCATGGGGAAAGCAGTAGTATTTCTTTAAGGGGAGAAAAAAAAAGAGCGAACTACAAGTTCCCCTGGTCTTGGCAAATCATGAGGCGTTTTTCATTTTGTAACATCAAAGTCGGCTCCTCTTCTTTGATGTCTTTGCATGCTGTTTAAGGTAAAGCATGAATGAAGAAATGTCAATCTGCAAGGTGTCCATGTAGTTTATGCTGAACACTGAAGAGGACTTGTAGATAAAAGGCAAACACAAGGTTTGATAATGAATGTCCAACAAGGAGGTGTGCATATCTAAAAGGAAACACTCAGCTGGAGAACAGCTCTGCAAACCTCAAAACTCTGCTTAGCCCAAGTTTAAGAGATTAAGAAAAAGTGGATTTTTTCAAAAGTGTGGAACCAAGACAGGAATTCTGTAAAAGTCCTTGTTTTTCTATAAGAAATGAATGTTCTTTCATTGGCTTTACTTAACACTAATAGATGTGCCTCCAACTGTGCTTAATTTGACAATGTGTAATTTTGAGAAGATACAGAGTTAATGCTGGGAAAAGCATCAGAGAGGAAAGCCTAAACCAGCACAGTGCATTTTGGAAATTTATAGTGGCTGCTTTGTGGTCTCTAGTGTCTGAACACTGGCAAAAGCTGTATGCTGGATCAAACAAAGGAAAATGTCAATTATTTAACTTGGTTTGTTCCGAGGATCTAGAAACTCTAACAGAGTGATAGTCACTTGGGGAGGCTGAGCAGTGCTGGGATGAAGGGGAAGGCACTTGCTGGACCCAAACCCCGTAATTTCCAGGACCACAACATCCAGTGATGTTAGTAGCAACTTAGATGCAGAAGAGGGTGTTCCTACTCTATCTTCCAGCTGCTAGCATTAAATTTATGCCTCCTTTTCATTATTTCTGAAGCTGTAAAAAGTTGGTTTGATGAACTGCATGTGCTTTGCTTGATTTACTCCCAGAGCAAGTGCACTGGGCACGGTGCCCTGGAAAATGGAACACCCATGGGGGCTGCGAGGGGAGCCCAGGCTCGGTGCCAACCAGGCTTTTGCTTTGCTGAGACAGCTCTGCAGGGGTCCAGTCTGAAAGACTGCAATGTCTTAATATTACCATCTGTCTGCTGCAAACAGGACTGAGACAGCAAAATAGTTCAGGTTGAAGAGCAGGGCATAGAAACCTTGCAGTGGTGCCTGTTGTATTGGGGTGTATCTGAATAAGGAATGTATATAGGTGAGTTTCCAGGCACCACCAGGCTGCTCTTGTGTGTATTGACCTGTATGACACTGAGTCTTGCCCATTAAGATGAGGAATACCTGTCAGAACATAGGAATGACTGGATGTTTCATGTATGATAGTTAAGGAATGGATATCCACAGGAATCCAGGGGAATAAGAGGTGAAACTGCATAGCTTCAGTCAAGGCACTTGTATTCTCATCAGACTTTTCTTCTGTCAGTTGAGAGTAACCACAAGAAAACAGTATTTCCTAGCACTTTGAATGTGAGGAAGAGACAATCATAAACACTGAGTAACTTTTTATGTTTAAGAACACATATTTGGAGCTGCCTAAAACTCCCTGGAAAATTTGTAGCCTTGGAATTATAACATATAAAAGAGAAAGGAGGATATAATGCATGGGAACATTGACACCTTATCTGTTTTCTTTCTTACATGAGGGACATCTTCTGAGAAGATAACAATATTATTAAAGAGAATGCCTACGCTTTCTCTGGAAAGCTATCTATTACTCTAAATAATCATCTCTTGTATTTCTTGAATTTTTCTTCCTCTCTGTTCTACTTTAACAAAATAATGTGCGGAGACGAAAAAGAAAATCTGGACAAAAGAGGACCTTTACTTCCTTCCAGATCTCCTTGCCAGATTCAGACTATTTTGACTGAAGAGGATTAGGTGTGGAAGAGGCTTGGGGAAAGTCCAAAGTCAACACTGAGATATGTTTTTTCTCAGTTAAGGTAGGAAAAAAGTGTAAAGAGATCATCTGATTGCAACTTCTATGAGCTGGCTATAGCTGCTAACCTACAGATCATGGATATAAGCAAGGGAGATCTGACCCAATTTTAAATCTCAACTGCTAAATAATTCCTCTTAATTTGGATTTTTTATAGTTTTATCATCAACCTGTAGATTTCATGTCCAATAAAGAAATACCTTGGAAAGTTCAAGAATGGGAAAGCTTTCCTGCAGATGGTGTGCAACTGCACTACCCTTTGGAGAGCTCTTGGAAAAATCTGTGCTGAATGTCATTGCACAGGTAGAGATTCACTGAGCCAAAGCTTCAAGTCCATGTTTTGGGTTTTGAATAGAACATGGGAGCAAGAAAGAAGATTCTTGTGCAGCAGTGGTTAGAGGAGCAGAAGTAACACCAACCATTGTATAGGAGCAGTAAAACAGAGAGTGGGTTCTTCATTCTGCATGAAGCTCTTGCAAAGCTCTGTAATGACATCTCATGCTCTTAGGCACAGAGGCACAGCTACAGGAAATGTTTCTGCAATAATCTGACTGATTAGGCTAAGGAGGTGACCCACAGCAAGAGGAACAGCTGAAATAATGTGTCTGATCATAAGCCGGTGTGCAACATCTGAGACTTTCCAACTTAAGGCCTGAAAGGAATGCCTGAGGTCTCTCACTGCCATGCAAAACTTAAGTAGAAGTGCAATTGGATTGGACAGTTCTGAAAAATAATAACAGTATCTAAGAAAAGAAATGGCAAAAATATTCCTGGGACACTGTCAAGGACTTCAGACATGTTCCTAGTGCAGTGAGGTGTTTCAATTTTACCCTCCAGTTCACCTTAGCTGCCTCTGGAGCAGGTGCCAGGGAAGCTGTCAGAGAGTGAAATTCAGCCCAGCCTGTAGAGCTCCTCTGGGCTGCTGAGCACACTCAGGTCTATCCTGTCACACAAGCACTGAGCTGTAGCCAGGCTGGGTTAAGGATGATTTGATACTCTGAATGCAACCATCACACCTCTCATGGCATTGTGGATATTTTCTGCGCTGAGAGCCACGCTAGTGTGCTGAAGATTTATCCACTGTTCATAGAAACTCTGGATTCAGCAGACAATAGCATCAACCTTAGTATTGCATTCGCAGAAGAAAATTTTAATTCAGATTATTATTGTTGTTTTCCTAAAGAATTGCAGTTACATAGAACTCCAGTCTGAAACTGACAGTATTTTGTCAAATTAAGTCCCATTCTTATACAGTCTTCCTCTTTTTGGTTGAACAGTTACAAGGAACACCTGCATTCACTTTATTTGTCTAGTATATATCCAAATAATTGCTGGGAAATATAACTTTTGAGAAGAGAGATTAGCTTTCAAGCTCTGAGTCTTTTAAATGTCATCTCTGTGAAAACTACTGACAGTCAGTAGGTGGAGAGTTACTATTGTCTGACAATGATATTCATGGGGAGCAACTTCAAAATGCAATGCCAAAGAAAAGAATTTCAGGACTCTCAAAAGCCTTCGGAAGTAAGAAAGTTTTACCTCTCAGCACTTGTGCAGAAGGAACTGTATTTGTTCTAGGAAGCTCAATCACCTCATTTTGTTATGATTCTCTCTCAGTTCAATTTCTCCAGACAAAGAGACTTGAAATAGGACTGGCAGGTAAAGGGTGATGCTGGCATTTGAATCTTTAAAAAATGGAAGAACCAGTGGATTAATTAGTTCAAAGCATACCCCCTCTCTTGGGCTGCAGGGTGTTCAACGGGGTGCACTGCTCAGCCCACAGTGGGGGCGATGATGATGATGAATTTTTCTGTATCTTGCGTTCTGTAGTTGGGTCTGAAAGCCCTATGCAGCTTCAGTTGTGTGAGGCACTTCATACAAATCTTATGCAAAGATAATCCCAGCTTAGTAGAGCAGATCTGTTACAGAATCTGATTTCTGTCATACTCGAGCTCTGCAGTTCAGGGCTGTTGTCACAGGAAGGCAGATGTCATTGCAAGAGCAAAAAAAGTGGGGATCTTCTTACATTTTCTGACACTAGAAGATATGTGACAACGAAAGCCTTCCCCCCTTCCCAATTTTGAAACTTCCCATCCCTTTAATCCCTTTTATATAATTTTTAAATTTTTTAGCTTGAAGAGCTTTGATCTGTTTTGTCCCTAGAGAACAGCCATGGTTTTGTTCTGTCCCTCCCCTTGCTCCTTTTGTCTGTTTCACACTCTTCTGTCTTTATATCTGCTCCCTTGTTCAGCACAGTGCCATGTGTTCTGCGTCCTGAACCTGCAGCTTCCCTCCACACTCAAAAGCATGGTTGTTAACAGAATGTACAGTCTGTCCCTTCGCCAGCTCTGAAACCTGCAGCAGCTCCTGTGCAGTCCCCTCCTGGGGACACTGAACAGGAGCCAGCTCCTGAATCACCCACTGCATGTTTGTTTGCTGCTCTCTTGGACTGCAGGGCTCCTTGGATCCACCTCTCTCTCCTGTAGGGCGGAGAACTCTGACAGCGCTTAACAAGCGGTGGCTGGTAACAATAAGAAGAGTCTTCAAAGAGTTATATTTACATGTAAAAAGACACAGGGACATTTATGTATACCAGATGGCCCAAAGCAGGTGGATATTATAATGTAGCTGTGGATTACTGCAATGCCAGAGGAGGAGAGTGATGTTGTTACTAAAACAGCACCTCAGGGTCCTAACCTGGGCTGTGTTGTGACTCCTGTTTTACTGGCACTGTACAAATGTATCGTGTCAATCACCGACACGAGGAGATCACAATCTAAACAGACAAGATAATTACAGACTGCAGTGGATACAGAGAGACTTTCAAAGGTCCTGCAGTCTGCCAGAGCTGGGACTCCAGCTCAAGGGATCTTAATGCAAACTGAGCCTCTTGGTCATCAGTCCTTGCTGCTGTTGTCTAAACTGACTGGTTTGTTTATTTGCTCTGGATACTGTAGATCCCTTAGGCTGCAACCCTCTTTCTGTAAACAAAGGGATCATTAGGAGCCAAGCACCTTAATCTCTTAAAGGCTCTGTGTGTTCATTCTAAAGAATTTTACCATTGAAAAAAAATCTAAAAAGAAGGTCTCCAGAAGGGGCTGATTTGTGGCAGCAGTGAAGGTACGAAATGTTGTGTTTATATCATATATCTAAGTGCAGCTGCAAACTTTTTGTCACCCATTGCACCAACAAATGGACTGAACCCGTGGGATGCTGCAGGTTGTACTAATGCACAGAGACCATTCACACTGTAGCTGTGGCATCAGTGAATTATGCCTGAAGAAGATGAGAAATTTCAGACTCCACCTGAGTGCTTCTGTCTGAGGTTACTCAAATGGTGACTAAATGAAATATTGAAAGAGCTTAGAGGGGATCCTGGGATAAACAGAACAGTGAGGGCAGAGTGGGCAAGAGTTTCTGGAAAAGGAAGTCCTGCTCCTGACCTGCTACAGTTCAATGAGGTGTCAATAAGCATGTGCACATCAATGTTTTGATTTTCAAAATATCTTTTTGAACATTACACACAAAAGGCTATTGAAGACTGCATTACAAAAATGTTAGTGGACAGGTTATTTTGCTGAAAACTGGTAAGATACAGGAAATAAAGGGCTGAGCTTAAAGGTCATTTCTCCATGGCTGGAGACAGAATAGGTGCACCACTAGCCTAGTCCAGTATTTCTTATATTCTGGAATCAGTCACAGTCTCTTTTCCAGAATAAGTTTGAAAAGTGGTCATGTGAATGTCTTCTGCATAAGCCAGAAGCAACTGAGAGTATTCTCCACTCTGTGTTTAGTCAGGAGGGATTTGCAAAGGAGTGGTATGCACATTGTGCAGAACTACAAAGAGTCAACTTTGGGCCATCCTTGTTAGTCTAACTTAGGAACTTCTGAAGTAAATCCTAAATTCCTGCAGGATGTGAATGTCACTGTCTTGATCTCAGCTAATTTACTTGTGGAGAGACAATTCATTTTTAATGTTTCTGAATTTTGGTTTAAAACCGCATTAGACTGTGTAGCTTTTTACCACCATATTCATTGAATGCCTTACTGAAGACATAAAGGGCAAATGAGCTGTTGGAGACCCAAAAGGGATGATAGTAATTTTCAGTTTATTATGAGGACAAAATACATCTGGAGTGATCAAAGCTAAAAACTTTGCCCTCTGGAGCCAAAGCAGCCCCTGTGATGAGCAGATATTGTGGCACACCTGGAGGTGAGCCATGGATGGGATGCCTGAGTCTTATATTTTAAATTTTCCATTTAGAGGAGAGGAGTAAAGATGAGAGCAAAGCCAAAGGAGGGGCAGGAGCTGAAAGGAAATAGAGCAGTGATTAAATCAGACTAAAGGATCCCATCCCCAGCTGGCACAACTTTGCTGCTGGGTCTCACATGCTGCCACAAGTTTTCAAAACCAGCAACAACCTTGTCTCACTACAAAAGGAATAAAACAATCTTTAGCTCCTCCTCAGTGTCTCTCCTGAAACAAAAAAATTTCAGTGTCAGTCAAGCTGGTTCCTTTTTTTTTGACAGAAGAAAGAATTTTCCAACATGTTATGGAAGAGGGGCAGCAACGTAGCATCTGCTTCTTTGTAATCTAAGGTACTGGGAACTGTAGTTTAAGTATGTTAGCCTCCTAAAATGGGAGCCTGGAAGACAAGCAGAGCAGGACCACATGGTTTTGTGACTTCAAGGCAGCTGGAACTGAAATGTAAATGAAATGTAAATGAAATGTATTCCTTCAAGGAATCTTGAGCCCCAAATGATCATTTGATATCACATCATATCATGAGTAAAGAGAATATTCTAAATGACCTGACTAGAAGAATGGGACATCCAGAGCTGTGACAAGAGCTCTCTGAAATTATAGAAGACCTTTGAATTGAAGATTTGAAATTGAAGAAAGTATCTGCTACCACAAAATGCCAGTGGAAGCAAAGTCAAGAAGACAGCTTTATTTGTGAGAATTAGAGGTCTTTGTGCTCTTAATGTATTTAACAGTTCTTATGCAAATTCAAGCAGAGGAGGCATTCTGTGAGCCCTTAGTACAAAACCAGGATAATACTACATTCCTTGTAAAAGATGCATATGAGTGTCATTTAAGCTCCTCCAGGTCCAGCAGAGAAAAATCTACAGTGGTGGAGAAGAGTGATGGGATTCGAAAATAGCTGCTCAGGATCATGAACCTCTAAGAGAACTCTCTTTTTCAACAGCTTTATTCCTTGAGATGTGTCCAACCAGGCACCTGAGGTATGTCTTGGGCTGTGGTGGGGTAAGAGTCCAGAAGTGGGACAGTTTTTTGGGCCTCAGATCAAATCAAAAGGTGCTGTCAGGGAGGTTTGGGCAGGCAGGATGGAGTGCCATGCTACACAGACTGTGTGTGACTCCTCGTGGCTGTGCTCTGATCCACGGCTCTGGAGGGTCCATGGCTGGATGGACAGAGCCCCAGAGCACTTGGGGCTCCACTCTTGGCTGGAGTGCAAGCCATGGCCTGTTCTCACCCACTCCAGGTGCTCCTGCAGGAAGGAGGAGTGCTGGGAACTTAGTGACAATCACAGTAACTGGGTTTTTCCATACTGGACATACCACTAACCACAAAGCTGATACTTTTGTGTCTCATCAGTGCTGACAGCAGTTCTGGTTTGCTGCTCTCCTCCTGCCTCTCAGTGCCTGAAAGGAGACTGATGAGAGCCAAGCAGGGCTGTTCTGGTGTTTTTAATCCTTTGATTCTTCTTTTCATTCTGTAAATGCCATATGAGAGAAAAGGGAATATCCATCCAACTCGAGGCTTCAAAACTAGGGGAGGCATTTGACTAATGTGTCATAAGTTCCAGTTTAAGCCACAGAAGAAGCCTAAAATGAGGCCAGAGTGTTCCAAAAAAAGCTTTGGAGATTTTTTTTCTTTAGATGTGTTGTAACTTGACATTAAAGATGCTCCTAATTCTTCAAGTACAGTCAATGTAGACTTCCAAATCATTTGGCTCTTTTCATGCTGAATTATTGCCACATGAAGTGGAAACCAGTGAATAACTCTTCCTTTACTCTGCTCTTGTTAAGCCTCCCTCACCCCCCTCGCCTTGGTGTAAGGAACACAGAACTAAAGATTCACCAGGTCTAATGAAGTCTTACCCTTTACAGATCCAAATTCACCTCTTTTTTTCCCTTCTCTCTGAAGCACTTCTTGCTAAAACAACTAAGCTGAATTAGGTTCTATTTTAAAATGGTCTGCTGCTGACAGCCTCAGTTCTACAAGCAGTTGAAAATGGCTGGCAAACCTTTATACAAACAGCATGCAAAACATCACACAAAGCCCAGGGAAGAAATGGCTTTAGATGTAGGGATTATAAAAGAGTGAATACAATTTTAAGATAAAATACAAGTGATTAAGTTAATGATGGGTAATTTCAGCAGTCTGAAAACTATAATTAATAGGAATTAATTGTATATTTAGACATTTAGCATAACTCCACTAAAAACACTACATCAAACATAATGATATTGGAAGCCTATATAATGAAGAAATGATCCAGATGTTCATAAAAGCTTATAAAGCTTTAGAAAAAAAGGGGCTACATGAAGAAGCTCTAATGATAAAAAGATGCCACTTGCTGTTCTGCTCTTCTTTTAAATACATCCTTTCTGAAATAATGATTATCATTTGCACTTTCATCTTAAGTGAAATAGCATATGGCTTTGGCTGATTAAAGCCCCCTCCTGGTATTAATCAGCATCTTAGTATCATGTTTCTAATGGAGGCAGCAGTTGCCCTGCTGATATTGTAAGCTTTTTAACAACATCTAAAGTCTGTGGATCACTGCTGCTGGCAAGAAATAGCTTTGAGCCTCCTATGTACAAGAGCATTGCAAAGATGTCACTTACAGGTGCAGTTTATATGAGCTCCTACAACACACTGTATTTTAAGCATTTGCTGAAACTTGAGGTTTAATGATTACCTTTAATAAGTAGGTACCGGTTTTTAAAAGAAAATCAGAGAACTTTTGGGCCTGGTAACATTTGGTGCATAGAGGCATCTTGGAAGCAGGGGTCACATGCTGGAGGGAAGGGTTTGTGTGTTTTTGAGTGTCTATAAACCATAAGGTCTGTGTGCATGGCCACTGCCATGGCTGAGCCCTGCCCAGCAGTGATGCTCACAAGCTGACCTGACAGCTGTGGCACAGCCCATGCAGGAATGGCCACCTCCAAGGGCTAAGCTGGGCTGTAGATTTGTCACCTCATCAGGGCAATCCCAAGGGAGAGCTGCAGGCAGAGCTGGGGGGAGCAGAGTAGCTCAAACAACCATCCTGGTTTGGCTCCTCGTTGGTGGGAGCCCCTGCGCCTACAACAGCAGCCTGGAGGGAGCACAGAGTCCTGACTGTGGGATTTAAGGGAGATGGCACTGTTCTCTGACACTGAAATATGGGGAGATGAGGATGGGGTTTGCTCTGGTTTGGCATGTCCCACAGGGACTGTGCTGGTCCCAGCTGGGCTGTAGGGCAGGAGGGGAGCCCTGGGCAGGTCCTGAGTTCACAGTGCAGTCTGTACCACGCTTCCTGTGCCTGCTGGGGCTTGCTTTGTGTCTCCGGAGACTTCTTCTCACTGTACCACTGGGATTTAACCATGCCCTCCAATGTATCAAACTTGTTCTGTTTCTGTTGGATGGCAAACCAACCAAACAAGCACAAAACAGCAAGAGAACTGCTGTTGACAAAAAAGGTTTAATAACTGTTACTGCACAGAGATTGTCAAGGGAGGAATGTCCTGGTAAGGCTGACAGGCCAGGCAGATCTCCAGCATCACTTTTGCTAAGCATGAGGCCGTTCTCAAGAGTTGCTATCTTGTGTATTTTAGTGATAATAGCCTACACGTATGGACACTTTCCCAGCTCTGGTATTTCTGCTTTAGCACCTGGGAATGCTGTTGGACACTGCTTCCATTTGCTCTTTGATGTACCTACCCTAGGGCATTGTGCATGCACAACATCCTACAGGCCTCCACCCCTTTTCTCTCTGGATTGATGTATTAGAAAAGTCTATCTAGCATGTAGTCCTTAATTCTGTTTTACAAATAAATTTTAGCAAGGCAATATTATCATAACTCCATTGTTGTCAATCTGTCCTTCATAATCTCCCATCTTTCTTTCTTCATCATGGTAAGATGTTCATCTAACAACTTCTTAGATGCCTGGACAAGTAGTCCCTGTTTTTTTTGTAAATAGCTATTACTAAACTAATGTTTTGTCCTTGTCTTTTGAAGCTCTCTGGCTATCACCATCCACCACGTTCTTGACAATTATCTCTCATGACTCACAGGAGACTTGGATGTTTTGACTCTCGTGTTTCATTTATCTCACATATTTTTCTGGTAGCACATTCCAAAGGCCATGCTTGTCTGCTGCTTCTCTCCCACAGGTTAATTTGAATTTTGAATCTTTGGCAGGTGTGTTTGAAGATGAATATTTTGAATTCTAAAAAAAGAAGAAAAAAAGAGTTGTTTTTTTGCTTAATTGCATACTGGATTTTTGAAGTAATCTAATACTATGGTTTTTAATGTATCATTTTCCTACTCTCCATTTTGTTTTACAATCAACTTTTATTAGAAACTGGTCTCTAGGATCTATTTCTTTTTCTATGTCCCTGACTGTGTTTTCTTGAATGGGAATATTTTTACATCTTTATAAATATTATTTGTTTTCTTGATAATCATTGACCATCTAAATACTTCAAACTATCTAGAATGCTAGGGCATATGAATCATATCTTGAATACATAAGGCAAATTAGGCAAATAATTTAATCTCTTTTTCTCAGTCAAAATTGGTGGTGTAAGGGCCAGTTTACTCCCCTGAAGAGCTCCTTTTTTTGCAGTTTTATGACTTTTTATTTAGTTATTTGCCATCTGTAACTTGTTTCTGTTCTGTTTCTTTATTGGCTATTTAAGAGGTCAAGATGGAGATTTTGCACCACTTGTTCCTCAGCCCTTTTGCCCCTGTCCAGGGCTCAGTTGTAATGGATTTCCTTACAAGCCACAAGGAAGCCCCTTCTGCCCCAGCTCCTCCTCACTGCCAGCATCTGGCCTGAGGTCCCTCCACGAGGATGTTCCAAAACAACCTCTCCAAAGCTCCACAAATTCCTGTCAGCCTCCCCAGAAGTGACAGGAGAATCAACTTCCTGCTTTAAAAGAACCACTGACATTGTGTTTCAGTTAGCAACCAACCACACTTGCCTCTTTGCAAAATTTCCCCTTTGATCACTGCAGTTGCCTTCATTTTTCTTCCCCACTAATTTGGCATTACTGGGTTAAAAGAGGAGAACAAGGAGCTGCCACTGGCTGCACATCTCAGGATGTGAGCAGCAGCTACTGCCCCAAGGAGTGGGATCTGCATCTGAGAAATGGAAAACCAGGACCACATTTCTCCCAGCTTTCTGCAAGAGAACCTTAGTAGTGGCATCACCACTGAGTTTCTAGCAGCTGTGTGCATTTTGTACTGGTGGAAATTATAGTTTGGGGGCAGAAAATATAATTGTCTTGTAATTTCCTTTCCCTCCCCCTCTTAACAAGTACTATTCTTAGTGATTTTATGGTGGCATCTACAAACTTACATACAAAGCATTACCACACTGTGCTAAGTACTGTCAAATGAGCAGAGTGGGTTTCTTTCAGTGCCATATATTTCTTACAAGTCTGTAATTCAGCTGCTGGATTCCACACAGAGCTGCTGGAACTCAAGCCTCATCCATGTTGTTGTTCAGGTACTTAGTAGCTCCTTTCTGAATACTTCACACTCCAGTCCTAATATTTGTCTGATATCAGGAATAAACTTGAGGGAGTAAACATGTCTGATAATGGAAGAATATGTGCTTGCAGAGAATTTTAACTTTGGCCAGCTGTGGTTTGCTTGGGGGCTGTTTACTATCTGAAGGTGTCCTCTGAAGCCTTCAGGTTCAAAATGTGCAGAAAGACTGCACATTTCAGTAGTGAAATGGAAGGGCTTTACTTTAAACTGCATTTGCCTGTGGTAATGTCTGCTCCTCGCATTTCTTTTGGATTCCTCATAATTTCTTCAGATTCACAAATGTTTGACTAATAACATACACAATGGTCCTGTCAGTCTTAGTGCAGAGCCTGCATAGCTATAAATTGCATGACATGACAATTATCATGCAATTTGGGGGTTGTGGGAGCTGTAAACATTATAATAATCTGATTTAAATACTCAGTGCTCCAACAAATTAGGCATGATTACAGTGAGTTGAGTTCTCCCTTGAATGCAAATGCAGCTTCATCCAACTCCAACAGCAATTCCATAAAAGTACATAGAGAGAGCATGTGGCTCATAAAGTGTTTTTAAAAAGGAAAATGTTGTATATATTAATGAACACAAAATAAAACCTAGGGGGAAATATAAATATACTTTGTGATGCTTATCTCAGGGATAATTGTTTAGATTTTTACATCTGGAACAGCTAGCATTTCAAAAGCTAAATATTTGATTTATACAGTTTATTTTATTTATATTAGGCATTCTCCAAGTGTCTGAAATTTATCCCTTTGCTCAGGACCTGCATCACTTGCACCTTTCTCCTGGACACTGAAGCTGCAGTGCCACACTCCTGTGGCTGCTGTGCCCAAGGCAGGAGCTGGGTGTGAGCCCCTCTCTGTGCTCCTCTGGGCTGGTGTTCATCACCTGCAGTGCTGCAGTGTGTAAGGGCTCTAACTGCAGCTTGGTAACCACAGATCTAGCTCAAAGTTAGAACAAACACCAGTTCATTTGCCAAAAGATGTCACTTCTAAGACAAGAAAAAGCAGGTGGAAGGTAAAAGGCAAGGAATGACAGTATTGGTCTGTGCAACTGTGCACATCACAATGTGTTGTGTTTAGATGTCCCCTTCCCAGTGTGTGAGGGCTGGGGAGGGGGATCTTTACACAGCCTGACTTCATTTTGCACTGGGATAGTTGGCTAAAAACTGAAGGCATATGAAGGATAAAATTCCCACTCGGGCTTCAGAGATAAAAGTGCCTGTGGGTAGCTAGGAGTGCCTGTCTAGAGATGAGGGAGAAGCACAGATGGAGTGTTTTAAACATCTGGGTGCTGCCCTCTCAGCTTTTTTAATTGTTGTGGGTTGGAATCCTACAGCTGAATGCAGAGCACATCCCCAAGCAGTGATGCACCACGGGTTGTTCATGGAATGCCAGGAAGAGCTCAGTGCTGTGGCTGACAGCTGAACCCCTGGAGCACAAGAATGGAGTAAGTACCTTGTCTGGCAGAGAAGGGGCATCACCACGAGCACTATAAAAGTAAAACCGAGAGGGGGAAAGCCCAGGGTACTGCTGTAGATGGCAGAGAGCTGCCATTGGAAATAAGAATAGTTCCAATGATACCCATTCCCTTCCCGCTGTGCATACACAGCCTTGTGACTTTCCTCCCTTTCCCTTCTCCTTTAGAATACACTGGCTGTGATGGACAGCCCTCGGAGTGGGGCTGCACCTTTCCCTGTGCAGCTGGAGCAGCTGCTGTGCCCATCTCTGTGCACTTCTGAGGGGACACCAGTGCTGGGCTGCAGAGCAGGACAGGCACCCCTGCACCCTGAGACCCGCCCCATCCCTTGTGCTGTGCCTGGGCTGGGGCTGCACTGCCTTCCAGCTCTCATGCCAAGACACCAGCAGCAACAGAAGCTGAAATGAGCTAAGTACCAGCCCCTTGCATATCTGCTATAAGCAGAAACATTTGCAGTGATCAGTCAGCAGTTTATTGGCTAAGATCAACAACTGAGATAACTACAAATAAGTGGCTTTGCAGCCTTTTCTTCTAGCGTGTCTCTTGCAATCAGTATGAATTATTACAGTGGGTTTCAAGACGCACAAAGAAAGTTCAGCTAACAAGCAAATAGATATAAAAGGAAAGGATAAAGGGAAAGCCAATGTTAATGGCTTTTCCTTACCAAAGACAGCTGGAGTTCATAACTGTATTACTATTAGTCTGCACAATGTCATTGTCAGCCTGAAGACAAAAAGAATCAACGTGCTGTTTGCTTTCTTCTTTGAGAAAAGAAGAATGCAAGAACTAGATTAGGATAGATGAGTTCAAATATCTGGTCTGATGGCAAATTACATCGGTATCAGAAAAATGAAAATGCTGTATGGACTCTGACCAGAAATTCCACATTTACTAGAACTGCTGTAGTGCTGTTGTTCTCTTCTGGGATTCTGTGGTCCTCAGTGATGTCTTGACTGTTCATTTCTCTTAGGATATGGTTTCAAAAGTGAAATCTTGTGGGGAGATTGGCCCCATTTTCGCCAAGATATTTTGTGCCATGACTGGAACTGCTTTAATTATTTAGAGTCAGTCCTCAAATAGTGTTTAAGAAAAAACCCATTTCTAAACTAGTCCTAGCTCATGATCAACATCCCAACATAACCCAAGGAGGAACTCAGCTGGTGAGGTGCAATGTGTATCAGAGTATGGTGAAAAAAACCAAATTCCCAATGATGACCTATTAAAAACATTATTTTCTACAAGTAGGGACTTTTTGACCAGATTAGAGCATGGATAATGTCGCTGTTAACCACCCCTCACTGACCCAGACATTTCTTGCTTCTCTTGCTGCCCAAAAGAGCTACAGAGGGTTATGTCCCACTGGAGAGCTGATGTCCATGGTCTCTAAAAGCACCATTCCAATAGTTCCTGAAATGCAGCATTGACAACTCTTGCAAGTCAAATGAAAGCCTAACAACATTTTTGTTTTAAAGCTTTGGTTCCTCGACTGAATGATTAAGTGAAAATCTATCTTAGCTTTCATAAAAGTAAACACCTTATTTTATGTCGATAGATACAGAGAAAAAAATTTGACTATATATAATCTTGTAGGATCAGGGAATACCAGGCTCAGAAGAAACTGAAATATATTGTATTTTTTAGGATACTCCTGTGTTTTTAGATCGACCTAATTGTATTTAATTCTTGGTTTTGCATACTGAAAGTGTAGACATTGAAAATTATTTCTTTATATACTGTTGAATGAGATAGTGCTGTTTGAATCCACTTTAATTAAAGAATTTGATGAACCAGAATTGCAAAAATATGAATTGTTGTTTTATTGCTTGATAAATAAATTATGGGATGGGAATACAACATATTCCTTCTCTGAGAGTTAGTTAAGAAATACCTGATTACATGCAATATAGAAAGTGGATAATTTAATTTTTTATTAATGCACATAGTTCTTCTTGTCCTAAGAGAACTTATGTCCAAAGGAGGAGAGGGGGAAAAAGTGGTGAATTTTCAGTATTTTTCCCACGTTTAAGAAAAGTGTCCAGAATCTCTTGACAACGTAGTGACTGGCCCTAGAAGGGAAAGAAATGACAAGTTCTGAGACTTCCCACGACAGACTGCAACTCTTTGGGTTTCTCTGGCCCTTCCCAGAGGGTGCTCAGCAGGATCTTGGGACTGGCCATCACTTTTGGGGGCATCCTTTGCCTTGGCTCTCGAGCTGTGCTGTGCTGCTCTCTGGTACTGGGACTCTGAATTTCCCAACCTTGTCAGCTGGCAATGGAATCAGCACCGATTTTATTATATGTGCTTTCCCACTTCTATTTGTGGATCGAAATTAGAAAAGAAAGAAAGAAAACAGGCTTCTAAAACAACTAGTGCCACCTAGTGTCACACCTAATCCAGAAAATCCCACACTCGAACTCTTCCTACGGGAAAAATCCTCCACAGTAAATCCCATTTCCATTGATTTCAATTGGCACTGACTTCCTCAGACATTCATGTTACAGCTTGCATAGCAAAACTTATGTATCTGCCACCACTGTACCCCGGGAAATCGCTATACATAGGAGATTGGAGGATTTGTATGTGTTGATGTTATGACAGGATTTAATTCCATCCTGCAGCTTTGCATTCATGCACAGGTGGACAGGACTTGGCAGCCTGTGGCACTGGTGCTGAAGGTGAAGAAAAGTGTCTATCTGCTTCTTCACCAGTTTCAGAAAGCTGCCTCATAACACAGCAACATAAAACCTTTTTAAATGTGTTTGCCATGCTGAGTTAAATACCACCATTCATTTTAGCATATTTTAAAGCACTGTAATAAGTATTTTACACCTGATTTTCTTATGGTGGAAAATCCTTAAAGTAAAGCTTAGGACAAGGAATTTGTGATGCAGCATTCTGTTCAGAATGATACAATGCCTAATGATCCTTCATGTTGAATAAAAACTATTATGAGACAAGGCACACCAGAAAATATTAATTACACTTCTTGGTGCTTGTGGCAATAATTCTGATTGAAATGAATTGCATCATTTATTAATATGAGGCTTGATACACTGTGTGGTACTAAATATCCTCTCTACAAGACAAAAGCTCAGTTGGAACAGTATTATCACCACTCACCTCTTAAGGCTGGATGCTGAAAGCCAAGTAAGATTATCTCTGTCTGGTCTGAGGTTTTATTAGCAATGGAATCCACAGAGATTCCTGCAAATACTTTGGGCTCAACTAGTGCCTGTTCTCTGGGGTCCTTGGTGGTCTTAGAAATTAAGTAATCCTCCTAATATTTCTCTATTAACTTGGTGTATATTGTAGAAGATATTTTCTGGACTCCTAAAGCAAGGTGTAAAAAACTGACTCATGCATGTGTGACCACAGGAACAGCTCTTTGAAGCAGATACTTTGTTGCTTGCTAGCTGTAGAGTGAGGCCCAGAGTCCAAAAGTCTTCTCTGTGTTTCCTGTTCCTGGATCAGCATTCTTCTCAAATTACTATAGGATTTAGAAAATGAGAGGAAATGGGGCACTAATAGTCATGACTGTGAAAATAGCAGGAGTTGTCAAGAGCCTGAGTGAACACTCCGTTTGTTCCTCAGAGGACTGCAAAGTAATGGCCAACATGACATAGGCGCATTCTAGAGCAGCTTATGGCCTCTCCATTTATGAAAAGGTAAAGTGACTAAAGTAGATGCAGTTAAGGAATATTTGAATATCATCTTCTTGCACAGCTTAGTGATCGTCAGCAGATCTGGGAAAGTTTAGAACTGCAAGCTGGGATTGCTTTCTTGCAAAGGGCATGAAAACTGGCAGAGGTCCTGATGCAGAAAAAGGCTGTGCAGCCACTGAATTTTCAGCACATGAAATTTAGTGCATACTCAGTGTTTGCTGGATTGGCACAATAGCACTGAGAGGTTAAAGAACTATTCACAAACCCTTCCTTCTCAGTGCTTTGAAAAACTGAGATATAGTTTCTCCTACACAACATTTTGATTGATGCTCCACATAATGTCCTGCAAGGTATTGCTGGTATTGCTCACCAGAATGTCATAATCTGGCCCTCTGTATTAGTCTTACACAGACATTAACAAGACTTCTGCAGTTGGAAGAGACAGGTGCATTTGAGGTTAATGCTGAATTTATTGCCTCATTGTCTTTCCAAGCCTACCAGTAGGGAAGGAGCAGTAAAGACATATCTATTCTGTTTTTCTTCACTAAAAATAACTCTCAGTTTTAAACAATTTTTTCCCATCCTGAGGGTACAGTGTGAGACAGTCTTGAAATATTTCAGAACTTACTGAACAAATATGTCCTTACCCTACCCTTCAAAACACCCACAAATATTTTAACCCCCTGTGTTTTTCTTTACATATCTTGGCCTACTCACATACAGAAGCAGGAGGTTTAACAATTGATCTTTATTTCTGTGAGCTCTGCTGTAAATAAGGTAATCATAATGTTGGTGATTCAGATTATCCTGATTTGTGGATACAGTCTAGCAGCACATTACACTCAAAAAGATAATCTTTGCAAATCTGTATGGATAGATTCAAGTCTTTCAGCTACAGGTGATACTAGGCTTTTTAAAGAATACAAAAATCTCTGTACACAGGTACAGCTAATCATAGTATCTGTAAGGCATTTCCTGGCAGCCTGACAAACCGAAATACAATTATGGGATGAGTGTTTTCTGCTAAGATGCAAAGTTAAAACCAGCCTGAAAACTTGCTTATAAAACTGACTGTCTATCTTTCTTGCCTGTTGTGTGAAATAAAGTGAATTAGTTTTATAATAAAATAGTTTTATTTTGCATCATATTAGTATATTGCACATGATGCTTGAACAGATGCCATAGAGTCAGCCATCAGTCATAGCACCTTACATCTTGTATGTGTTACTGAAAATCTCTGAGTGAATTTAAATTTTCAGTAAGCCTGAGGAATCAAAACTGGGTAGGCCACAAAAATCATGAGGTTTTGTATCAGGAGATCTAGAAGGGTATTGTTGGGCTCCACATGAGTTTTTTCTGGAGTTTATGTTCTGCCTTGCAAGCAGGAGGAAATTGAATGAGCCTTTTCCTTTTTTTCCCCCCTTTTTATTGAAAACTGAGACAAGCAAAAAACTGAAGCTTTAAATAACTAATATGTCATAGGATAAGTACTGAACTATTTGGACATGACAACGCTAAGTCAAACAAGCTTGCTATTGTTTCGTACAGACATCTCCCTATTTTTTTGATTTTTTTTTAAAAAATCAGGGCCAGATTGTGTTTTCCACATCCAAACCCATATTGAATAGTGGGGGAAGATACATTAAATCATTTTCATTCTTTCCTGTGGTCAGTGACACAAAGGGAAACCAAATGATGTTATAGGAGTGTCAAGTGGTTTTGCTTGTTTTGCAGTGTTGTGGTTATTGACAGTCCACTGTCAGAGAGATACAGAGGAGCCCTGAGGGTACCTGCTGTAGTTCAGGCTCTTTACCTGATTTCAGAGACTTCAAAACAAGAATTTAAAAGCCTCTAAACAGATGAGAGATTTTTTTGAGAACAGTCCTAGGTGTCTGACTTCTAGCTTGGACAGGGGTATGTGCAGTGCAGGCTGTGCCTGGTGGACATGTGCTGTGGGAGGAAAAAGGGATCGTTCAAGGCCTTGGGAGAGCCCTATTCTGACAATGCTTGGGGGTACCAATTTCCCATTTTGATTTTGCTACAGTACTGTGAGTTTTGAATTAATCAATATTAATTATGATTTGAAAATTCAACACTGCACAGAAGCAATCTTTAGAAAATGTCTTCTTTTTAGAGTCTATGTCCTCATATTTTTGACCTGGCGAAAAGGCAGGAAAAGCAACCTTTCTACTTTTTAGCATGTGTTCTCAGATTTTCAGCTTTAATCATACTTGCAAGATTCAGCTGCATTATATCTATTTGGTTAGTAGGAACAGAAGCATCAGAGAGCTCTGGCTTTATAGACTCTGGACAGACCATTAAAAATAAGCAGTGTCTCCCTGAAATAATTTATAATCTATATAGACTAACACAGAGCAGAAAAATAATGTCTTACATACAACTGCTTTAATCTTTACTTCTGATTTTAAGAATGATCTTTATGATACCTACAGAGAGGCAGGAGCAGAAGCTGTAAATGATGACATCTCATGTAGTGTGACAGTGGAGTCATCTTCCACGTAGCGTGGCAGTGGAGACAGGTAATGCTCTCTGGCTGGGTGGTTCTAACAAGATGCTTTAGAGACATATCTCTCAAAAGGCTGGTGAAAGAAATGTGGATCTTCATGGCTATGAATTTTGGTATAAAAAGGAGCTGATCTCCTAAAAGTCCATGACACCTTTTGTAATCTTGAGTTGGACACATATGTGAGCATTGCGAGCTGGTGGGAGTCTTCTTGCAAGGTCCCTCTCTGAGTGGTTTCCTGTGTTCATGCTGCCTCCCTGCCCCTTTCACCTGCCTTCATGCTGGTTTATTTTTCAAGTGCCTGTTCAGGCCTATTCAGTCTTCTTTTTTTTAAAGTTCTTTAAAAAAAAAAATTACTTGTAGCAGTTGAATGATAAATTATCTCACAAAGGTTGCTCCTCTCATTATTTTTATTGATTTCTGTCGATTCATAGCAGAAGTTATTAATGGCAACAGCATTCTAGATTGATTCAACAGAAGGCTATCAAATACACTCTAATGAAAAAGCTAACTTGACATTTCATCACTTAAACTTGCATTTAACTCTTAGGCATGAGTAGTCCCACAGGCTGTCTACTGGAGGAACTTGTGTTATCTGAGCTGAAAGCACTGGAGGTTAAAATACTGTACAAACTAACTAAAATATGAACAAGAGAAATAGGAACAGAAGGCTACAGGAGCCTTGTTCCAGAGATGTATTTGTTAATTTGCAGAGAATTATTGTGTTCCATGCATTTTTAAGCCTGGAATAAAATTAAAGAATTGTTAGGGGGGATTGGAACTAGATGACCTTTGAGGTCCCTTCCAACCCAAACCATTCTGTGATCCTATGATACAAACATTAATAGGGAGAAATCCAGGCCCCATTAAACTCAGTGGGAACTTTTGCATTTATCAAGAGGGCCAGGATTGCACACATAATCTAGATGCAGATACCTGGAAGAACATGGGAAGCAGACACAAATTCAGCAATGACACTGAGGCCAGACACAGTGATCCCTGTGATGTTGCCTTCCAGTGAGCTGCCTACCACCAGTGAAACCCTAATGAAAAACATCTTTCAGAAAGTGCTTTCTGCAACATTTTTTTCTGTACTTGTGTATAGGTCAATATGCTGCTCAGAAAGGAAGGCTAAAGAAAAGTGCCTTGGTCTTGCTGTTGCAGTGATAGTGCTTCGTGACAATGCTGTAGAACTTGAAGCTGAAATACTTGAGCTTAGCTGGAGGATAATGGGCTTTGTGGAGGCTGTTGTGCAGTTCATAATCAGTGCTGACAAACTATGGAAAAAGACATTTTGGCTAAATCACCACCTGTATGAAAACTGTACATTAGTATTAGTTACTTCCACCTTTCTAAATTAGATAAAAGAAGGACAGGGGATTAACATAATGACCAAGGGGGAGGAAAAATGGCTTCATATTATCTTGTAGTTCTTCTCCAAGTTGCATAAACATTTGGGAGAAAACTGCTATCTCTAAAGGCAGATTTTTCAGAGCTCAAAAGCTGACATCATGTTTCTGTTCATAGATAAATGAAACACAAATATGAGTTTCAGTGTGAAACACAAAGATCAGAAATATATCTTCTATGATTTTGATATGGACAAATTTCTTCTAACATCTCATAGGGAATAATGATATTGATGAAAGTAGATGTCTGATTCGGAAGGATTAAAAAAAAATCTGTTCTTGCAGGTTTTAGATTTTCTAGGTTTGTATTGATCTTTCCTTCTCTCAGCTATAGAATATATTGCTTTTTTAATTAAACTACTAATTGATGTTTCAGGCTAGAAACTGTTGCTCCAGTGCCTCACCTGCACCTGATCAAATATTTCTTTCATTCAGTGAGAGAAGAGCTGAAAACAATTTAATCAGTGGCCCTGTCAATGTGCACCAGCTGAGGATTTGGTCTGAAAACAGGTAACATCCTTATTTTCCCATTTGCTGTATCTATCCCTAGAAAGGACTGCTTTTTGGGAAGTCTCTGAGAGTCTTTGTCAGCAGGGAAGCAGGTGAGTGCTCCTTCTAATTTAAAGATTATTTTAGTTTTATGGTACAAAGCAAGCTGCTAAAATGTATTCTCTGGGGGGCTGGGTCAAGAACAGGTCAATGAAGAAATCATGCAAGTGCATTTCAGATCTCTCTTTCTGCTTTTCAAAAACAAGCCTATTGTACAAGTTTTCTATATAAGATCCTCCTTTAATCTTCTATATAACATCATCCTTTCAATATTTTACTGGCATATTTTGTTCCTGAATGCATTTCCACACTGCCATGAGGTGCCAAGTGATGGTAGGGTTGGGAATTGCCATGCATAACTTCTGGTACGTAACAATGACAGTAAATAGGTTTACCAGGTCAATTCCAAGCTCTAATGCTCCTGGAAACACGAGAGTTCTGCTTCCCTGTGGAATGCAGAAGGCTTGCTTACAAGAGCACATTTTTAAGCCCACAAGTCTGAGTGGGTTTGAAATGTGTGCAGCCGACCTCTCTCAGTCCTAATGAAAACACGAGTCTGGCAGCACTGGAATTCCTGCTATAAAATAATCCTGCTCTTTGAGAGCTGTTGGCTTCATGATACTCTGGACCCCTTTTTTCTTTCCTAGCATGCCTGATTTTTGTTCCTTTTTTGTCACCACAACAGCCAGTGACAGACATGTTCCACCTCTGGTTTACTTCTTGCTTCCTTTTTTAATCATTTTGAATGCTTAGTTTAAGGCATCTCATACAGCTCAGCAAATGACCTATTTTTAATGACTCATTTTAGTTTTAGCATCCTCCTCTTTACTAGTAGACCATCCAATCCCTCAGAATTGCCTATATCATAAGCTTTGCCTTCTACACTTATTTAGTGCAAAGGAAATGTAAATTATTTTTACCAAAAAAATTGTATCATTGAAGATGTCCTTCTACCACCTAGAAAAATATTCAGCTTCACCTGTAACTTATTAACTTTCTCACTTAGCTTCTGGTGTGTTCATTTTTCATGGTTCAAAAGACCTGTCGTTCTGCCTGCAAGCTTGAAGCATTATCCCATTATCACTAGGGATCAATATGTAATTTTACCTCCCAAAATACTTTTCAGAGATCTGTTTTTCCCGTGGTTACTCTTGTGTATGCTCTTAATTATAGTCGTGACTAATTCTAACAAGTTGGACAATATTAATTCCGTATTGCTATGAAATATCTTTCCCAGCTGATTTAGAAAATTGGGTCTCTTTAACTACAGCTGTTTAGGTGAATTGTTTAAAGTGCTGGCACACAGCTGTAGGTGTAAGAAATTACAAAGTCTCAGGTTAAAGCTGTTAGTACACATTACTGGAGACAGCTTGGGATAGCCACGTAAAAAACCTTCAGGTGCTCTACTTTATCTTTAAAATATCAAATTTGTATGATTTCTTCCCTTATTTTTGTCAGTTCTTTACTTGAAATTCCAGCAAAAGATGAAGAACTCGTTTGAGTCTGCCTGCTATTTGGCATGCCTGAAACTGCAGCTCTGGACCGAAATTTAGAAATTTCTGGCCAGAAATTCAGATTTTAAAACTGCAGATGTCAAGGCTGGATCTAGGTCCTAAACATAGCAAAATCTGTGTATTGTTAGATTTGAAAGCCTGGTTACCTTTGTCTACTCCTTGGAACCATGCATTTAGATAAAAACTGTCCTGTAAATAATCATATTTCTGATGATATTTGTGAGGGAGGCAAACAATATCTTTTTGTACTCAGCAGGTTGAAATAAAACAATCCTTAGCTCTTTCCAGCCAGGAAGAGGCAGCTGTGGCTCAGACATGTAATGTTATTTCATGGCCCTTCTTGATAGGCTGCTCCTTGAGAAAGGGCAGCAGGGCCTTTGCCTGTCTCTTCCAGGGACCTGCTTCTCTCCACAGGCATGAGTCAAGGGACGTCATCTCACTCCTCTTTTCCATCACTGTAAAACAGAATTATCTCAACCACTGCCAGCCTCAGCTAACAGCCCACCCAGGGCTACTGCAGCCACAGAGCCCCCACCACCAGCTGCTGGTGAGGGATGCTTCATCTCCCCAAAACAGGCTTTCACTGAATTTCTAGGAACCTTACAACTAGCATTGTAAAATGGCAAACATTTTACAGTCCTGCAGTCTGAAATAACTGGAAGAAAATAGAGTTCTTACTTAGCTTTTTATCTCTGTGTATATTTTTTATTATTTAATTTACTTTGTGTATCTTCTGCTTATATTGTACAGTGGCATAACAAAACCAGTTTTTCTATCTTTAAACCTTTAAAGAAGACAGTATGAAGATATGATTGTTACAATAGATTTTTCAGGCTTCTTTTTTACGGGTGTGAGAAAAATTCTTTGTGACAGCAGATTTAGGGAAGAAGAAAAAGGCAGAAAAAAGGATAAGTGCTGATGAGATTGATTGTTGCTACTGAACAGTCAAAAACTGGGTTTGGGGATGGGAAAGAGAAGCCGTGTTCTGGACAAACCTCTAATATTGCTCTGTAAAGCAGAAAACCTAAATTAATCCTGTTTGGTTTAGATTTGTGGCTTGTAAAGACTGAACGTACAATTTTATGTTTTTTCCTTTCCATATATGACAAGCTAAAGCTTAAGTATTCCCTCTTATGCCTTTAAATAATTCAGGCTTGTCTCTGAGGGGAATACAGCAGATGTGCAAATGGTCCCTGTGCTCGCCATAGGAATGCTCTGCAGAGCATTGTGAGCTGACAGGGTTGCAGTGCACAGACTCTGCTGTCCTGCCAGAACCATGAGCTGTTTGAGGATGGGCAGTGGGAGCAGGGGCTGCTCCTGCTCTGAGACCTGGGGGACCACAACCGGGACACCCAGCAGGTGCTCTGTGTGCAGCTGTGATGCACAGAGACACATCTGTGTGTGCCATCAAATCCCACACCAGGGAACATTTAATGTCTTTCACTGGCTGCATCAATTGCACTCTGAGGTTTTTTATGACATTTTCATGTCTGCCTTCTCTTCCGCCTTCTTTGCTCTGTGCCCCATTTTTCATGAGAGCAAATTCCTCCCTTCTCTCTCCTGATCCTTGAAAAAAAAAATCATTTTTATATAATTTGCTTCTTATATTTTCTGTTCAGTACCTGCGGCAGCTGCTTTGCAGGCCCCCTGCTGTGCAAATCGCCCTTCACAGAGGAAGATCTTCCTGTCAGTGACTGACAAGAGGTGCCAGGAGCAGGCTACGAGACTTTTGAAACCTGTGAGTTGGCAAATCAGCAGGTACCTGTGTGCAGTTCTGGATACGCCCCTAGCATTAGTTCCTAACTTGTATCAAAGAGTTTTTAGGATGATATGGCCCACAGGCAGAGATTCAGGTTAAAAGGAACACAGTGTCTGGCTGCATCTATCATCTAGGTTTTTTTGTTTTAAATATAATGACACCAGCGATTTGTTCTTGGGGAGGATTTTGACTTGTGTTTTGTTGTTGGGGTTTTTTTATTGTTTTTATTTTGTAGGAGCTGTGTTTATAACAGCCTAAACAAGGAGAAAATATTCTTAGTACTAAACAGCCTCTGTTATTCTTCTCCAAAGAGTTGTTCTTCTCCAAAGAAATAAAGATATCTTTCATATTTCCTGAGACTGACAATGTTGAAGAGGCTAAGATACAGGATAAACTGAAGGAAAGGAGGAAGAGACCTGCTGTAGCTACCATATTTTTTAGTGAAACATAGGGATTTTTAGGTGGGACTGGGAATGCTCTGGACAGTCCTTTCTCCTTGATGTACAGCTGAAGGCAAAGGGTCTGGAGGGGTTTGGAGACTTGGTGTAGTTACTGAACCATCTTAAAGAGGTATAAAATCAGGCCTAAGTGAAAGCACTTTAGAGAAGAAGGTGTAGCTTTCAGGCAAAACAACACTTGAATCAAATGCAGAATAAATAGCCTGAGTAAAGGACACAGAATTTGGTCAACTGTGATCATTTGATCTGAGTGGCTTAAGGCCTTGCATGCTTCATACTTGCAAACCAGCTGTGAAATACAGGAAATACAAGTAGCCGTGGTCTGACATTTCCCCATCTGTTCCTAATATTTAATAATTTGCTCTGTTCTCTGAGCATATTAAGTTTATTTATAAATTTTAAAAATATGTTTTATTTTATATAATGAGCTTAAAGCTATAATGGCCTTTTTGCTCTAAAGTGCTCAAAGCACCCTCCTTTGCTGGATGGAGGGTATTAATTTTTCTGGAGGAATTTGTGTATAAGGTACAGATGGACAAGACATGGTTTTAGCACACCAGACTTTTGCCTTGCTGTTCTGTGTGTGTTTCTATTCTCTAGAGCTTCTCTGCAGTGAATGTTTTGAAAGGCCTAAATTCTTTTTTGCTTTGCTCTGAGGATGATGGAGAGTGAGAAGTAAACCCTGGTTCTCACAGCTGAGATCAGTGCTTTATCAGCCATAAAAAAACCCTTCCCTTTGAAAAGCTTGCTAAGAATAAGAATTATCCTTACCATCAGTATGAGTTTTGCTGTTGAGCAGGACAGCACTAAACACAACTAAACTGAACTTCAGCTAAGAACAACTTTTAAAATATTTTAGGAAAGTCTTGTTTTCACGTGGGGTTATAAACTATAATTAGAAGAAAAAGATACTGGATTGAAATGCCTGTGTATCCAAAAAGTGACAGAGCACAAGCTCCAGATTTATGCTGATAGTTCCCCATTTTAGCAAATGCTGGGTCCACGCTCATTCGGGGAGTGGGAGTGGTGCTTCCAGACCGTATGCCCCAGAAAGTTACACTAAATGCTGACCTAAATAACTCTCTGGCCTCTGTGCTCCATAATACTGGTTTCTACAGCAGTCTCAAATGTTTTCATTCTGTAGTAATTATCATTTTGAGGATGCTTCAAACTGAAATCAGAATATACCACAAGCTGCTCCTGCATCTGCTGATTTTTTTTATGTATCAGTCCTGTGAAGTGAATGAAAATTTTTGTTTACACAGATTGAATCTGTTTGGGCTTCTCTAAATTTTGTGACTATTATATAAAGAATATTCTAATAAATTTATAAAAAACATGAAATAATTAAAAACTTATTGATTTATCTTGCAATAGTTGTCAAAAGACATTTTCATCAGGTAGCAGTTTCCAGAAATGGCATGCATCAGTGTGAAGACTGTTGGTAGCCAGTATTTTTCACTGCAGCATCACTGCTGTGACACTGCTGATGGTAGGATTCCAACCAAAGGCACCTGTCCTTCCAGGTGACTTGGGTGGTAAAGGAGGGTTGGGACCAGAAAAATAAAATCTCTTGTTACTTGGCTTCTGGTTAAATAACAAATCAAATAGCAGGGGTTATGATGTGGGCCTGGTGATTAAGAGTGGTACTGTAACAGCAGATCCTGTGAAATGTGTGCAGGTACCATGGTGGGGAAGTCACTGAATGTACAATGTGAGCAGGAAATGGCACTGGAGAGGCATTCACCTCTGTGCCCAGCACTTCTGAGGGGGCACAGGACTGCAGCCTGCAGTTCCACCATTGGATTTGTAAAATGATGCTAAGAATTGGTAAAATGTAGGCACTGAATAGCAAGGAAGGCCATACACAGGCTCAGTGGAGCTCTGGCC
Source organism: Rhabdornis inornatus (assembly GCA_013397075.1). NCBI lineage: Eukaryota > Metazoa > Chordata > Aves > Passeriformes > Rhabdornithidae > Rhabdornis > Rhabdornis inornatus. Next base: position 733,472 of record VWZS01001890.1, on the reverse strand, counting down.
ACAGGATCTGTACCTGACCCTGAGCCTTTGTCCGTGGGGGTTCCTGTGTCTGTCCAGGCAGCTCCAAAACAAAGGAATGCTCACTACTCTTCATTCTGGGGAGAGCCTCAAGGCACAAGGATTCCATCTTCCAGGTTTTGCACTGTTGGTTTTTATGGTAATGGAGTCTTTTTCCTCGTTTCCATGCAGTACTAGGAAAAACAATTTCTCCACTTCATTACCTTGGGTCTCCCAAGGATAAAAACAAGTACAGCTTAAGTGAAATTGAAGCACTGAAGATACTAAAAGCAGTATGAGTCTTCCAGTTTGAATAATGTTGTTAAAAAATAATTACTGCTGGGGTTGTGGTATCTCCCAGCTATACCAGACACATCCCCAAACTCTACTGCACTGTGGTCTGTTAAACCCTTAAGTGCATGTCTGTGTAAAGGCACTTGGGAATGTTAATTCACAGCTACAGTTCATTCAAATGAATTTTTCTGAGGTTTCCTGTTTAGGAAAGCCTAAATTTATTAAGAGGTCTGGCTAACAGCCCTGAAATGGAACTGATCACAAGAATAAGCATTTCTAGGGCACTCCTGCTACAAGCCCTCACTACCAATACTTTTCCTTGAACTACCAGCCTCTATATCCTGAAAATAACACAGGTAAATCCCCAGTCCTTTACACATATTGAAAAACCTACTAAGTGAAAGGAATACCATAGCAAATGATCAAGTATAAAAAGTTGCTTTGGCTAAGATGTTTCCCAGAAGTGATACAACAAAATTTAAATCAGTTGATTTCCCTGGAAAAACTCTAATGCTTGTCTCTGTAGCAATTCTTCAACACGTTTCTCTAGGTTTAATATCATTTCAGGAATGGCTCTTTGGAATAGTTTTCATGAAACCACTGAAGGAAGGAGACGTTACCTGAATGAATAATAAGCAAAATATGCTGAGCAGATGGTGCAGACATCTAGGATCTAATTTCGACTAGCCTTGAAACGTGATCATTCAGCTGCCTTTACATTTTCTGTGTGAGGATAACAAAAATATCTTTGGAAAACTGCCAGCTTTCCCGTAAGTTTTAAGCATTTTCTGTGCAAACCTTTGAGATTTTTTGTTTTCCTTTGCCACAGGAAAGTTGGTGGTGTTCTTAGAGCTGTCTAAAATATTTTGATGTGGAGCTGCAATACAATTTTCATTTGTAAAATTTCATTTTCAAGTTGAAAATTCTTGCAGTTTGTAGAATACTTGGAAGTTTCCAGTCAGATTTTTTTGGAAGAAGAGTAACATGAAAAGAGTAATAATTTTCTTGCTGAAAATGAATGGAGTTGGAGATCCAGTTTTTGATTCACAGTGTAGCTTTAAGAAAACCATTTTGGATTTCTACCTATAATGTGACAGCAACTGAGACGTGTGTTTCTTGTGTTAGTCTTCTTTATTTTCTTTTATTTTTTCACTTTGCTTCTTTTTTTATTTCAATAACTGCCACTTTCTTTTATTTTTTCCTCGTGCATTTTATTTGTTAAATTTTATTTCTACATCAATATTTCATTATTCTTTTAAATCCCTTCCTTCTTGCCTTATAATTTTAAACCTTGCTAGATTTATTTAACTGCTTTCTTTCATTTTTTTCCTTTGTCTTTATCCTCTTCCTTTCTTTCATTTCTTTTTCCATATATTTTTTTTCACAAGTTCCTTTGTTAAAAATTCTGCACTCTGTATGCTTTTCTTCTCCAGTGGAAGAGAAATGGTGAAGTCACTGCTGTCTGAGTAGGTCACACAGGTATTTTGGGTGTGCATGGCAGGTTTTGGTAGTGGGGGTCTCCAGCGTGGTTTCTGTGAGAAGTTGCCAGAAACTTCCCCCATGTCCAGTGAAGGTCCAAGAGAGATCCACCCTGGCCAAGGCTGTGGGGAAACAGGTGCAGAATTTGGGAGTAAAGTGAAGCTTGGGAAGAAAGGAGGGTGGGGGAAAGGTGATCTAAGGTTTAGTCTTTATTTTGCACTACTGAGCCACAAGCCTTTTGTTATATTTCCTCACCCCTGTCCAGCTGAGGGTGGGAAGGGATCAAACCATTCCTGGTGGGCACTGTTCCCTTGGGGAAGAGAGTGCTGAGGGATGGGAGCTGTGCTATCAAAATGCAGCCTGCACTTCAGCCTGTGCCAAACCAAGCAGCTGTCTCACCTAACAGATATTGTTTGCTTCTTTCTTTTTTCCAAATGATTTAATTTCATTGTGCATTTCAGACTACTGCAGCCTGTAGCTAGCAGAATAGGAGAGATGTGGAGGGGCTGGAATTCAGTGGCAAGCCAAGCTGTGGACAGCAAAAAGGACCTGGCTGGCTGAGTGCTGGACAGGGTTAATGTGCATAGCTGGATGTCTCAATAACCTTCCTTCCTTCTCTGAAGGACACTCTTCATATTGCCATTTCCTTTCCTAATCATTAGATTTTCTTTCCCTGATTCCTCCCTTTGACAATGAGTTTTGCTGTGTAGGTGTAGAAATTATCCATACATCAAATAGCATCTCTTGAAATACTCCGGAAAGTTTTGACAAATAGATAATTTTTCACCTGGTATTTAGCTCTTTCTGAGGTGGCCCTAAAACAGAATCAGTACTGTTCCCACTGTCATAAAGATTGCAGAGCAGGCTTTTTTTTTTCCCAACAGTCTAGAGCTTCCAGATCAGTCTTTTGAGGCTACAAACCTTAAAGTCATCGCTGCCTCCTGCACAGGCAGACACCTGTGGAATCTGAGACATGGTTCTGTTTTGTTACAGGACTGGATGTTATAATCACATTGTGCTGCTGAAATTCTTTGTGAGTTTCAATCTCTACCAGCAAGTTGTTGCTAAATGCCCTTTTCAATACTTGACTTTGAAATTTGTAAAAATAGGCCAAAAAAAGTCCTGTTTTTTCAGTAAAATGCACAAAATGGACAGTTCACGTGACAAAAGCCATAAAAGAGTTTTTGTTTGGAATACAAGAGGCACTGTTTCTCTGCAGGTGTTTGCATGAGGGAAAGCTGCAAGGGCAGCATTTGTCAGCTTAAATAATAAGCACAGAACTGTCTGTCTTCCGCCACCAATGATTCTTCCAGGGAATATGATCACAAAGGAAATTGATTTCAGACATCAGCTTATTCCCATGCTAATTAGGGCACTCCCTGGCTCTCTCACAACGTAACAGTAATCCAAACAGAATCACTTCTGCTGGGTTTGGTGGTTAACACTGGAGTTGTACAGTTTCAGGAGAATGCAGCCCTGAGAGTTGTGTGATTGTGGTTTTGGAGGTCTGGCCCGACTCAGGGCTGGTGTTAACTGTGCTCAGCCCAGTGAAGCTAATGGTGACAGAAGCTGCCTCAGGGTGTCTGTTTATGTAGCTCCACTCTCCCCTAGGCTACTTCCCTGACTTAATCCCTCCCCTATCCAGCTTAGAAATGCATTTCTTTTCCTCATTTAGGATTCCGTAGACTCTTCATATTTAGTATTAGTATAAAGAGGAAACAGAGCCCCAGGAGGAAGATCAGAGTTTCTGTTCTGTTGAGGCATCAGAGTCATTCTTCCCTTAATGAAGAGAAACAGCAGGATGGATAAAAAAAAATCAATGATTTAAAAATAAATTGGGCTTTTAATTTCAGCTTAAAAAAGTCTTTCTTGAGTGAAACTTTAAAATTAAATTTTAAACCACATTGAGTCCAATTTATTCTCATGCATTAAATAATTCAAAGTTAAAAAAAACCAAAAAACAAACCCCAAAACACGTTGCTGGCAAGGTGCTCACGTCTGGTCAGGGAACCATTATTCATTACTAGTGAAAAGAACACAGTTCTCCTATGTTCAATTTACTCAATTTCATTCTGTGATTAAAGTCAATATGTAGAACATTGAGAGATGTTTTCATTGTGTACTCTTCAGTTATCTTCCTAAAAAAGATAATGATATTAAAATTTTGTCTCAAAATTAAATATATTCGTTTTGCCATGTCTGTTACTGAGTTTCTGAAAAAGCAAGATGCTTGTTTACTATAAGCATAATGGTTGGAAACAGCTATTGCAAGTCAAGCCTTCCTTTGTTGATTAAAACAATTAATTTGAAAAGGAAGATATAGTTGGATAACTGTATATTTTCCCCTTGGATTAATTTTAATTTATAAATATGGAATTATAATCCACATTTTTGTACATTATTACCTTCTATAGTTGCTTTAACAGATGTGTATAATTAGAAAGCTCTGCAGACAAAATGAATTGGCTATACTTAGTTCTAAATCAGCATTAATCAGCTTTAAAAATGACCAGCCTGAGATAACCAGCCTCACTTTATGAAAATAACAGGAATAGTGATACAAACCAAGACAAAACCAAATCAGTTTTCTGCTTGCTGACTTTAAGGTCGTGATTCTCTATCACACTGCTCTGTTGTCAGCCTTCACATAACTTGCTAAAACAGCCACAGGTCCAGCTCATCAGGGTTTAATGTGCAATCAGCCAATAATGTGTTACAGGACAGGCTACACTGGAAAAGTGGCACTGCCACCACCTCTTGGCATGTCTTTGGCACTCTTGAGAAACAAGAGCCCTAGACTTCTGCCATGGAGGAGGATGGTATGTGGGCAGAGCCTGCTGCTTGATTCACGCACATTTGTCTTTCATTCCAAGAAGTGAGACTACCTGTCCTTCCTTATTCAGATACCTGTGTGTCTTTGAGCATTATCTGGGCTAGAGAAAACACACAGCAGCCCCTGCAGATAAGATATCAGTCAGCAAATCTGCAGGAAACACAAATGGGAGGAAGAATTTGCTCAGAAGGCTGAGCAGCTTTCACAGCCCAAATTAAAATCTTGCCACTTATTTGTGACTGGTCTTGATGCATGAACATTTTTCTGATCCATTGAGTTTATTCAAGTTGTTTTCAGTGTCAGTAAATGGAAACACATCTGTGGTTGTAGGACCTGAAGATGTGTTCAATCTGCCTTCAGGCCTCACTGACAGCCTTTGCACTAGCAGGTAAAATTCACTTTGGGACTGAAAAGAGCTTGGCAGGTCCTGAAAAAAATAAAAGTGGACTGTCATTGAGCAAAGGCCTAATCTGGATTTGGGTTCTGATTTTTAACACTGCTCTCTCATGGGCTGGGTGTGACTTTTCCAACATGTGCAATGTGTGTGTGTGAAAAACCAAATACTGTTGTGCAAAGAACTGAAGTTCCACATCTGCACATGCAGTTGTTTCAGGATTTACCCCAATATGCACTATTGATGGGAGTAACCAATATCCTTGTTTCTTTTGTAAAAGCTTTTCCCCCCTCCTCCCCCGTTCCCATCCCCCTGTTGTCTTTGTGCCTAGTATTTTTCCACACTTTATTTCCTAAAAGACTAGCAGGTTTGACGATGCATTGTGATTTCTTTTCTACAGGGCTTTATGAAGGAAGCTGGAGGCAGTTCTCATTAGTCTCACTGACATCTTTTATCACTTATCAGAGGAACAAGCAAACGGAGAGCAATTCCTTTGATCATGGCAAAAGTAGAAAGAGTATTAAAAATCCTATGAAGATTCACTAAGTAGAAAGTGGAAAAGACAGTCTGTGGCATGTTTCAAAGTAGTAACACGATTTAAAGTTGCCAGATTTGCTTGTATATATTAAAGAATTGTTAATGATGCTACATTTTACATGCATCCTTAGGTCTTTGTTTTTTTGTTTTCGTTTGTTGTTTTCTTTTAACAGGCAAAGGAGTTCTTAGGTAGAATGGATGGATTAGATCAATTGAAAAATGTCTCTAAAAGGTGAGCTGTGTCAGAGAGGAATTCTGTGATTCAATGAAAATTCTTGAAAATAAAAATAAGGTTGTAAAAGTAGCACAATGGATTGAAAAAGAAACTCGCTCTCATGGGAGAATGTTAAGAAATCTTAAGAATTCCTTTTCTTTAGGAGGCATTCTGTGGTGAATCAATGCATGTTTGTGAAGACTGCATATAGGAACTGCAATGCTTGCAATTATCCATGTGTACCAGGCTGCTTAACTCTGACCTCAGAGTGCTGCTGCTTCTTCATTCTGTGGAGAAAATACAGCTTTTTTAGTAGTTCTGAGTATTGATTCAACTACCGTGATGTCCTTGTCTTGTGCCTTACATCATTATCAACAGGGCATGGACAAAGACAAATGAATCTACATTTCTACCCACGGCTAATGAGCATTATATACTCCAGATCCACTGTTTTTTTCTATATGGCTGCACTCAGTTTTCCACTGATTAAAAATCCCTTCTCAATTTCTGTGTGGTGATCAGCTCATATCTCAAAGCATCAGATTTAAATTGCCCTTGAAAGTCCATTTCTCAACCTGTGAAAATACAGAGAATACAGCTATTTAGGCATTTTTTTCAGCATGGACTCTGTGCCAGCCTTGTCCCTGCAGCACTTTTCACTACCATAGCTAATTTTTAACTATGGTGATTTTTATTTGGATGTAAAGTAATACTATAGCACCTTTTGTGCAAGCATCCCAGAGCACTTTCTGATCAAGCTAAAATTAGAAAATTAAAAAAAACCAAACCAAAAAAAACACAACCCCCCCCCCCCCCAAAAAAAAAAAAAAAAAAAAAAAAAAACAAAAAAAAACCCAACAACCGAAAAAAAACCTGAAAAAAACCCACCAACTGGTAAAGAGAATGTAGAAGCTTATGCAGTCAGTTAAAATTAAAACAGGCAGAGGGGCAAATTCTCTCCTATGGCAGAGTCAGAAGATGAGGTAATTCAAGGTGCTGCTTTCTAGCAAGTTTGGGGCATGATTCTCCAAGCAGAGCAATGCCTTGCACTGACTGTGCTGGCCAGAATGAATTGCATGAGTGCTGTGAATGACCTGGAGGTGGCAGGTGAAGCAATACATGGGTGGGTTATCAGATCTCCCTTTATGTACACATTGTTCTAGCGTTACTGCTTCTGATAAGGAACGGGAAGCCACACAATTCTTTGTGATACATGGCCTCAGTCATCCATAAGGAAGACAGTGGGAGAAATAAACAAATAGCTTTGAGGGACATGACTCATGGACCCAAAATGATACAAATGTTTTTGCAGAGCGAGAGGCTTGGAGATAAAGGAAACTTCAATTGGTTTCCCAGGACTGAAAAAAGAAGATTGTTGCCAGAAGCTGTCAGGAGGGACAGGGTGACATGCTGAGGAAGGAGGATAAGAGTTACTTTTTTTTTTTCCTAGACCTGGAGGTCTTAATGAAAATCAGACTAGCATATGACCTCTTTTATTGTTGCAAGAATTCTTTTGATCCTTTTCTTTTCAATAAGTCGAATGTCTCTTTAAGGCAGTAATTTGGTCATCACTATTGTGTTTTGAAGGAAGAGAACTGTAGGTTGTGAAGATACATCAAAATACAAGAGAGATGGCGCCTGAAATGGGTGCTGGTGGTCTAGACTAACACGAAGGGGGTAGTTCACTGCTCTTACTAATAGTGGTCCTGCATGTCTGGTAACAGCTCTGCCTGTCCTGAAGGTCAGACTGGTGGAATTCCACCTCCATGGCTTGTCCCTGCTGCTTTCTGGGCAGTGAGACAAAAGGTATCAGTGGCAACCTCAAATCATGGCAACTGTGTGATCAGTGCAGATGCTTCAGGGCCATCTTCAACACGCAGGAAAGCCTTAAGAGGCAGTGAAGAAAAGGGAGAGACATTTTAAAGCTGCACTGTTAGGAAAGACAATATTTGAAGTCTGGCATTTGTTACAAAGAAGAATGAGAAACTACGTAGAGGAAAGTCAGATTTTTAAATGCATCTGTACAAGGAGATATAAGTTCTTGTAAGCATAGATAATAGATTAAGCAAGTTGCATTTTCTGCAGGGATGTGCTTTCTAACACTTGATGGCCCAAACTGCAGCTGAGCATTTACTGCAGGGTGGAGCTGAGCTGTGCTGCAGGAAGGGCAGGGAGCATTTATGTCTGAAAAAAAGCTCAGAGGCTGAGCTTTTTAGGTTTCTAAGGCTGTGTGTGCTGATGTGAAATTAAGAAGTTTGCCAGAACAAGAAGAAAAATTGTGGAGAGGGAATGCATTCAGACTATAGTGTTCAGTGAATAAATCCCATCTGGGCCTGAGGACAGACCAACAACACAGGTCAGCTGGGAAGTGAAGGGCATTTCTGGAGCTTGTCCTGCTGCAGCCAGTCCTGTCTTTATGCTGTAGTGAATCAATTGTTAAATGAGGCAATGGTGAGGGGAGAGAAGGTCAGTCTTCCAGATTTAGAGACTTTCCATAGCTAGCAAATATATTTTGCTCCAAATATAATTGCAGTGTCTGAGGCAGAGAGAATGGGATGGGAGGGGAGAGCAGAGAGGTCTCTGGAGCCACACAGTGATGTTGTGAAACAGATGCAAAATAGCAGCTATAAATACATGCAGGGGAATGACTGAACCTCTGGAGTGACACATAATCTGCCCAGCTCTACCACATGGTTCCTCTGACAGTGGTTAGCTGTGTAATTGTGCTTTGTCTCAACTTTCCACTTGATGCTTTTGCCGTGTTTACTGCTCCCTCATCCTCTCAATTGTGGGCATCAGTGGCCCATAGGGAAAACATGCTGAGATGAGGTAAAGAATATCCTTCTGCCTTCATGCTCTGCCTCTTCCCTTAGGTTTTGAAGGGGCTTGGGGTGGCAGCAGCAAACAAAGGTTGTTTCAGAGTGCTCTGCCTTCCAAAAGGAAAATGAATTCCTTTCCTATACAGAAGATTTATATGGCAAATTAGGTCAGTTATCATTAAGCTACTGCACAGCAGGACAAATCATAATTTTAAATACATTTCAAATCTAAGTACATGTAAAATACATTCTGATGCAGTACAAATCAAGGCTCTTACAGTTGCTACGTGGACCAGTCAGATGAACATGGAGCATAAAAATCAAGGAATGAGTTAGTTGGGCTTACTGCTGCTTGTGAAGACTATATAATTTAAAATATTGTTTATGTTTACTTATAACCAAGTATCCTCACTGCTATCCTCTCAGGATAAGAAGAATATAAATGCATAAACCAGAACCAGTTTTCCTTGTCAGTCTCTCTGGGGTACTGTTTTTACCATAGAGATCTGCATGACCCTTTGTTCTCCAAAGGAGATAAAATGAATGAAAACTTATACCCTTATTCAACAGACCAAGCATTTGTTTCTTTTCCTAGATTTTTTCTCTGTCTTCTTGTTTCACAAATAACAAACTTTTTTTCCTGGCTACACCTTTTTGAGTCTCCTTTTTTATTCATCACAATTTAGTTTCATGGCAGATTTTATAATCTCATGGGCACAAGAGCCCTCTGCCAAGGTTTATGCAGATTTAAAGCCTGGATTAATCTCGCCCAATATTTATAAAATGTTCTGAATATATGAAGCACTATAAAAGCACAGTATCTTTTTTTTCCCTTTTTTTCCCTTTTTTTTTTTTCCTTTTCCTTCCATGATTTCCAGAAGAAACTGAATAGGAAGGAGGCAGACAGCCCTTCAAAGATCTTACCTCCTGAGACTGTTCTTTCAAAGACTTTGGCAAAGTCTTCCTGCTTTTTACTGCCTCTGGACTGCCCAGTTCCCTCATGCTGCTTCTAAAAGCTAGCAGATTCTGCAGAAACCTTTTGGAAAAAAAATATCTTGATGCAGGGGGAGGCTGCTTTCAGGCTCTGGTCTGCAGCTGGCAGTCAGCGGGGGGAGAAGCCAGTCTCCAAATGCAGCCATCCCAGCAACTTGATAAAAATCATTAGCACAACTCAAGGAACTGCTGGCCTATGCTGGATCTGCTGTGTTTCTCAGGGGCTGCTTCCAAAAACATTTCAATGTTTTGGTGCTTAAAGCACAGATAAAGGAGATGACTGGGAATGATGGTCCAGGTTAATCATCACTTCTTCCCCTTCTGTGTTATCAACCAGAGGACAATGCTCAAAATCAAAATGTGGATACTGTTTGCAGTATATTTATGCCTGTACATAAATTATCAGATGTATTTTATAGTGGTTGGACTCAAAACAGAATCAGATCTCGTTTTCATACTTGGGAGTGCAGCTTTTTAAAACGGAGTCATTGAACTTTCCCCAGCACTATTCAGAAGGCATTATGGGCCCATTTATTTTTACTTCCCTCCCCCCCATTATTTGATAGTTCTTTTAAGAGTTGTGAGTTTTACTTGGTTCCTTTTGATCAGAAGGAAAAGGTACTGTAGGAACTGAGACGCTGCAGTGATTCTGGCTTTGAACTCACCAGGTCTAAAAGCCTGCAAGAACATTTTCTCTTTCAGCTTTCCAGCCAGCTCCTAGAGCTGCCTGATAAAGGGCTGTGGTAAATTGTCCTGAAGGACAGCTGGAAAGCAAGGCACTACAGTCTGAACCCACAATGGAGCTGAGAGATGTATATTTAGTTTAATCATATTAAAATTTAAATGTTAGACTGTAGAGTAGATTTTTTTTTTTAAATAAATTTCAAGTCATTAAAAAAAGTTCTCTGTTCCATTGCCTTGAGCTCGCAGGGTCCTAGGCTCCTGAAAATGCTGCGGCTCCATCTAGTGGAACTGCAGCCCCTGCGAGGGCATGCAAAGCCTTGGGAATCACTGCCACCCAGGAAAAATAATGGGATTTAAATCCCGCATTTTCAGTAAATTTTTAAAATATTTCCTATCCGTTATCACAGAGTCTAGCACTGTTTGGAATGAAAAATATTTAAATTACACTAGTTTAGAGAGATTAGCATATGGAAGTTCATCCAGTGTATTTCTCTGCCGCATTTTTCTGAATAATCACAGACTTACATATGTCTTCCTATTTCTAATAAAAGAAGGTTGTATGTTTAAAGCTAACTCTCTTTCTCTCTCTCTCACTCTCTCTCTAGGTATATAAAACCATGTGGTGCTTGTAAAAGTAACTTTGGTCCGAATTTCTTAAACACTTGGCAAACCTTTACTAAGCATCAAAACATTCAAATTTATTTGCTCTTTCCCCTCATCAACCATCTGTCCATCCACCACACATCTCCAGAGAGATTGTGCACATGTTTATACAGACAGTAGAGCTTATTCTGCTCTCAACTACATTATAACTTAATTTACTTCAGTGTAGCTGCTCTCAGCTCTTACTGGTCTGACATGAAAATTTGTGTCTTGTGTATCTATAGAGAATATACATACTCACAAAGTGTGATGAACATATGCTGTAATGTGATCTTAATGTAAATAGGGTGGTTCTTTGGGGTTCTCACCTCATCCAGATGGGAATTGACATTCAGTATTTTACAGCATTACAACTGTGTTTAGTTTTTCAACACATCTTGCTCCTGCCTTTGATCTAATAAAAAAATAAACATTCTTGATTTGATTTGCTCAGCTGCTGTCTCAGCCACAAAACCTAGATTTCATCTTGTGTCCTGAACTCGACTCCCATGCTGATTGTACAAATCTGTTGAATTTAATAAATGTATTTAGCCTTATTAAGATTCAGGAAAGCAAATATTATCCTCCAGTGATGCAGCAGATAACAGGAGTTAATAACAAGTATGTGATAAAGATCACAGGATTCCCTGTAAACAAGATACTGCATTGCACAGAGAGCATCTTGTCTGCATATGTTTCATAAGTAACTAGGCATCCTCATGGGCTTCTTTAGTTATTTTAGAAAGTTGTGTAAACAGTATTATCTACTTAATGCCCCAAATGATATAATAATTGATATGGAAATGGGGCAAAGCTCAGTAGATCGTAATGCAACTCTCCATGGACTCTTGGAGATGATCTGCCCAGATTTTATTTAAATTTTCTTCTCACTTGTATGCAGCCTGTTAGACATACTAGGCAGATGTTGGTTGGACAGTGTTCTTTTTTTTAACCTTATTTCCTGGGGAAAAGTTAAATGTGAATTTATACTTGGATTGTTATCTCTTGTGGCTATACTTCAGAGATGTCAATAGCAATTGGAAGAGTAAGACCATACTGCAAAGCTCTGAGGTACTGCGTGCTGTTGTTGAGAAAAGTGGATAATAGCAGATTGCTGACGTATTCAGTTCCCTGTAGTGGTTGTGTGATTCTTCTTGTTTAGACTACAAGAGTACTGGAATGAAATTCCAAAGTTCTAAGAAATACTTAAAACTGGAAAAAATGTATTTGAAAATATTTTTTCTATTCCTTCTTGTGGAAAATGAAACTGAAGTCTGTAGGTTTTTTTATGTATTCTAAAAATCTCTTAGGCAAGACTTTTGCTTTTTTATTTTTGTAAAGTAGTGGTTAAAATATTTGTGCTATTCAACCGCTTATTAGTTCTTCAAATATATTAATTAGTCAGAGGTGTTTTCTCTTGCATTGACATCTCAGGCAGTTTTCTCAGGTGTATGACACCAGGCACAAGTGAAGCTGTGCTGTGGCTGTTCATGCAAGGTGTACTTAAGAACACACAACTGTGACACGTCTCTTTCTGCAAAGCTGAGGTGCCAGTTGTGCTTCAGTATTTCTTCAGGCAGTCAGTGTGGTCTCCAGACTGCTGTATTAGACTTTGGGAAAAATCACTTCTCCTACTTGTACCACAATTCCCCCAGCTGTAAAATGGGGAAAATGATATGTTGGAATGTACTGCTAAAATATAAGTAAAATATAGCTTTATAGAAGAGGACAAAGTAATATTGGTACTCAACAGAAATCTGAGATTTGATTAGTGGATCAAAGTCACTCAGTAGGCTTGTGACACTGCCAAGAGCAGAGCTTGGGTCTCAAGACCTTCAGCTGGAGACCAGCTCCAGCCACTTCCCAGGTACAGAGAATGGATGATGAAGGTCAATGATGCAAACAGGACACATGCCAGCAAATGCTTGAAATGTTAATATTTCATTAAACAGAAGAAATATTTTGTAAAAAGGACGCATTGTTTGGGGAGACAGGAGAAGGATGAAATGGATTTATTTATAAAACACACTTTTATCAGTCAAATATTGTACAGCAGTGAAGAGTGGAAGTAAAATGGCTGTCAGGAAGCAGGAACCATCTCCTTAGCTAATTTATGTTATGCTCTTGCGTATGTGGCAGTGACAAAGTTTTCTCCTCCCAAAATCGTCTTACTGATGCAGTCCTGTTCCCTTGTGCTGGCCTGGCACCTGGAGGGGTGAGATGTGTGCTCTGGGGACAGCGTATGAACCCCTCAGGGACTGCAGAAGCATTTCAGCCAGTGTTTCTCCAGTGGCTTCTCAATAGGAGTGAAGGGAGGGCAACAGGTAAGCAAGACAGGTAGATGTGCATGAAAATGGTAGCAATTTCTTTTTTGAGCTGTTCTCAAAACATTATCCAGAGGAAAACTAAGATGAGGTGGCTGCTGCAGAGCACCCATTCCATTATTATACATCTTATGGAAAATCAGGACAATACAGCAGCACTGCTCTATTGCTGCAAAGGTAATGGGGAAGATGCTAATCTTGTCTGACTGCCTGCAGGAAATCTGTCCTACCTGCCTACACATTTTTGACTGTGGAAGATAAAGCTATGTATAGGCAGAGGGAACCTGGTCCTTGCAGGCTGTCCTTACCACTCCTTACAATATGGGAGCAGGAGTGCCATTACCTTTTAGTTTAATAACATGTAACTTCTGTTACATGTAATAACATGTAATTCACTTTGCTATAAAAATCAACCAAAAAAGAATATGTGGAAGTTGACTCTTGAAATGTGTGTAAAAGGAAACAGAATTCTTTTGGCAGGTACAAGCACTCTCTGAGATTTTACAGCTAAGAAGCCAGAATTGGCTGATTGTCTGTGGGGCTGATCAGCCCAGCTAGACCAGCTTGCTCTCACTACAGTGCAATGTAATACAAAGATAATTTTCTGACTTCTCTAGTTCATAGGGAAGTAACACCTGATTCTAAAATAAGACTGCACTGGTACAGAAACTGCAACCCACAATAAGCGCACGGGTTTGGCAATTCAGTACCTCTTAAATTCCCTTCTGCCTCAAGATATCCTTGAGAATTGGAATAGGTTTGTATAAATCAAAGTTGCTTCTATCCTAATGCACATTTCCAAGTTAATTGCTGGACTTATTTGGTCAAGTTTCACAGCTGTCATGTTCTATGAGTACTGAAAACCTGAATGAGGAAACTTTATGGGGAAGTACTATGTGAGGAAATAGGGGCACAGAGATTAAGTCACTTGTGGTAAGTACAGAACAAACCTGTGGCAGGGCTCCAGGTGAATTCCAGGCTCTGTGGATCCCCATTTGTTGCCATAACTATCCCAGCTTTTTCTTTATGAGGATTTTCAATGTAACCTCTGGGGCGATTAATAAATCTTACATCTTACAGATGTGCTGCTTTCCTGGTAATTGTCCTTGCTCAACATCAAGTGCTTATGGACCCTCTAATCTTGTAATCAGCTGCAAGGTGAGGGTCTGTGGGTGCAGGTAGATCATGGGTCATGGATCATCCCATAGAAACTGAGGAGAATCCAAGACAACCATGCCTGGGATTCTTCATACAAGGATGGGAGGGGACAAAAGGGAAGAAATATTTTTTTCCTGTTCTTTTGTTTTTTTCATCACAATCTGTTGTGGGGTTAGAGCAGTGTGAAGGCTATGCTTCCTTTCTGCCTGAATTTGAATCTGCTGAGTGTGATGCAGACCTCAGACATGCTTTTTTCTTCACTGCTTTGTTACTGATTCACACAGCCTCTAAGAAGGTGTTACCTTTGATCCGTTTTAGCTGTCCTGCAATACACTATGTTGTGGGAAGATTAGCCCTTAAGTCTCTTAATTAATTACTCTTAATTCTATTACTTCTGGTATAACTAGAAAAAATAATAATTGTCAAATAACAAATAATCCATGTATTTTGTGTTTAATGCCTAGCTGTTAATAGCTACTTAAAATATTAACTTTCCACCCTAGACAGTCCTATTATTCTGTACTTTTTCCAAGACATCCTTCTTGTAACAATGCACAACAAAGTTTTTCAGCTTCAGTGCACTTCCAATTAGCTGAATCTTTCATGTCTCAGGGAGATAAATTAATACAGTTATTCCTAATTTATAGACAATGTCATTGTGGTGCAGGTAATATCTGTAATGGGAGTACAGGGCTGAAAGTACTCAGTGGACTATGTTCAGCAGAGAATAATGACCCATGCTAGATAATGACATGCTAATTACAATATTTATGAGAATTAATTTACTAGATGGTTAAAATAAGTATATGGGAGAGACCTTACATTTGAGGGAAATTGCTGAGGCAAGGAAGCAAAGAAGAATGTGCCTTCAATGCAGAAAGTCATAAAACTGTGTTAGTTACAAAAGGGAAATGAAGTGTATTCCCTCATCTGTGATGGAATGATCATTACTTGTATTTTTTGCTTCCACCAAAGTTGATTTTAAATCTTTCCCCTCCTCCTGCCCACAGCTAAATTCAGTGGGAACAGGACCAACGCCATCATCCTCAGAAATGGCAAAGTGCCATTTGACCGGGCCCCAGCTGGAGGAGTAAAAAACTCCATTCAGCGTCTGAAGATGCACCCTTTAGAGTGCATCTACTGAGAAGATATTTTTCTTCTTGAAAGGAAGTAGTTTCCAGATGAACAAGTAACGCCTCTGATTCTGTGGATTTTGAAGTGCTTTATTAATTGTATTTTCATATTCTGACTTTTCACACAAAATAAGCCATGTTTAAATAACCAATCATAAATGATTATTTTCTTGCAAATTTCCTTCAAAAAACCTTAAGGTGCTCCTCAGGTACTTCTCATATCTGTACAGTAGATGCAATATATTCCAACATAGATGTTAATGTCCCTATGAACATTGAAGATTTTTTTTTCCCCTATTAATACAGCGTTGCACAAGCCAAACAGGTAATTTCCAGTTCTCACTCTTGATTTCAAGAGTTTGCTCTTGAAATTTTTCATTAAATGTTTCTTGTGTTCACCGTACGTACTCCCGAACTGCAAGTTCTTTCAGGGTAAAAATCCGTATGGGATCTTTCTTTGTCTTCCATTCTTCCAGCTTTTCTTGCAAAGACAGGAAATCCTTGCCAAGCTCATAGGCCAGAGTGATCATTGTTTCTAGCAGTGGGATATAATACCTGTGGCTGCTATGCACACGGAGGCGCGACAGAGCTTTTTCTCCGTATTCAAAGGCACTTGCTGGGTTTTCCAGGTCCTTGTGGCACACCACGATGGCACAGAGAGTAGGGACAATTGCAACAGCGTTCCCTCTTGTCAGCCTTTCCTGCAGCCCAATGACTTCTAAAAGGATTTCCAAAGCTTTGGTGTACTGGCCGCCCCGCAGGCAACCGTATGCTTCCTGAAGCTCTGGCCTTGTTAAAAAGTCAATAAATTTTTTTGATCTTCTGATGTATTTCATAGAATATAGGAGTCTCAGGTAGTCCTTGAAGGCTAGTTTTCTTTCATTGATTATTTCTTCTGTGAAGTTCCCTGTTAGAGCTTTTTTGGGAAAGGTTACATCTTCCATTTCTTCGCTAAATTCCTCCAGCAGGTTTCTGTGCAGTTTCTCAAAATCTGAATAACGCCGTTCAATTACAGACTTGTTGCTGTCAAAACTCCCTGTTTGCAAAATGATGATTTTATACATCTAAACACAATCAAAGAGAAAAAATAAGCATGAGAAGGGACCATTATAGCCCCAGTGCAGTCAGATTTTGTCTGGTACTGCTGTGAAAGGACTTTGTGCTTGTTCAGTCCTCCAGCTGAAACACTCCTGCACCAATTTTCTGTGTGTAATCTCATGTACTCCTATGGCAGTGCTACTAAATCTGTTACAGTCTGGGATTATGGTGCATGTTCAGTGTAGACCTGAGAGATCTGCAGCCATCAAACTAAAAATTCACACCTCCTGCTGCTCTGTACTTCTATCACCAGACTTAGGCTTAGCATCTAAATAAGTTGTACATAAACAGGGCACTAACAGATCCCATCCTGCAAGGTGCTGGGAAAGCAAACTAGCAGCAGACTGAAGCACATAAAAACACTTACAAAGCATTTCTGTAGCTGTACTTTGTTTATAACAGCCATGGCTGCTGCAATCAATCATCCTCAGTGAACTGAATGGGTTTCCCAGACTTAATATTGAATGCAATCTATTTTATGTCCGTCATAATATTCAGAAATGCTCTTTGTATAAGACATTCTTAGGGATTTGGGGTGTTAGTAATGCTGTAAAAGAAGAGGGAGTATTTGGCAATGTATCTGGTGTGTGCAAAAATAAGATGGAGCAACTCCAAATCCTTTTCTCCCCTCTAATTCGTATTGCTGTATTCAAACTTAATTCACATTTAAATAATACCAAAAAAGTGACATTTCTACAACAATCTGCTATCCAAAGCCCTTCACTAGCAGCTAACGGCTGTGCTGCCTCACATTAACAGTACTCAAGAGCACATCTTCCTCAGCTCTTCACTATCCCCAAAATAATAATGTGGTATAAATAATAATATATAATAAATAATACAACATAATAAATGTGGTATTAGAAAAATAGCTGCAAACTAAAATTGTGTGCTGTGTTGTCCAAATAATCCCTTCTGGTTCTGATCCAAGCACAGTGATGTTGAAGAAGGGCCAATCCCTGACATGTGTAAACCATGGCAGCTCCATGGGGGCCAGTTTAAGTGTGTCACCAGACACCAGCTGAGGACACAGCCTGTTGACCTCTTGGATGATGACCATGTTCACATTTAACTTCACCCTGGTCCCACTGATTTACACAGGACCTGGAGGGGTTTTGCTCATGCCAGTTATTTTCTTTGCTGCTGTTGAAGGGTACAAACCAGTACTCACACTACGCCTGTCTGATTCTCTTCCTTATTTTCCCTTAAAGAGAAATTCTGTCTTTTAATCTTCATAAATGATCTTTACAGGCACTTCTTGAAAGGTTTCTAAATTTGAGCTGACTTCTCTGATCTCTTTTCATTTGTAAGCACTGTGACATTTTCCTATGCTTTGTCCTGCTCCCTGCTGAAAAGTGTATATATGCCTGATGCATTCTAAAACTATCATAAGAGCAATTTTTTAAGCTATCATTTTATCAAGGGCAGGTAAGTGGGTAATTTACAAGTACTTGCTTTTTTTACTTGTGGAGTGTGAATGAAAAAGGTAAGAAGTAGCACTTAATTAGACTGTCACTCAGATTGGCTCAATTTTGTTGTAATGTAAATATTTTTGCCTAGGCTTGTGACTTATGACTAAGTTTAATTGCACATATGCTGAATGATGCTCTCATGCAGTTACACAAAACCAATATTTAGCTATTCAGAAGCCGAATACTCGGGAGTGTATGCAAGAAAATCGGCAACTAAGTAGGTGTGTCCAGCATGCAACAAGACCTTAGGACAGTCTCCAAAATATTTACCTGCTTCAAATTCTACCAAACTGGATCACCCAGTATCAGCAATGCTGATGCTTGGCATTTTTCATCTACAGATCTCACAGACTCTAGCAAACAAGGAAATCATCTCTATCTGAATTTCACAGGAGTACTAAAAGGCACTTACTCTAGATCAGTCCTTCTGAAGGCCAGGAGCAGAATCAGAAATAAAAACTAAGTGTCAGTACTGTGAAAAAAATACAAAAATCCAACCTACTTGGTTGTTCCCACTCCTCCTACTCATGTTTCATCTTAAAAATATGACAGAAATATTTTTTCTTAGGAGCCACCTAAGGGAGCTCCAAGTAGGGAAGGGGAACAATCCCAAGCGATCTAGCTGGAGGATGTCTTAGACTTTGTCAACATCAAAGAATTCTGCACTTGTGCTAAGAGAAACCTCTGATGTGGAAATTCTACAAATGTACTGCAGCTGCCACAGCTGGCTATCTCAGTAGAAGTGTAAAACATACCGATATTTTTACATTTGTGTGAATTTCCTTAATGTTGACGAAACTCTGTGTTTCAAGGATACTCAAGACACTAATTTGTTTGATAACACTTTTCCACTGCAGCGTATTTTGTGAACTGTCAGAGGGTTTTTTCAGATGCAGATTCCACCAGCCAGGCCCATACAATCAGTGAGAACAGGTTCTATTCAGTGTGATCATGGCTTGCAAAACCTGGTCCTCGGTGAGGCTTTCATGAGCAAGGCCTGCTCTGTACTGTGCAGACCCCTGTAGAGTGAATAAAAATTAATGATCTTTTTATATATTCATTTCTTAGCTTACCACATATTTCGATAAGTGGTGCTCTACAATTCTGGTTGATGGGATTTCAAAAAGGAGTTTGATTTGTTTGCACTGGCGTTTTTCATTCCTCCAATATTCCTGAAGTTCCTTAGTGGTCATTGAAGAGTTGGGACTTAGGGTTGCACTGGAATCTAAAACCAATAGATTTAGTGTTTCAAGTTATATTCTTTGCATTTCGAAAGAAAATTCTAATGTGTTTGTTGTGAAAGGATAGCCTAGATTTTCTGGTGTCGTAACAGCAAGACGTAAAGACTGATAAAATAAGTGATTTCACTGCTGATAGACAGGAGCAGATGCTTTGAGAAAAGCTATTAGGGTCTGAAATTTTGAAAGAAAACATATCACCTGCAGAATACATAATTGTAGAGAACATACTGTCACGAAATATTGTATGTCAGGGTTGAAACCTGGGGCACAATCTGAGCAGGAGATTTGCTTCATCACCCCAGAAGTGGCCCTAAGAAACACTGCCTGAGTCTTTTGAGTTAGATGTTTCTCCAGGCTTCTTTGTTGCTAAATGGATGAGATAATACAATGCAGCTGCAAATTCAGACATATATTCAAAAACTGACCCTACTCAAATATGGGGTTTGTGTGGTAATAGGAGAAAGCTGAGAAAACATGAATATCCTAACCTCAGAGTTGGATAACCAGCTCAGCTGAAGAAGGAATTTTTTTTTTTTTTTTTTTTTTTTTTTTTTTTTTTTTTTTTTTGTAGCTGAACTGATGGCAGAGTTCAGCCACAAATATTTCATACACCTCCCTCCTTTCCCCTCTCTCTCTTCCCACAGTTATTTATACATACACACACATGTATATATAATGTATATATATGTGCATATATAAAAAATATGGGACAGCTGGTTGGAGAGTTTGCTTAAAGGAGAATTTGATGTAGCATTTCAAAAAGGTGATTTCTCTGTCTTTGAAATCTACTGACAATAGATTTCATCAGGTGGCACATAGGCTAGCAAAGTGGATAAAATAAATGGAATATTTGTATCTCAGTGGGCATACTGGTCCCAGTTTCTAATCAAGGATGTACCTAACATTCTGCCAATGGAGATGAAGGAGCGAAACTGAAAGGTAAGAGAACAGCTTGATGCAGAAATAGACTTGTAAAGGCACCACAGTACTCTTTCAGTGGCCCCACTTTTACATGTTCTTAATCATTTGACCATATAGTTTCAATCATCAAGGCCTTGAGGGCTTGGCTCAATCCCTACAAAGCATCTATTTCCTAGGAGAGGTGGTTTTTATGACATCCTTCTAGACTTAAAATCTTGATGAGATTATATACATTTTGGGTTATACATAACATTTTATTCAATAACAGATGAGAGCAATCCTAGGCATGGTAAATGTTCAGTGCTGCTTCTTTAAAGGCATAAGAGCTGCCTGCTTGAGATTAGCTCCAGTTTGGTGCCCTTGCTGATATTGTCAAGAAGTTCAGATTTGGTGATGCACAGAAAGTGCACTCCCAAGATCAGCCATCTGATCACCACTTTCATTCCTGGTGTGGAAATTAAATCCGTGATACATTTTAGGCACCAGGCATTTGAAAGGGAACCTCTGTGTGTGTATATACACACCAGGATGAGCATCGGTTTCACTATTGCTACATTATTACTACAACTGTAATCAAGGCTTATTTTCAGTAGAGTATGGCAGTACAGCTTTGAACCACTGCTGCAATATATAAGCAAAGATTTTAATACAAAGATTAATAGCATAAACATCTAGATGAGAAACAAAATTAAAGGATAGCACCAACCTTGAGTGTCATCTTTTTCTGGGTTTTCTTTTCTCACTTGACATGAAATTTCAGCTTTGGGTTGATTTTCTTCTTCATCAGATGGACTTGTGGTAGAAGATGTAGTAATTCTGCTTACAGCTTCCAACAGTTCCCTTTCTGCTGCGCAGTGTGAATCTTGGTCCATTGCTTGCTATCACTGAAAGATTACAAACCCCATGACTTAGTACCACACCTTTAGGGGATCCAGTTTGGCAATTTTTTGTATTATTCATTGTTCTCTGTGAACTTTTATCAATGCAACTTCATAAAAACTAAAGTAATAAATAGAAATATCTATATAGTGAAGAACCATCCCCCTTACTGTTACCAGTGAAAGTGTTTGGATGTTTTTCTGGCAGCTTAAAATCAAATGAGAAAACCATAAATTACGTTGAATAAGATTAGATGGGGAACTCTGTTCTTACTATGAGAATTTTGTTATGAACATCCATGTGGGCAGATTTCTTCCTTCTTGTATTTTGCCTTCAAGCTTGCAAGTATGAGCTCAGATGAACTAAAAATCTTTGAGATAATTAGGATAACCAGCAGCCTGGTTCTCTTACACTGCTAAAATTTACTGTTGTCAAGACTCAAAAAGTTATAGTCTATTCTTAATCACAACCTGTAGGGCAAAATAGGGTAATATTTAAAATAGTATAAAGTTTTTATCACATTTCACAGTTTTAGGTTCCCTTCAGAGACTTGTCTCTATACTGTGGAAACAAAACAACTGACTTTGACAATGGCTTGGTGGAAGGAGATCTGAATATTCTAATTATTATACAAGTATTCTCCTTTTACTCATTCTTTTACCCTACATATACTGTGCTATATTAGATCTGTTCTGCTAGGATGACTATTTTACCATGTACTGACAAAATGTTTAATACAGTATACTGCTACACCACAGACTGGGTTGGCCATTCTGCTGCTTAAATATCTCCACATTTAAGGATTTTTTTTTTGTTTTGTTGGGAGTTTTTTAAACAAACAAAACCTACCTGTTACATCACTGTGTTGTATGAACAGTTGAAAAAGTTCTAAGAACATCCTAACAACTTTGTCAAGGTGCTGTGTTCCCTTAGCATGAGTGAAGTGCTGCTCACAGTCCAGCCAACAAGTGAAAACCAAATAACAGAACAATACAGTTTTACAAGAAACCCTGCTAAAATAATGCCCAAGCAGTGGTTATTAAGTAATGTGAGGGTTTAGAAAGATTGTTGCTACATATCATTTTGCCTCCACTTTACCACAGTTATGCAATGTTGGATGCAGAGTGAGGAAACTCCTTCAGCAGACTTTTTGATTTCTGGCAAACTGTAAGGCTATAAAAAGAAAAGAAATTACTTTCCCCACTGGAAATAATGGAAGTGCAAACCACTTTCCTCTAACAGAAACCTTTCCTTTGGCTGGCTTGCACAAGCAAGTGTACAGATGTTGTCATCCTCCTTAATGAAAGCATCATGGAAGCCCTTATTCTTGGAGTGAAAGTTCTCACTGTCCTTCAGTCCTCCTTATGATGTGCTTTTTGAACATGAAGAATAGCTACTTATTTATTGTTTAGCTGCTCAGTCTTTTGAAAATCACAACACTTTATCCCAAGAGGATATACAGTAGATTAAACGAGGAATCTGAAAATGGCCAAACAGATTTAAATGACAACCTTTTTCTTGGTTATAAGTTGTTGGTTATAAGTTGGGATAACTTTGAAAAAAGTCTTTGTGTGTGCATAGTTTTATATTCATGAGTATATATGTGTGTAATATACATATGTATATATATATACTATTTTAACACATGGTTTACCGGTATACATAGCACACTTATAAACTGAAGAGCATAAGTGGATGTTATGACACACAAGTCTTCTGCCTCGAATATATGTACCTTGAATACCAACTGCACTTCATGTAAACAGTTTCATTTTTCACGGCTAAAACTCATCCCAAGCTCTTTTAACCTTTTTACTACTTATTTTTCCGTATTTAAAAAAAAAAATAAAAAAAATAAAAAAAT
>VWZS01001890.1:684797-704163 GCA_013397075.1 Rhabdornis inornatus | reverse complement strand
TGCTGGGCCTTTCCGACACTTCAGCCTCAATCAGCAGCGCGTTGGCGACTCAAGAAGTGTTTCGGGACTTTTCTTTCTCGTCCTGTGCAGAGCCGTCCGGGGAGGAGAGAAGATGCTCAGGTTTGGGAGGGAGGATAATTATTCTCAAAAGCTGAGCCTTGCACGGAGCCCTGTGGGTCGCACGGCCGTGCCTTGCCATGAAACGCTCCGTGAGAGAGCCCAGTGAAATACAATATTCGGTATCATTTCCGAATGTGAGCACACGCATTTCATGTTTTGGGGAGGACTGGCCGCGGCGTGTGTGCAGAGTGGCCGTGTGGGTAAATCTGATAACGCCACAGCATTCCGGCCCTTGAGAATGATTGCTGTCCTTCCCCTCGCGGGGATTATTTGTATCGGATTTACGAAGCCGAACACAACCGCTGGTGCTTTTTCTTTTAGGAATCACGTTGCCAATATGAACATCTTTGTATTACCTTGTTTCAACCACTCTTTTGAGAAACAGTTTCTATTTCTTCCACTCATGGCTTGTATTACTGACTTGTAATTCTCTGTACATTGAGCCGCAACTAAATTTTCTCGTTCCTAGTTTTAACCTTCCCGTGAAAATTTGTTTTGGGCTGATGAAGAATGGAACTTTGCATCTCAGGTGGTTTAATTATTCTTGGTATGAAACTGTCAGTTTTTTTAAAGAAACTGTACAGTTTATTTTAGCCTTTTCATTTTATACTCTGAATCAGAGCCACAGACGTGTGTTTATTCTGAAACCCGATAGCGGGTTTAAATATCTTTATATAGTTCATCTAAAGCTCCTGCAGGGTAGAAACAGAGTTCTTGAATTTCAGAGCAAACTGTTATTCTGACGAGATGTCTCTGTAGTGACAATAGTTTATTCTGGTCATAGTCTGAGACGACTATGCTGTATCAGCAAAGATTTTACTTTACTGACAGAATTCCGTCTAAAATGGCTGTAAAAAGTAATCATAAGATTAGTAGTGTATGTAAATGTAATTTTGATACTTTGCCAAAACTTAATGTCCTTTTAACAAGCTTTTCTGTACTCTTTAAATACTAATTTATCACTTGCATTATTCTGAAAGAAGAGTATTTGGCTTTTAAAGCTGTATGGGACAGTGGTTGTAGATAAGCTTTTAAAGGAAGGCATTTTTATATAGTGACAATGAACTCTTTATAATAAAGGAAAGCCTTTTGGTAATATAGCCAGTGGGTTTAGTAACATTTCTCTGGGTGACTAGGGCTTTCAAAGACTGACCACACACCACATAAAGTTATTACATAATCTAAATGCAGCCTTTGACAAGTTTTCACACTGAATTCTTTACTACTAAACGTGTGAAGTTTGTATTCTTGCAGCAATGGATGTGCAAATAAGATACAATTATTAAAAATAGATATGATAAATCTTATTTTTAAAAAAATCAATTAATGTATTTTAAGCTGTTGAACAGACTTTCTCTTTTAATATATTATTTCCATGCATACCTACTAAAATTAAAATTAATTATTTATGTAAATGAAGTAGGAAAAATCAGAATCCCTGTAGTGTCAGAGATACTTGTTTGCAGTCTACTGGGGATTGAGAAACTTTGTGGAATGGCTCAAAAAAAAAAAAAAAGAAAGTGAAGTGTGTCAGCTCTTGAAAGAACATAAGTGTTCATAAAAAGGAGCTGTGAAGAACAAGACAGGGTTTTTTTTCCCATTGTGTGAAAAAAGTAAAGGGAGAGAACTAGTCAGAACTTGTATGAAACTCTTATTTTACCATCTGAGTAGACTTACAAAAACGAATGGTCATTTAATCATGTTTCCATGTGGGGCAGGGGTGGGGGGAATCTTGCTGTGTTCATCATCAATTTCCACATAAATTATTTCAATCCCATGCTCACACCACTTTTTTGTTAATCATCAACAAATGTTAAAGCCCATTTATGTGTATCAAATGAAAGTGAGGAAGAATATTTTTTCGCTAGGAAACACATGGATGGTCTACCAGGCTTTCCTCTATTGAGGTCTGGAGCTGCCTGGATCCTGCCCCTCAGATGTTACTTTGCAGATTCCACATGAAGCCACAGAACTCCTTGACCTGCTGCAGCAGTGTGGAAGTGTGGTGGTGACACTGACCCCCACGTGTCACATCTGTGCAAATGAGAAGCAGGTTTAAATGGATGGTACAGGAGCCTCCAAGGCAGCACAGGGATGTGTGAGTTCCTAGGGACTGAAAGATGTAACTGCCCAAATTTCAGATTGTCTGTACTTACTGCTTTTCTTTGGGGAAAGAGTTTTGTTAAATACCCTGTCTGTTTAAAAAGATGAGGAAAATAATTGCAGGACTACTGGGTTTCATTGCTTTCCAATAGCTTCTGAAAATTGGTTCAAACAGAGTAGGAGAAACAGCAATAGATTTTGTGGTACTTGTATGCCATCAAAGTTGTGGAGAAAGAGGGTACCTAGGCACAAGGACAAAGATTATTTGCTTTAGGTATAAATAGTCATTGAGATTGTCCTTTAACTAAATGCAAACTTTGGTATCACAGATTGGGAACAGGAAAATTTCTGTGACAATACATTCTGAATTTGTATACTGCCCTTTGCTTTCATCTTTAGAAGTGCAGATCCTGCTAAGGTACTGCAGATCTTTCTTCATGTATCCACTATGATCAAAACTATAGACACATATGCTCAAAGAAGTATTTTCAAATTGTTCTTTTTCACTTCACTGGTTGTAAACTGTGTTTCTAAAGATTATGTTTAACTAAGGTGTTTGCTCTATTGTATTTTAATAACTGAAAGTGAGGTGTCTCTTACTTTGTTGAAGTGAATTATTTTTCTAGAATGATAAAAATAAGAGCCTCCAATTTTTTTTCTGAGAATTGCATGTTGCAATGCTGACACAATTTGGTTTTCATATATTGTATATTATTGGAACTGTCCATTTCCAGTAATGGCTGTTATAAGTTACTAAAGTCTCCGTTTTCTGCTGCTCTGTTTTGTCAACACAATTTTCTGCTTCACTAAATCAAAATGTTATGCAGGATGACAGTTGCAGTACACTTTGTCAGAAATAAGTAGTCACTAAGCATGGGAAAAGAGCTTTATAGTGGAAAGTTTCATTAAAATATTGTTTATAAACTAGAGCAGGTGGTTTATTTGTGTTCATTTGCACTTAGGTTTTCTTTATGCTTTCACTTATCAGTGTTTTCTTTGTTTTCTGCATTTCATTATATGTTTTCCACAACCTTTTTTCTCAAGGAACTAAAGAAGGAAATTAAATACAGAGCAATAAGGAACAGAAATGGGTAAATGGGTCTGTCCGTGATCAGCAGTACAGTGGCTGTTCTGGGACTGTGGTCACTGCCTTGCATTTTGCTGAACTCTGATCTGTATGAGGAATGAGTCTGGTCACAGATTTAAATTGTTTTATGTTTTACTTAAGACTAGCTGTACTTACCTAATTCAATTTTGTCTTCTTTTCTTTATATTCTAGGCTTTCTGCTCTGAATGTGTTTCTTTGAAAAATGAATATTGCATTTTTTCACAAAGATTGGACCCTCCAGTAGAATTCGGAAAGATCACTGCACATAAATCAAGAGCTTATTTTTCTTGAAGACTTCTGTGCAGCTTTTAAAGTTTTAATCACAATGAATTCAGGCTTATGGAGTCAAGAAAAAGCAAGTTCATCCTATTGGGAAGAGCGGATCTTTTACTTGCTTCTCCAAGAATGCAGTGTTATAGACAAGCAGACTCAAAAGCTCTTGAAAGTGCCCAAAGGTAGCATTGGGCAGTTTTTCCAAGACCGTTCTTCTGTGGCACACTCCAGAAATATTCCATGTAAAGGCAAGAAACTGCAGATTGGATTAAAGATTCTGGAACAACCTCATGCAATCTTGTTTGTGGATGAGAAGGATGTTATAGAAATAAATGAAAAACTAGCTGAGTTGCTTCTGGCTATTACTAACTGTGAGGAAAGATACAGTTTGTTTAAAAGCAAAAGCAGATTAGCTAAAGGTGTCCAGATAGATATTGGCTCACCTGTTAGAGTACAGCTGAGATCAGGGGATGAGAAATATCCTGGAGTTGTTCGCTTCAGAGGACCTTTAATGCAAGAAAGGTCCCTAACAGGGATATACTTTGGAGTAGAGTTGCTGGTAAGTTACTTGCTAAGGAGTAGTATCAGATATACCTTATGAGGTGAGCTAAATACATCTTCAGTATAAAGAGGGAGTCCTAATAATTTTTTTTCTAGAGACATTACCCCTAAAATCTGTTAGCTTCAGTCTTCTCATAACTTTTATGTGAATGTGCCATATCACATCAGCCTTGTAATCTCCATGTTAAATGAAGCTTGATGTGGTGCATGGGCTGGCAGAAAGATTTGAACATACTCTGAGTCCTCTAGCCCAGAAAAATTTAATTAATGGAATCTTAGAATGGTTTGGCTTGGAAGATGCTTTAAATATCATCTAGTTGAAACCCCTTGCTATGGGCAGAGACACCTTCCACTAGACCTGGTTCCCCAGTGTTCCATCCATCCTGGCCTTGAACACTGCCATGGATGGGGCATCCACAGCTTCTCTGGGCTAAAATACTAACGTCCCTTTCATGGTGAATGTCATGATTGGATATCATGGTGGCTCTCAGATTTCTGTTGAGTACTTTGTTTTCCTGTGTCAGGATACAGTCCATAAATGCAGGGTCGGATTTTAGGGCTGCTTTTTTGTAGGTCCCTAAAAGTCCAATGGCAGCTAGTTAAAATAGAGAATGTATCTGTTCTGTGCTCCTTGTGAGATATTTCTGCAAAATTAATGCCAACTATAAGCTATTGAAGGATTAGGTTCAGGAGAGTTCTCTTTTTGTAGAAGTATATTTTTCAAAGTACTCTTTAAACTTTTCTGGAACTCTTTGTAATTCCCACTGAGAACCTCAGGGAATATCAGGCCCAAGTGTTTCTGAAAACTGTCTCAATTTATATGGTGTATAAGTGGAATTTTTGAATGCTTAGCATTATGTCTAGTATGAAGTAGTCTTGTCTTGATATGGCAAAAATTTGATGATTGAAGCAAAATGTGCACCTGAAGAAAACATGCTTCTCTGAGTATAAAGGCTTCTGCCTGCAGCTACTCTCTAATCTAGTGACATCTTGCTCTTTATTCCCTGAAGATAGACAGTTTGTATATTTGCTACAGATTCTGACAACAGGATTCTCTCAATAACGATAGTCCATCAGGCAAATTGTTAGTGCAATTTGTCCAAAACACTGGATTATGTTACTGCTTTTTTAGTACTCTGTTTTTCACAAAATACGTGATTTGATTTTTTCTTTTTTTTTTTCCTTCCTCTTCCTTCTTCGACACTTAGGAAGAAGGTCGTGGTCAGGGCTTTACTGATGGACAGTACCAAGGCAAGCAGCTTTTCAGATGTGATGAGGATTGTGGGGTTTTTGTTGCTTTGGACAAACTGGAGCTGGTGGAAGATGATGACAATGAACTGGAAAGTGACTATGCAGCTCCAGTTGACACAATGCAGGTAGAACTTCCTCCTCTGGAGATCAACTCCAGGGTTTCTCTGAAGATAGGAGAGAGTATAGAGTATGGGACAGTTATATTCTGTGATGTCTTACCAGGAAACGAAAGTTTAGGATACGTTGTTGGAGTGGACATGGTAAGAAAATAATCTGACTTTAATAACTTCTGCATGTGTGTTAGCTAGTGAATGACATGCACGTAGAAGAAGAAACATTATCCACAAGCTGCTTCAGCGGAGGCTGACCTAAAATGAGAAATAAATACTGTGTTCAAAGATGCCCTTGGTGGTGATTTTCTTGGCATCAGGTAAATGGTGTCATATTGGATGCTAAACAGTTCAGGTGAAATACTCTGCTTATGCTGAGGAGCCTCCACTGAGCTACTTGCCATGCTAGGTGTCAGTCTTGAAGTCATGGAGTCAAGTGTTCGTCTTGTGAGACTGGCTTTGTTCTGCCTGTTAAAAAAGTAGGCTGGATGTCTTTTTCTTTTGTTAGCCATTTTTAAAAGTTTTTTTTTTATGTAACTGTTTTATTTGAATTTGTTCTGCCTTAAAAGTGTGAGTTTCAAGTACAAAAGCTGATTTTTCAAGAAAATGTGAAGCTTGTCATTAAAAATTATTTCTAGCAATGTGAATTTTTAAAAATTAACAGCTTTTAAAATTTTGGTAGTTCAAGATTGGTCTGCTTTTGTAGGTTAGATGCTTCCATTTTCTTGGTTGTTCCCTAAAAATGCACTGGAATTGCTCTAGCTTGTTTATCAATAATACTTTTTAGAAGAAAAATGCTTATTAAAGTAGGAGCTGTTTCTCAGATAATGTTTTAAGCTTTTGTCTTTAAAGACTGATGTTTCACTATTCTAAATACAAAATTAGTTACAGGAAAAGGTAGATGTTATCAAACATTTAATTTTCCTACTTTTTATATTCCTAAAGACATATGTGCGTACTCAGTATGATGTAAATCTTCTTTTGGGATATATGTAATGTGTTTTTCTATTTTTAGGATAATCCGATTGGAAACTGGGATGGAAGATACAATGGAATACAGCTGTGCAGTTTTGCAAGTGTTGAAAGTACACTTCTTTTGCATATCAACGATGTTATTCCAGGTATGCCCTGCTTCTTAACCAGGAGGCAGACTTTGATAACATCTAGGACATCCTCCACCTAGGCACAGTTATATGATTAAAACAATACTGCAGAATTCACTTGAATTACCTTCTCTGTTATATTTCTCTTCAGTTTCAGCTTCCTTTTTAACCACAGGATTACAGTCTCACTAGTAGAAAAGCTGTAATACTGAACAAAATTCCTGTCAAATTGTATAGTAATTACAATACTATGCAGTGTGTAATATTCAAGAATATATGAGTGTAGTGGGAATCTTTTCTATGGACTGTTGTTCAATTTACTCCAGGAGTTCAGATATCTTCATCAGACAGCTGTTCTTTCTGTGCTTGAAAGGTATTGACAGGATTATGTATGCATTCTGGGAATAAATACTTGGAAATGCCTGTCAAGACAGTGGAAAAATTCACTGCAGTAATTCACTGAATAGTGTTAACTTGTAACAGCTACAGTTCCCTGATTCCTTTTCTGAAGAAAGGAAAGTTTGTATGAGACTTTTGTTTTGGCACTATCTCTAGGCAGGTTCTAATGAGTCTGTAATCTGTATTTGTTGCTCTCACACTGCAATTTGACTGACTTTTCTTATGTCTGCCTCCTACTTGCTGGTTTAGTTGACATGCATGTTTTTGCACAAATTTTCTGCTCTTCTCTGGAGAATTCATGGGGACTTCTCCATTTTTTGAAAAGAGCATTTATTGTAGATGTGTTGGTAGAAAAAACTTAAAGGATCTTGCATCTGTTTCCCATAATGGAAATACATGCATACGTATGTTGAAGGATGTGAAGTCAACCTATTAGGTATGTTCAAGAAGTTATGGTAGACTTTGCAGTAAGCAATTGCTGATGTGACAAAAGCAGATTGTCGTTTATGTGCCAAACAAGGCTTTATTCCTCTCAGTGTTAAAGCTTGTGATGGCAGAGCTTTGTTCAGTTACATTTCAAGGTGAACTTTGTGTAACATAGTGAAAACATAGCAAAGGGAATCTAATACTCTTTTCATGTGCCATGTCTTAGAGACTGTGTCACAGGACAGGAGACCTCCCAAGCTTGCCTATACCTCAAGAAGTGGTGACAAAAGCTTGTTCAATCATAGTAAGCCAAAGGCTATAGGTACGTATGGGGTGGGATTTTCTTTACTTATGTAAGATGCAACATTTTGTTGATTGCAAAAAAGTGTCTTTGTTGTCTTTTCTATCAGTTGATGTATTGTTTCAGTTATGGGTCAAGTTCACAGAATCATCAAGGTTGGCAGAGACCTTTAAGATTATCAAGTCAACTGTAGTTAAATTTCTCTGAAGTAGAGTGTTAGTATGAATTTATTTAATCATTATAAAGATGGTTTAAGATAAGATTGCTCAGACTGCCTTCATTTTCATGCCAAAGAGTTTGAGGTTTAGCAGAAATTCAAGACCATATTACCGAGTTATCTAGCATCACCAAGTAAAGGATGCATTCTGTTTCTCTGGAAGTGTGATGTGTGTTTATTGTTTTGTTTTGGCTTTTAATAAATATAGTTTGTTGTTGTCTTCTTGCAGAACTACTAATTTCAAAATTTGTAGCCCAGGAGCAGATCTACTTAATAGGGAATGTATTAATTTTGCTGTGATTCAAAACCAGAATTGAATTCCCAAAATACGGACTTCCTTGACTCTGTTTTTGTTCAGCTCTGAAAACCCTCCAAGGGG
Organism: Rhabdornis inornatus; assembly: GCA_013397075.1. NCBI lineage: Eukaryota > Metazoa > Chordata > Aves > Passeriformes > Rhabdornithidae > Rhabdornis > Rhabdornis inornatus. Next base: position 695,812 of record VWZS01001890.1, on the reverse strand, counting down.
AAAATAAAAAAAAACAACAAAAAAAAACCCACAAAAAACCAAAAAAAAACCCAACCCCAAACAAAAAAAAAACCTGAAAGAGAAGGGATTTACTTTTTTTTTTTTTTTTTTAAAGACAGAAATAATAATTCAGTGTCTTTTGATTTTACGAGTGGCTGCATTGGGTAATAGAATACTAATGACAATATATTCTGTAAGTTGTTATTTTACCTGGCATTGGATGCTGGCAGAGGTGACCTTCACTGTAGTAACTGTGGTTATATATGTTGGCACAAGTTATAGAATTGGAATTGGATCAGTAATTTATTTGCCTACTGTGAAATTTTAGTGCTTTAAAACCAAAACCCACCTACTGTAACTGTATTGCAAATACCTTCTTATACCTATAATTTATAGTCACAAAAAATTTGATCTTGAGAGGTATTTTCTGCCTTCTTTTCAGCTTGGTGACTTGAGGTTTCAGCTCAGAGTGTATGTTGTTTTGGTGTAGACTTCTACCTTGTTGTAAGCTTAGAACTGTGTTAGCCTTGATAGGATAGTTTGTTCCTTTGTGGAAAGGCAGTTCTGTCTTCTTCAAAATGTAACAAATTTATGTTGTGAAATAAGAGTGTAGGTCACCTTTTGTAAATAGAGATTAATCTCTTCAAGAAAATACGTTGTTTTCCAGGATCTACCTCTGAAGCTGGAAATAGAAGCAGATCTGAAGTCTTCTACACATTGAATGGCTCATCAGTTGACTCTCAGCCTCAAACAAAAACAAAATCCCCATGGTATATTGATGAAGGTAAAGAGAGAGGATAGCTTTTTATATATTTATTTTAAAAACTCACAAAACAAAACTAGAGTGTATTATGTTCTTCAAATAAAACAAGGATGAGATTAAATGTAAAACAGTTGGACCGTGGTGCCATAGTGGAATACATACTGCATCATAAAAAGCATCTTGAAACCCCTGTGGAAATGTACTCTGTCTTGGTGTGACCTGTGGTTTTACCCTGCATGTAGGAGATTATGTTCTTGGCAACTCATGTGCAGCTCTGTGGAAATGCACATGTCTCACAGGCAAAATAAAAGCTGAGGCTGGGATGGAAGACATGAAGTATTCCTTGTAGCCGAGTATACACAGTAATTGTGTTTTGCCTGTCTTTGTAGCTGTGTTACAGACCCAAGGGAGCTGTAATATTCTGCCATGCCAGCTAAGTAGTGGAAGTGGGAGCAGGAAAATTATCTATGTATATACATGGGCTTTTTCTGTATTTTTAAAAAGTTATTTCTGTAAAATCTCTTTTGGTTTTTTAAAAGTATGAATGCACATACTTGAAGGATCAATATATCTTGATTTGCTTCTAGACCTATTTTTTTTTCCTGGTAAACTTTAGAAAAGTGTGGCTAACTGGCTTAATGACTGAAGGGGTAAATACCAAACTGTTAAGTTATCCCATAAACCTGTAGTAGCAGTAGTCCCTGAATTCCTTGAACCACAAAAGGAAATGGGTTAAAATTGCTCTTGGTTCTGTAACAGATGTCTTTTTTAAACATTTTTAAGACATTAACTTCATTTAATGAAACAGCATGGGGAGAATGGGTGAAGATGAAGAGGCTTTTGTTCTTTGAATACCAGTTGTGTATTAGAGACCCTTCCAACTCAGGGTATTTTATGATTATGTAGAGAGATGAGAGAAGAGAAAGAGTGCTTGTGCTGTTCCATGTAGTTGTGATCTCTTTTATCAGGCACTGCATTGCTCATGACATGTTGAAGTCTTTTATTCTTTACAGATACTGATAGATTCCCTATATTAGAACCAAAGTATGTTGCAAGAGAGTCAGTGGAATAAGCACTTTTCCATTTGCAAATCATATCTGCAAGCAATTATTTTTGCATTTATAAGCTGTGAACCAAATAATTTCCTCAGTCACAATGACCAATGAGCTCTTTGTAGTTTTCTCCCTACAGTCATAATCCTTGGGGCTGTTAACTCATATTCAAAGAAAAAGCCTCATGTGATGAAGGAAAAAAAGATTTTAATCTAAACCGTCCTGTAGTTTCTAACATCTCCTTTCTCTGTGCTGTTCATTTCTGCTGCTTGTGGTAAAAGTAGTGGGATTGCAACAGTGTCTGCTAGGTCAGTTCTATGTCTCCAGTGTTGCCAAGTGACAAAAGTCTTCCTAAATGTCCCCAGCTGTTAGTGCTTCCCACCTTGTTACATCAGGTGATGGTGGTTTGAGAGCCACGCCTTTCCTTTTTTAATACAGGGGAAAAAAAACCCCAACACTTACTAACATCTTGGTTTTGATTTTAACAGCTGCTGAAGACCCTTCAAAGTCACTTACTGATTCATCTCCTGGATTTGGGCATTCTTCACCACCACTGCAGCCACCTTTAACAAACTCTGTGTCTACAGAAAATAGATTTCACTCCCTCCCCTTTAGCTTGACAAAAACAACAAGTACTAATGGTACTATTGGACATAGTCCTCTCTCTTTATCTGTTCAGTCTGTCATGGGTGATGTGAATACAACAGCTACCCAGGAGAGTCCATCAACAGCAAGCCCAGTTGGAAACTCACATGGTCTTGAAGCAGGTTCCTTGGCTGAAGTTAAAGAAAATCCTCCTTTCTATGGAGTAATCCGCTGGATTGGCCAGCCCCCTGGAGTAAATGAAGTATTGGCAGGACTGGAACTGGTAAATATAAAGTCTAGTTCACATTAATGTTAATTACTAGTTTTGTTTCTCAGAGCTGGTGCCTGTATATGCTGCAAAAGCAGCCAGTCTGGGGGATTTGCCCAAACAGGTTGCCAAGTGATCTCCTTAGAGCTAAATTCTTTGATAAGCTCTGACTTTTATGGCTGCCCTATACCTTATCCTGTTAGTAGGCTCTGAGATGTGTTTGTATCACAATGGGCAAAGAAATTTGTAGGATTGAACCTTCCTTCCTTTAAAGGAGTGTCCTTTGCTTACATTATGGAGATTGTAATTGAAAAATGAAATTTAAAGATCCTTTAAGTGGAAATTTATATAAAATTCTCTAGCTGTAGTAGTCTTTGTTGAATATAATTGTTTGTTTGTTGTTTGTGTATCAGCAAACAGGCAGAGTGACGACTGTCAGAGCTGTAAGACTGGTTTTGATAATTGACAGTAGTGATATTGTTGATTTGACAGCCATGTGCTTTATGTGTTTCTGTGGGCCCTTTGTAAAAAAACCCCACAGTTGCCTCAAACATGAATTGCTGTTGTGTACTGACATTCCCTCTGTGGCAGCTGCTACCAAGGTTTTGATGGGATATCAGTTAAATTAATGTGTACACAATTAGGGAGATGGAGTTCTTTATTTTGGGATAATGTTCACTAAAATATTACAAAATGCGGTATAAAATGGTGTAAACATAAGCAAAGTATGTGAGAATGTGTCTGGAATTCCAGCCATTACAAAGTCCTGATCCTTGTGGGTGTTTTGGGTGAAGCTGAAGCCATAGCTTGCCTCAGGCATTCTGAGCCTGCTCCTTAGGGTGTCTTACATTAACCTGGGTGCCACTTGTGCATTTCTGCATTAAAGCCTAGCTGTCGTTAGTAAGCAGGCAATGTACTTTAAATCCTGTTCTCAAAGATAGCAGCTTTTTGTTCACTCCTAGTTTGGGTTGTCTTTCTTTGATGTACACTTTGTGTGCTTTGAAGCAGGGTTGTGCAGCCGAATCACACTGAAGTTGTTCACACTACCCCATGCTCAGTGATTTTAATGAAGTGGTAAAAAGTGCTCTTTCTAACTGCAGAAGGAATCTGGACCAGGTTAAATTCGCAGTCTCTCCTCCTGCCTCCCCTACGCTGCTTCTGATGGAATTTTTGTTTTATTTTGGATGGAGTGAAAGTTTGAGCATGAAGACGAAACATGCAAGTCCTAATTTTCTCAATAAATTCAGTTAAACAACACCTCAGTTGAAGCTTTAGGTACTAAATTGCAGAAACATTGTATATCATGCTTCAGAGTAGCAGAAGGGTGACTTGTGGGTAGATTCCTTATCAAATGTCTTACTGCAGAATTGTAGCATTAAGAAAAACAGTGAATTCTCACTTGAATTTTCAGGAAGATGAATGTGCAGGCTGTACAGACGGAACATTTAAAGGAACTCGATACTTCACGTGTGCTCCAAAGAAAGCTCTTTTTGTTAAACTCAAAAGCTGCAGGCCAGATTCCAGGTTTGCCTCACTCCAGCCTGTTTCCAACCAGATCGAGCGCTGCAACTCTCTAGGTACTGACCTGCTTATTTCTTGTTTATCAGCTGGGAACTGGCAGGGCTTTGGGTTCATTCATTCCTGCAATAAGTTCTTTGTATTGAGCACTTGGAAATCTGTACAGGTATCACTTAATTAATTGAGATTAATGAATAGCAGATCAGCCTGTACAGAATACAGTGATTCTTGAATTATTCTTTTATGCTTTACACTTTTTACTTTAGAAGTTGTAAAACAATCTTGCTAAAAATGGTATTTGCAACTCTAGCACTGCATGGTTGCATTAAAGGAAATAAAGGCAGTTATTTTTCTATAATCTATAACATCAAATTATATAAATATTAACAAAGAAAAGCATGTATTTTTATGATGGAAGTTAGTGGTGAAAAACTTCTTTTTTTCCCTAACTCCAAGTATTTTATATTTCTTGGGTCACGTTATATTGTCTGGGAAAACAGCAAGGAAAAGTGTCTGATACTTGTAAGGTAGTGTGAGCAGGGCATTGGTAATGAAAAGAGAACTTCATTCCTACTGGATAAAATTAATTCAGTGCTGCAGGCTTTCTGATGCGCTCTAGTGTGGAATGTAAGGCCTTGTTCACTCTCTGGAAGACAGTGAATCTCAGTATAGTAAAATGCTATTCTAATCCAGAGAAGGAATGCTTTACACTAAGGCAGCAACTTAGCTATAAAACATTGATAGGAAAATCTCAAGGGGGATAAAATTTGAGGCTTTAAAGTGTCTTTTGAAAAAAAAAATTTCAGCCTTTGGAGGTTACTTAAGTGAAGTGGTAGAAGAAAACACTCCTCCAAAAATGGAAAAAGAAGGTTTAGAGACAATGATTGGAAAGAAGAAAGGTATCCAGGGTCATTACAACTCCTGTTACTTAGACTCCACCTTATTCTGGTAAGTTCATAATTTGTATAGTGGCATCCCATGCTAGAAATGCAGAACATGTGATCTTTGCTTGAGTGAGTGTCCGTGTGTATTCCTGTGCAGCTTCCAGTGTCCTGTGCTGCAGTCCCTGTGCTCTCCCAGTGTGAGCAGTGAAGTGCTGATTGTGTCCAAACTGCACTGGCCCTCATGGATCTGCTTGTTTAGACTGAGGGAGTCCCTGGCCTGTAAATGGTTGAAGGATAAGAACACAGGCTGGGGGGTGGAGGGAGGGAAATGCCTCTTACAGCTTTGCAGAATCCTGCCTGGGCAACTGGTTCTGTACTTTGCTGCAGAAAGGAAACTGGGTTGGAGTGGACTTTGCTATTTAGTGCAGCTGTGTCCCCTGTCCATAATTACCTCTTTTTTGAGTTTGTTTAGTTCTTTAATTCCTCTGTGGCTTTGCTTGGTTTGTCTTATGTTGCTCAGGCATCTGAATAGTCAAAACAACCTTCCTTTTCATTTTGTCTTTGTAGCCTCTTTTCTTTTAGCTCTGTTTTGGACACTGTGCTACTCAGACCTAAAGAAATGAATGATGTAGAGTATTATAGTGAGACTCAGGAGCTGCTGCGGACAGAGATTGTGAATCCTCTGAGAATGTAAGTAAAGACAAGAACTGGTCTCTAGTCTAACATGAATTAGTGAGATCCTGCAGTATTTGCACTCCTACTGCAAATCTCAGAAGTTTGGCTATCTGCTGCTACTCAGTGTATTTCTCTTTTAAGTATTTTTACTTTTTCTTCATAGCAAATTTAATCAATGACAACTGGAAAGAGTTATTCATTGTTTGGTGATAAATATTTTCACTAGTTTCTTACTTGCAAATGGATCAGCACAAAGCTATTGTAAAATTCGTACAAGTATGAATACAAAAGTATTGATAAATTCAAGTTATGTTTGCTCACAGCATTTATCTCTACATGCTTTTAATGCTATTGTACTTGACCAGAAAATTATTTGGCTTATCTTATATGGAGTTTCGCAGTTCAATAGATTTAGCAGGGCTTTAGAAGCTTCATTACTTTTTACATGTGGTCTGCAAGTGGCCAAAATTCTTTTATTAAAAGAACTTAATATGACCTTTGTAATTTCTCAGGCAAAATGAGCAAAGGAGGTGCAAGAAAAATCTCCATAAAAAGTTACTGCTCTTAAGCTTGACTTTTTTCAAACATGTGAATAATACAGTTGTAGTTCCAAAATTCTGTGGGCTGTCACTGAACAGTTTCTGACAAAGTTTTTATTTTGATAAATAAAAATGTTGGCCTCTGAAGCCTTGTTCTTGTCAGGGAGTGTGTGCTTTGCCTGGTGTGTTCCAGGGTCTGTGGAACAGGTAGGATAGCAGGATACACACTGAGTAGCAGGAATCTCAGGTGCCTGAGGTAGCTGAATGTCTTACTGTCCTTTTACCATGCTTAAAACTTTAGGGGAAAAGACTGAATACTCAAAGCCTCAGCTTCTTGGGTCAGCAGTACAGCTCTGTATTTTTTTTCTCAAATATTCGATTTTAATTTTTTTTTTTGTTAACAACTCCCACAGTGCTGTCATTATGTGACATCCTGAAATTATGTATTAAGCAGTGCAAATTACAGTGAAAACAAATCAAAAGTAATTGACTGACAAATCTGAAAACAGTTATCCTTGTAAGTTGATGATTAAAAATGCTCTTAAATGTTGTAAAAGAACATTGAGCACTGCATTAAATTTATACTACATTAAGAAAACTGGGAGTCAGATTAAATATGGGAAATCAGTATATAGCTTTGAAGAAATACTGTATGCAGTTAAAGAAGGATTTGAGAACCTGTATTTCAGTATTTAAGTGGTTGGTTTTGGCTTTTTTTTTACTGCTCTAACTTGATCACAAACTAGCTAATAGCTTAATAAACCCATTTATCTTAGATATGGATATGTATGTGCTACAAAAATAATGAAGCTGAGGAAAATACTTGAAAAAGTTGAGGCTGCATCAGGATTCACTTCAGAGGAAAAAGGTAATAGGGGGGAGGTTTGCTTTTCCTTGAGACTTAAGAATCTAGTATGAAGGAACTGAGAAACCTTGCTACGTAATTATACCAGAACAAAACACCCAGATATTTTTCTGTGGCGGTAGTGTCTCTAGCAGAGATCTGAGTGACCACTGGCTGCTAAAAAGGTATTTTCTGCTTCCTCGGGTATGTAAGGAGCCCTAGCTGAACAATTTCTGCGGTCTCCCACTGCCTGGATTTCTTTTAGTGCCTTCCTGTGCCCCTGGAACTCCCTTCTAGCAGTTAGTGGAGAAGACTGTGAAAAGGCTGGGGTGTTTGTCTTCTTTCAAATTGTCACTTTGATCCCTGAGGAATAAACTTTTACGCTACAACATTTGATTGTTACAATGGTTATGTAGTATTTTAAGAAATAAAATGTTCAAATCACGTTAGAAAAATCAGTTCCCAACTTTTTGATCTTCTGCTGCATATATTGATTAATTAGCATTGTATTATGTAACTGTTTTGCTTTTATTCAATACTACTTTCTTTGTAAATACTGAATGCTGGAACCAATATTTACTGCAGTTAGTGGCAGAGAGAGAAATACACCAGCAAACTGTGGTGGGGGAGAACAGCCCTCTGGGAAGCTGCTGTTGGCTGCATTCTTGGTTAGAGAACTCAGTCTCTAGTTTAGATGAATTTGGGACTATTGTGTAGGTTTTATGGTTACTGTCACTGCTCCTCACTGGCTTCTGCAGATTCACTGTTTCCTTTTGAAAGCTTTTATTTCTCCTGGAAAAGTTGTGTGGTGCCAAATGATTTCTCTGAAATACAGAGCATCTTTTTTAACTTTACTGGAAAGCTTTGTTACCCTGTTGAGCCTGTACCTTTTATTAGGGCCATTTAACACTAAAAGAATAAATAGAGGTTTGTAATGAAAATATTCATAGTTTGTCATAATCTTGTTGTGGTAATAAAGCTGTAAAAAGTAACTTTTTTTAATGAAAATTTTGAAAACCTTCACTTACAATGAGTCTTGAATAATGTGTCTGGTTTTGCATGCTAACAAAACCTTTTTCTCTCCTCCCTTCAGATCCAGAAGAATTTTTGAATATTTTATTTCACCATATTCTAAGAGTTGAGCCGCTGTTGAAAATAAGGTGAATCTTATTTATTTGGTCTTCAATTGTTTTGTTGTGTTGTGCCATACACAGAACAAAACTTATGTTCCACCATTCAGCTTTTAGCAGCAGAGTTCGTGTGTATTGTGCACATACCTGAACTCCTCAAGGGCAGTTCAGAAGTCTTCTTTCTTCTTAGTAGTGGTAACACTGAGCATCATGCTTTTAGAATCCTCTTGACATCTGAACACTCTAAAAAGCAACATTGGCTTAAATGTTGGCTGGGATGGGAGGAGGTTGCAGTTTATGGCAAATTTGATGAAAGTTCCCAGGAACTTTTGATGCTGAGATGAAACAGCTCCTACCTCATGGTTTCCTTTTCCTGTAAGAGGCTAGTTAGCCCTGTATGTTTTCTCTGTAGTAGCAAAAACCATTTCTTCAACCTGAGCACCGTCTTTTATATCCTTTCTTCTGTACTTCCAAAGGAGGTTGAATTGCTCATCTGAATATCACCTACTCCCAAATATATCAGTTATGTTTATTTAACAGAAACACTATCTGAAAACACTGGTACTTGATACTTGACTATGTTTTGAACATTTGACCTCAAAACATACTTAAATTGGTAGCTTAATCCTATGTCCCTCTCCCTGTTCATACAAAATGTGTTTCGGTTTTGTGGTTCTTGTTTTTTGAAGGGGATGATTGGTTTGTGGTAGGGATGTGTGTATTTAGTGGAATGGGCTTTTTCGTTTTTTTTATTATTTTGGTGAGGATGAAGAAGTTTCTTCAGACTACTTCCTATGGCTTGCATTGGCAGTTTTTGTGGTAATTTGCCTCAGAGTTGGCCTAGATGTGGAAGGAGTCTTAATAATTAGAGCTGGACAGGCTTGAATTTGGATTATCCTTTTGGAGAGTTCTCTGCTAACTATAGAGCAAGTCTAGCAACATTAGCCATCTGTGTGAGACTTCCACTGCAGGAAGCAGTGTAAATATCACCCTGATTTAGAGGAAATGTTTCATTAAACCCATCATACTGAAGATAATTATTGTTGTTTCATTTGATATTTTATTACTGAAATTCCTAATTGTCTCTCCAATGAAAGCTGCTTTATTGTCTTTGAGTTTTTGATGCAGATGCTTAGGAAGTATTTCTCAGTTGGTAGTTCAGCCATGCATAGGCGTATGGTTTTTAAAACATGCTCTGAAACTCACACTGATTTTGTTTCTTTAAATTTTTCCATAATCAGTTCAAACTTAATATTTGACTGCCTGGCACTTTGTTGGGGGCGCAAGGGGCTGTGTTTTGTCAGGCTTTGTTGTTTGGGGTTTTTTTAAAGCACAATGTATTTCATGCAGAGAGGATGTTTTGTTGACTATTTTCATGTAGATGTTATTTTCCTAGTAAGATACAGTCATCATTACAGTAAAGATTCAGAATCTCTTGTTTTGTTTTTCTTTAAATCTGTTTTTAGGTCAGCAGGTCAGAAAGTACAAGATTGTTACTTCTATCAAATTTTTATGGACAAAAATGAGAAAGTTGGAGTCCCAACAATTCAGCAGTTACTAGAGTGGTCATTCATCAACAGCAACTTGAAGTTTGCAGAGGTTGGTGACAGCTGTTGCCTTGTTAGAAGTGGTCATACCTAAATATCTGTCCATTCAGCAATGGGGCAGAAGTAGGATTTGGTGTAAAAACATGCAGACATGTTGGAAATGGGAATACTATGTCAGTGATCCAGGATGACTACATAACTAAAACATTTGAAGGTCCATTTAATGACACATATTCTTTGGTTGAACAGAACAAAGTGATTTAGGTAAAGAATTACTAAAAGAAAACTTCTTAGCTGCTGCCAATGAGTTGATTTAAGGACTAAGACTTTGAGATACCTCTGTCAGTGGGCTGTGAGTTTAGAAAACATGAATATATTTATAGCATTAGAAGATTGTCTACAAAGTTAGATAATTATTTATCTCAAGTTTATTACATTATATTCTGGCATTTTACCTAGGCACCCTCTTGCCTGATTATCCAGATGCCCCGGTTTGGAAAAGACTTCAAAATGTTCAATAAAATTTTTCCATCCTTGGAATTAAATATAACAGACTTACTTGAAGACAGTAAGTATATAACATTGCATTGCATGATGAAAGAGAGTTGCTGAGAGTGACTAACACAGTGAAAGTATTCCTGATACTTCTGGTGGGTTTGTTGTGGATTTTTTCTGTTAGATATTTACCAAGGTAGTGTGAGATGCTCAGGCTGAGGAGAAATGGATGTTTACTGGGTAGAAGGCTTTTTTTTCGCTCATGTCAGTTAGAAGCTCCAATTCAGAAGAATGTATAGAATACAACTTTTTGTTTGTTTATTTAAGTCTTGAGTATGTGTACAACTGAACTTATTTCAGGGCTGTTTTTAAAATCGAGTTATTAGCTGCAAAACATTTCATTAATATGGCCATTCATTAGTTCATCAGGCTAGAAGGGGACCTGAGATGAGGATGTGCACCTGTATATTGTGGCTGGGCAGTTTTTTAGCCATAATTATATCACTTCTTTTTGTGATCTAAGTTTCTGACATTGGTCATCCACTGAATTTTTCATTGCATTATCCTAAGGAAGGACACCTGGTTTTAAATTTGAGATAAGAATTAATAAAACTGCCAGAGTTCATTAGAATGATAACCTCTGAAATTGGCATAGTCTTTTCTCTCAGTGTCTTCAGCTTATGCTTTTTTTTTTTTTTTTTTTTTTTTTTGTTTT